>CM045738.1:25262296-25324796 GCA_024760905.1 Plotosus lineatus
CTCAACAGTGGTAACATGGTGACTCTGATTATCTGATCAAACGTCCAGAGCCTTAAACATGAGCCACTACTGCATATTATATAATTTTGTGTCACAGTGCACTACTAATAAGACTCCATTCATTAATTCTTGGCTGAGAGAACCACCAGACTTGTAAGCACACCCTTGGTGAGTCAATCCAAGTTCTTATTTTACTGATCCTTTAATCTTGATGCACTGGTAAATCACTTAGGATCTACTTTTCTCCTCTCAGCACTGAGGCCCTATGATGCCACACAATCTTGTATGTGCACTGTGAGTCACCAGGAAAGCACAGGAAATCCTCCAGGACGCTTTCCAAGAATTACTATCTACTTCCATGAGAGTCAGTGTGCTACATCACATGGGGCTTGCTCATTTCTAAGGGAGATTCTTCAGGTGTTTTGGGCACCATCAACTCCTCTACCAGTCCTCCTGAGCAAAGTCCACAAAAACCAGAGATGCATTCAAGCAGCCAATGAAGCATTAGAAAAAAAAAAAAAACTCAAGACCACTTTCAGCTCAGCTTCATATAAACATGTGCTACAATGTTATGGAATACCCAAATATTTCTTGAGTAAGCAAAGCACCCAGTTTGTCAAATGTTCATCTAGTTTCATACAGCAGACGAGGGTTAAAACACTG
This sequence comes from Plotosus lineatus, assembly GCA_024760905.1. Lineage (NCBI taxonomy): Eukaryota > Metazoa > Chordata > Actinopteri > Siluriformes > Plotosidae > Plotosus > Plotosus lineatus. The sequence goes on from CM045738.1 coordinate 25,262,960, forward strand.
GTTATTACCAAAGGCAGTGCTGAAGGGCCAACCACAGGATAAGATGTTTCCGAAGGTGTTTCTGATCTGAATAACAAATGCAATTGGTGCAGTTCCTCTGGCAGCTCTCGTATGCCTTAAACTCTTTGCACTCCTCTGCCACAATGCTGACTCCTACATATTTTATGAATGCACTTGAATCTACCAGGATCTCCAAAGCCTTGATATGGCTTCAATATGGCTTATGGGCATCAAGTGTATCCAGTCCATCACAGTACTAAAAGAAATAGAGTGACAGTGGTTAAGGAAAGAAGTCCCTTTGGGTTCTGCTTTTATTTCTATATTTGATGTAGTCAGCTTGTTATGCAAATGAGTATATACAGTCATAGCTCTGTGCACAGTATATTAGCTTCATGTATATTAGTGATTAATACAATCTCAATCAGATAATATTACTGCTGAATTAGTTGGCAAAAAAAAAAAGCAGCCCTGGGGTGATACGGGTGAATAGCATGCAGCCTATGTACAGATAAATGATAGCCCCTGGCCTCATTGGCTCTCAGCACGAGCCCAGTAGCATACTGGCAGTGTCCAATTTTACATCATTGGCCAGACAAGTGGTACTAATGGACTGAAGTCAAGTAGAGGCACTCAACCACATTTTGTAACCACAGTAAGTTTGAGGAGAGAAGGATATCTCATCCACAGTGGATCATGCTGATCTCTGGACTTGCAAAAAAAAAAATGTAGTCCATAACAGCAAACTCCAATGGAGCGTACATTCCAGTTCATGGAGCTACACCAGCAAGTCCAAAACTCCTGAAGAATACTTTTGGTTCATTCTGTGAATATGTGGAGCTTGACTGTTTTCAATACCTTCACATGGCACATGTCTTTATCCAGAGTGACTTTCATTTTAATTTCCTTTATACAACTGAGCGTCTTGGTCAAGGGCAGCTCGGTGGTAATGGAACTCGAACCTCTGACATACTGAACAATAACCCAGAACCTTAACCACTGAGCAATCACTGGTCACACTTATTGTTCAACGTTGTAGGAGCAAGCAAATAGAGTAAACACACCTCTGCTCCAAAATCAAATCCGTCTTCAACTTTACACAAAAGCCTACAGAAATGGTCGTCACAGACTACATTTTCCATCGCTTCCCTCCACAGATACATTCACACTCAAATGAGCTGCTTACAAGACCGCAACAGGTTTCACAATCAGCTATTTACAGGAATTAGATCATATCAGACTGTTAGCAAATCGAGATTACACATAGCTGACAGAGATGCATTTATTGCGTTCTTGCTTAAAGAATCAGAATAAGACTTCTTTATCACCTACTACTACTTTAATATATATTGAAAACCATGTTTGTTGTGTGATTACTATATACAGGGATCCCTCACTTTCCGCGGTTAATTGGGACCGAGACCCCCCCCCCCCCCCCCCTCGTGACCACCGAATTCCATGAAGTAGGATCAGCCCTCCCTGACTGACATATATGTACTAGTATGCTTATATAATATCAATAAATACACACTCAATGCTATAAATGCTTATACAGTAATAACTAACACTAAAAAAATAATGCACAAGATGTAAATAAAATATAAATACACGCACATACAGATGCGCGCGCATGCACACAGATGCACACCCCTCATAAAAATGTAAGTAGTTTTGATGATTTGGGTTGTTTTTGTTTAGGTTTTTTTTTTTTTGCATAATTGGCCTTGTTTTGTGGCATTTTCCTTAACTTTTCCCCTATTCTTCCTTAATTTCCTTATTTTATAATTTGATGAATATTTAAAAAAAAAAAAAGCGATGCACTGAAGCCGCATTAATTGAAGCGCGAAGCAGCCGGGGATCCCTGTATACTGCATACATGAATATCTTGTTCATGAACCCTTCAGTGAAATGAATTGCAAGGCCTTTTTTATACATATCATATGCATGGTGTTTACGAAAGACAGAGAGGAACTAATTAGAGTTTGAGGTTACACCAGTCGTGCTAATTGTCCTTCATTAGTAATATCTTGTGTATGAAAGGCAGGAAGGTTTGTGGTGGATTATATGTTCATTGGGGAAAACTCATTCTTGGTACCAAAACGCAGCCCAGAGTTCTTTATGATGGACACCTTTTAACTATTACACTGACAGCACATAAACTCCAAATATACACATCTTCGCCAAGTAGATGCTTGTGCTATCTGAATTTTCCAGGCATTTTGTTTCCAAGTGGTGAGATTCTGGGGTGTGATTTTGTCTTGACCGCGAATTTTTGGCTTTTTGGATTCTGGCCTTGCTCGATTTAATTCTGATTCTTATTTTGGAATTTTACACCTGAAGGGGCAGTGGTGGTCTAGTGGATAAGGCGTAGGATCGCTGATCCAAAGGTTGGGGTTTCGAGTCCCACTCTCCACAAGGTTGTCACTGTCCCCCCCCCCAGTGCAGCTAACTGGGTTATCAAAGGCGAACCATGTCTCTCACTGTCTATGGTGTGAGGCATGTAAAAGAACCATTGCTGACTTTCGTAAAGAGTAGCTGCAAAGCCGTCAGCGTGTTTCTGTCCCTTGCTAAAGGGTTGTGACAGGAAGGGCATCCGACGTAAAAACCTCTGCCAAATCAAATGTGCGCATCAGATGATTCGCTGTGGCGACTCCCGAGAAAGGGAAAAAGCCGAAAGGAAGAAAGAAATTTTGGAATTTTACACCTAATTTTAATAAAAAGCACTAACCTGGGTCCATATCTACACTTTATGAAACAATTTTTTCCCATAAATTGAATAGTAATTGTGCATCATGCAGGAACTGGGCTTAGCACATTTTCCTTACAGCACGAAGCTCCTGGGTTTGAATCCCGAGCTCAATAAGGAAGCTCAGTAAGAGTTTGAATGTTGCCACGATTGTGTAGGTTTCTTCTGGGTACTCCAGTTACCATCCACAGTCCAACATGCCTTCATTCATTCATTATCTAAGTCATGCAATCCCAAATAGGGTTGTGGGAGGCTGACTTTGGATGAGGGTGGACAGCTCGCCAGGCCATTGCAAGGCCAACACTCACAACCATTCACTCTCACACCTAGGGGTGATTTACAACAGACAGTTAGCCGACTGGAATGGTTGGAGAAAAGTGTCCGGTGTGATGTGTGATAGGAAGGTATCAGCAAGAATGAAAGGAAAAGTGAACAAGATGGTGATGAGGCCAGCGATGTTGTATGATTTAGAAAGAGTGGCACTGAGGAAAAGACGGGAGGCTGAGCTGGAGGTTGCAAATGTTGAGGTTCTCTTTGGGAGTAACGAGGATGGAAAGGATCAGGAATGAGTACATCAGAGGGACAGCACATGTTAGAGGTATTGGAGACACAGTCAGAGAGGCTAGATTGAGATGGTTTGGACATGTACAGAGGAGGGATAGTGAGTATATTGGGAGTAGGATTCTGAGGTTGGAACTACCAGGCAGAAGGCCAAGAGGAAGACCAAAAAAGAGATTTATGGATGTGCTGAAGGAGGACATGAAGGTCGTTGGCAAAAGAGAAGAAGATGCAGAGGACAGGGTGAGATGGAGGCAGATGATTTGCTGTGGCGACCCCTGAGGGGAACAGCCAAAAGGAAAATAAGTTAGCCTACTGTGTATGTTTTTGAACTGTGGGAAGAACCCAGAGTACCTCGAGAAAACCCATGCAAGCATGGTGAGAACATGACAACTTCACACAGAAATACCCAGGCTGGGAATTGAACCCAAGCCTTTGTGCTGTGAGGCAGGCATGCTAACCACTGCTCCATCATGCAGCCCCCAACAACATGCATATTAGGCAAATTGGCTGCTCCAAATTGCCCTCGGTGAAAATTGTTTTGTAAATGTGCGTTGTCCCTGTGATGGTCTGGTGAGCTTTTCGGGATGTAGCCCACCTTTGCCGAGAGATGGACTTTGCTCCATGGTCCACCATTGTAGGAAAAGCCTTTGACATCACAACCATGGAACAAAAAGGTGCCTTTGTCATCGACATTAACTCCTGGCTCAAGGATGACAAGTCTTGCACACGGTGTAAAAACACCTATATACAACTTATCCCTGATATCCGTAGTGTAAAGTAACTACGAGTTTAGCATCTTCAGGATGGGATGCTAGGTCATCGCAGGTTACACTCCCGCAATTTTTTTTACTGGTAACCATTTATATTGCTGGATGGACAGAGTAGAACTTGTGGTTAAGACCATGCCCAGGGTCTTAGCATGGTTTGGATCTAACAGGGACTAAAGCCCAGCACCCTAATCATTTACACCACCAACTTCATTTCTGGACGATGGCTGCGGTGTTAAAAGATTACTGGTAGTTCTAGACTTCTACCTACTCATATTGCCATTTATCTGAACACCAAGCATAGGCAACCTTACATTTACTTTATTTGCTAAATGATAGTGGACTTCACAGCAAAACGCTAAGAGCTTTTATTGCATTTAACAATTACAGTAATGAATGTAAATGAGGGCTTTAACATGGGCAGCTCTAATTGCTGATATCCATTTTCATGACAAACAATAGAGATTATATCAATATATTACTGTGTCCACCTACACTGCAGTAAGAGTAAGTGCAGAATAAATACTCATTTAGTCACACACCAACTGACACGTTTAACCCGCACATAGCCATGGGATATTGAGTGGATTAAACAGTGGAGTATTGTAGATGGATAGTATTATTAATTACACCTCCACACCATGAAAATGCAAGCATGAAATAGATTGATTCTATGTACCATCTCAACAGCCCATGTCATCTCCAATTTATCACAATTAATGCCGCCGCTTCCAGTGTAACCATACACAGACACGTCAAGGTCAGGATTCGGTGTGGACATTTTATTTTAATTTTTTCATATTGCAGTAACGACGTGAGCTCAGATTCTGGGTAGGATCAAAGTTTGGGATCAAGCGCAAGGTAATCTTCAGCTATAAGCATTGTCTTTGTAAAGGGCACAGCATGGCATGATTTATCTGCAAGCTATGTGTTTTTGTCACTATAAATTCCTGTCATCATGTGTGTATCATGCTATTTTTCTTTGGATTTATGACAGCCGAGCTTGCTCCATAGCCCATGGCATTGTTTTGAGCTTATAATAATAGCATTTTCTGAACTTTATAAGTTGTACAACAAGTTCATTCATTAAATAATTTGCCAAAGTGCTGTACTCTTCTAGGGTCGGAGAGGATGGGTGCTGAAACCCATCTCAGCCAATTGAAGGCAGGGTACACCTTGAACAGTTCACCAGTCTATGACAGGGCCTACACACACAACCTTGCACAAATAAGAACAATTAGCAGCAAACACCAATTATCCTAATGTGCGTCTTTGGATTGTGAGAGAAAACCAGAGTACCGCCGACTCAAACATGGAGCCTCTTCCTCTGAAGTGTATGTGCTAACTACTAGACCTTTGCACCACCCTTCTACAGCACAGTGCGGTGAAATTATTACATTGTTGGTCAGTAGGTGGTAGTTGAGTTTGAGTTGGCATGCTCTCCCTGTGCTTGCATGGGTTTCCTTCCACAGTCCAAAGCCATACACAGTTTGGTTGTTCCAAATCGCCTTAGAGAGTGAATTTAAATGATTGGAAGTGTGTTGCCCTGCAATGGTCTGGTGAGCTGTCCAGGGTGTACCTTGCCTTCACCACACGTTGGCGCAATGCTAATTATGATTGAAAAGGTAAAGTCTTTTGGGCTTTTTACACCTGAGACTAGTGGCTCATCAGGCCGGTGATTATCCCTGGTTTCCATAGCGTGAAGCGACCAGGAGTACAACTCCTTCCGGATGAGACGCCAGTCCATCGCAGGTTACCTTCCCAGTATATTTTTACTTGTACTCAGTTATACTGCAGAGTGAACAGAGGCACACTTGCGGTTAAGACCTTGCACAGGGGTCTTAGCACAGTGGGGGTCTCACTGAGCTTCGAACTCACAACCTCCCGAGCATGAGCGCAGCACCCTAACCATTACACCACCGGCCCCACATAATTATGATTAAGCAGCTTATAAAATGAATAAACATTGTGATATCATGGTACAGAAGAGAAAGAATGTATTATTTCATTTGCAAGACCCAAGTCAATGGCTGAAATAGAATTTTAATAAAACAAGACAAAAAAATACAGTATGCACTAATTTGAGTCTTAAAATTTGCATTCCAGATTTCACGGCGGTGCAGCGGTTAGCATGTTCACCTTGCAGCAAGAAGGCCAGGCTTCATTTCCCAACTCGAGCATTTCTGCGTTGTGCTTGCGTGATCTTCCTGTGCTTGTGTGAATTTCCTCCCACAGTCCAAAAACGTGCACAGAAGGCTAATCGGCTGTATCAAATTGCCCCTGAATGTGAATTGTTATGTGAGTAAAAAAACATTAACTTTTATATAAATCTTTTAAGAGAGATGAAATTATGAAAATTATAGTTGGCCCTATGACTGTAAAACTGGTCACTCTGGTTTGCTCCCACTGTCCAAAAACATGCACATACGGACAAATACTGTCCCCCTGAATGTGATTGTGGTGTACCCTGCCTTTTGAACAGAGCTTCCCAGAGATCCTGATTGATAAGGTGTGTATAGTAGTAAGATATATTAAAATGCGGACAGTCCACAAAAATAAATGTACCCATTAAAAACCATAAAAAGGTTAATGTTGTCTTTTAATTTTCCGATACTGTATTTGTATTCAAACATAAAGTTGGAGTAAGTCTTCTCAATGCACACATGCTCATTCACCTTTTGTCCTTTTCCTTCCAAATCCTACAATACACTTGGTGGCAAAATTTTGGCTCACATACCAGTGTATGTACCCCACATCCTGAATACCCTGAACTACTCATTATCTCTTCCTGGCTCTTCTGCATGCTGATAATCAGTTGAGCATGAAGACCAAAGTGACATATCATACTTTTGGCAAGTACTCCAGAAACCTTTGTAATTTTAGCTTTTAGAAGCAATATTTGCATTATGTTTATCACTCACTTATTCAATCATTAGCTTATTAAGATCCTATTAAAATCGTGGGGCGGTTTGAGCCTATCTCTGCTGCCATTTGCCTAAGGTGGTGTACATCCTGAACAGCTCGCCAGACTATTGCAGAGAAACACATACTCAACCATTCACACTCATATCCACACACAGCTGCAATTTTAAACAACCAGCTAGTTTAATATGGACGTATATTATGCTGCGGGAAGAAACGGGAGTATCCGGAGGAACAGAAGGAGGAGCCCATGCAAGCTTGAGGAGAACAAACTCCAAAAGAGAAACTCCCGAGCTCAGGACCTGAACCACTTGGACCACTCAAAAACTAAATTCTCCAAAACTAATTTTCCACTACACTAAATGTACTGAAATCTGAAATTGTTTGACTTCTTTGAGTGCTGAATTCCATTTTTTTATTTTTTATTTTTTTAAGAAAGGGATTGGAACCTCCATGTAGAAACATCTGCTTTAAAATTTCCACACTAAATCTTTTGGCGTTCCTCCAAAAAAAAAAAAAAAAAAAAAAAAAAAGTCAAGCTTCAGCTTTCTTGGGTGCATTCTTACTAGAGAATTGTAACTCCATTTTTGGGCATCTGGTGGCGTAGTGGTTACCCTGTCCGCCTCACAGCAAAGACGTCCAAAGTGCTGGCCCTGCAATGGTCTGGTGAGCTATTCAGGACATATCTTGCCGATGCCCAGTGTTGCCTGTGACCGTAATAGGATTAAGTGGTTCAGCAATTGATTGAGTGACTTTTTAGTTTCAAGTATGAAAAAGCAGGCTGATGCACTACACAATGCAATATTATAAGAAAGGGCAAAGCCTCTCATTAATCTTCCGCTACCTGAATGATGGGCATGAGGCTTTGTAGCATGGCAAAGCACTTTTTGATACCATGTCACCCACCCTCACCAGCTCAGCTGGCACAGAATCCTAAGATGTTATTGCTACAGAGTCCCCAAAGGACGATGGCATGATAGGATCTGATTGATGGGGTGCATCTAAATGAGCTGTGTAATGAGACCACTTCTAATCCTACACTGATCCCATAGCGGTCCTACAGCATCCTCAGCAATCAGCAGCCGGTGTCTCTTACTGTTCAGTAAAACTGAAGATGCTCGCCATGGAAATGTCAGGGCTTAGATTTCGAAATCCAAAATCGAGTTCACCGGCTCATCTGTCTGCACACAGATCAACGTCGGAACGGTGAACCTGGCGACCTACATATCGAAAGCACCGGCTCCTTGTGTACAGTACACAGTGTTTACACTCAGCAGCAGAGCTCCCATTCACCAGATGGTTTCCCAGCATGCTCACTAAATCTCCCAAGCAACACACCATTTCATTCTTACTCTCACAGTCTGCTCAAGGAGCCCCCTGCGAGCATGAAAAATGCACAATGTGCATGCCATTCACCCCTGTGCTAAAATACGAGGCTCTTGTGTCGTGAAGAAAATAAGTGAATACAGAATCTCATACCTTACCTAACAGATCCTGGAGGCTGAACAGTCAGGATTAATCACTGCTCACAGTGGCTGCATTATCTTATTGCGAACTTATGCTTTGTCTTTTATTTTCAGCTTCTCGTTCTCATGATGGGTGGTTCTCTGAGGAAATCTAAAACTCAGATGGGAAAGACATTTTAAGCTGCTGAGTACATGGGGTTCTTCTGCACAGAATTGTTGCCTTGGGGGCTTTTTGCCTAGTCGAAGAGGTGGGAAGTTGGTAAATTAACCAAAACAGCATGTACTAAAAGCCCGTTGTTTTTTTTTTATTATTATTATTATTTTTTTTTTATCGTTAGTATTAAAAACAATCGCACTGGACTGATGTAGGGAGTTGGTTTAGTCCTAAATGGGGCATAAACCTAAATTCCAAAGGGGTCAACCAACGTTCAAACACTCCCCACTTCAGAATTGTTAAAACCAAGTCAGGGTTATTAATTAATTAATTTTCTATCTTCATTTTGGTTGACATCCATTGAGAGACAGAGAGACATTGACAGAGAGAGAGAGATTTCCATTCGTTTTTTTCCCTTTTTCAGGGATCGGCACAGCAAATGATTCGTACGTTTGATTTGGCATAGGTTTTTTACATCGGATGCCCTTCCTGACACAACATGGAAATGTCAGTTAATTAAAAAAATAAATAAAAAAAATAAAAAAAAGGGGCTTTCATGCAATTAAAATGATTAATTAATTAATCCCATGGTCTCTATAAAGATATCTAGATTAATTAACTTAATTAATTGCTGACAACTTTGTGTTGCGAAACCTGCATTTTTTTTTTTTTTTTTTGTCTGTGACAACCAATAGGAAGAGCAGACGACAAGATATTTATAGAGTGTGTGTGTGTGTGTGTGTGAGTGTGAGAGAGAGAGAGAGAGATAACAATAGACTGAGAGTGTACATTACTGGCTGTCGATTACAAACTAATCAGTGAGTGGGGTGTATATAGAACAACAAACCCCCCGCTCGCCCCCATTCTTATTTTCACTGAAATCTTCTTTTCCTTTCGGCTGTTCCCTTTCAGGGGTCGCCACAGCGAATCATCTGCCTCCATCTTCGTGGCAGTCATATGAATGATTCGCATGTTTGATTTGGCGGAGGTTTTTACGTCGGATGCCCTTCCTGACACAACCCTTTAGCGAGGGACAGAAACACGCTGACGGCTATGCAGCTCCTCTTGTCAAAAGTCAGCAATGGTTCTTTTACATGAACCTCTCACCATAGACAGTGAGAGACAAGGCCGGCCTTTGATAACCCAGTTAGCTGCACTGGGGAGACAGGGACAACCCGTGGAGAGTATTTTCACTGAAATAACATCTAAATATCAATTTATTTTACCTGCTTGCCAGACGAGGCAGTGGTGGCCTGGTTGTAGACTGCTGGATTTCTGATCCCAAGGTTGGTGGTTCAAGCCCCACTATCAGTGGGTTATAACTGCTGCTTCCGCACACCCCAGTTCAGCCAACTGCGTTATCAAAGGATATTCTACATTAAAATGTGTGTGAATGGTTTTGTGTCTGTGTTGCCTCTGTAATGGTCTTGCAAACTGTTCAGGGTGTACTTGACACTTTTAACCTCTGAGAATTATACCTGCCCATATTTTATTTAAAAAAAAATATTCTACTGTACTTTTATTTTGTATTTCTATTTTTATTTCTATTAATCTTGTGCTGTGTACATAAGGCCGTGAATTTCCCCTTTGGGGATCAATAAAATATTATTTTATCTTATCATATCGTATCTTATCCTGCCTTTGCCCATAATCGGAGTTGATGTGCTCCAGCCTCCCCGTGACCCTAATAAAGGAGAAGGCAGTTCAGAAAATGAGATTGGATGAGATTAAAGGTTAACTTTGCACCTAAAGTCTTCTCACATGTGAAGTGTATGATTATGTCATATTTAGATGCACAAATAAGTGACACGTTATTATTTATAACCAGGACTACATACATCATAGTTTTAAAAGCAGCAGGGTTTTCTGCAGTTTAAATATTTCTATTTGATATAAGTCAACTAAGTATTTTTAAATCTGGCAAAAGATAAAATAAAAAATTTAAAATGCATTAAAAGCATTATTACTGAATTATTCTATCTTTTATCTGTTTTTTTTCCCTTTTTATATAATTTTTTCCATGTCGATGATTTAATAGCACTGCATTTATTAAACTCACAACACTGTCTTTGCAGGAAGATAGTCTTGAGTTCTGTGATGCTTTTGTGCTCAACACAGTTGTAAAGACTAGCACGGTGCAGTGGTGGTCTAGTGGTATAGGGTGCTGGATCGCTGATCCTAAGGTTGGGGGGTTCGAGTCCCACTCTCCACAGGGTTGTCACTGTCACCCCAGTGCAGCTAACTGGGTTATCAAAGGACGGCCATGTCCCTCACTGTCTATGGTGTGAGGCATGTAAAAGAACCATTGCTGACTTTCGTAAAAAGAGTAGCTGCAAAGCCGTCGGCGTGTTTCTGTTCCCTTGCTAAAAGGGTTGTGTCAGGAAGGGCATCCGACTGAACAACCTATGCCAAATCAAACATGCAGCTCATTCGCTTTGGCGACCCATGAAAAACAGAAAAAGCCAGAAGGAAATCTCACAGTTGTAAAGAATAGCGATCTGATTTATCGTGCTAAGGCGGTACCAAGCCATATTAGCAATCAGTATCTGGCACTGAGTTTATGTTTTAGCTTTGGTTTGTTCGCTTGTTTGTTTGTTTGTAGGATTATGCTAAAATATATCTGCAGATTATCATGAAATATCTCACAGAGGTGTGACTTTGGACAAAGAAGACTTGCATATTTTGGATTCAAGATCCAGGAAAATTTTATATGATTTTTTAACATTGCGAGATAGGATAATTTTAGGATGGCGTTTTGGTTAATATAAAGAAATGCTGGGTTTGGCAGATGTTTCTCTTGGCATGCTCATGCTTTGTCGATGCTTTTTTATCCTTTCTCATAAATAAAGCATTTCCGCCTGCAGCACTGCCACTCGCATGGTTTTTGGCACCATTCTGATGAGCAGTTTCAGATTCGCTTATTTGATACTTTGACTAACAACCAAGCCGCTGTCAAAGTCACTAAGGTCACCTTCTTTTTAATTAATGCTACTGGAGCCTCTTGCAGCTGCATGACCTGCTGCTTTATGACTGGTTGGATGAGTTATTGCATGCTTCATACAATAGTAACAGACATTTCTAATACACTGCTCATCGGGGTTGGGGGGGGGGGGGGGGCATTTAGTACATTTAATTTTAATATGATTTATATTATAGCTAATAGTTAAAACAATTAAAAACAAAAACTCACCTTGAGAGTTAAATATTGTGCTGCTGCTTCATTAATAATTTAATTACTGAATTACGAAATTACTGAAGGATTGACTCGCCTTTTTTTCATAAAACATTCGTTCATTTATTTATTTTTGTGGTTGTTGAATTATTTATTAAAGAAAGCCTGTTTATCATGTTTCAGACAGACATGTTTGCTATAATGACAGATATAGATTGCTTACTAATATAAATATGAATAGAGATTGCATTGCTAAAAAAAAAGTTGTGGCTAATACCGGTATGCTAATATTACCGAAGATGTAAATGCTTCCTTGTATTATGCACTGTTTTCACACCTGCTTCCAAGACAAATAACAAATATGAAGCATCCAAAAATCTCGTGAGTGAGCATGTTCTTTTACTTTTGCATCCTGCTAAAGTTGATTTGTTCTGTCAAAATAACTCATTTTAAAATCTTAAAGCTATTTTAGATGACAAACCAACATTTACATATTTTCTTTTCAACTTTTACCAGTATATGAAAGAGAGAGAGAGAGAGAGAGAGAGAGAGAGAGAGAGAGAGAGACCACACAGACAAATGGGATTTCCTGTTTCAGGCTCTCCAGGATTTTCCGGATTTAATGGTTTTGTGATTATTGTGTTCTAAGTAGTGGCAGTAGTGGTCTAGTGGTATAGGGCGCTGGATCGCTGATCCAAAGGTTGGGGGTTTGAGTCCCACTCTCCACAGGGTTGTCACTGTCCCCCCCAGTACAGCTAACTGGGTTATCAAAGGCGGGCCATGTCTCTCACTGTCTATGGTGTGAGGCATGTAAAAGAACCATTGCTGACTTTCGTAAAGAGTAGCTGCAAAGCCGTCAGCGTGTTTCTGTCCCTTGCTAAAAAGGGTTGTGACAGGAAGGGCATCCGATGTAAAAACCTCTGCCAAATCAAACGTGCGAATCAGATGATTCGCTGTGGCGACTCCCGAGTAAAAGGGAAAAAGCCGAAAGGAAGACAGACAGATAGACAGACAGACAAATATACAGGGGGTGGACAAAATAAAGGAAACACCTAACATTTTGGCATCATAATCTTTGAACATAATTTAAACAATCAAAACTTGGCATATGTATTGATTAATACAACTTGAATTGTTTCCAAAGGAATTTTAAGCCATTCAGTTAGAATACCCTCCAAGTCTTTTAGAGACGATGGTGGACTTGTGCTTTGCTGAGAACATTTTTCCCTCTATTTTAAAGGCAGTCATTAGTTTTGAGACAGTACCTTTTGAAACACCGAACATTTGGGCAGTTTTTGTTGCACTAGCCGCTAGTGACTAGCGCCTACCATACGAGCACCAACAATTTGGCCTCTTTTAAAATCTGAGAGGTCTGCCATTATGGGGTATGATTAATGTTTTCAATATTTGTTTAATGTTTTCAATCTGAAAAAGGAAAAAAAAACATTTATTTTACATCAACGTATCAAATAACAAAATTATTATACAAAATTATTATACAAAAAATAATAACATATGTCAAGTTTTGATTGTTTAAATTACATTCAAAGATTATGATGCCACAAACCAAAATGTTAGGTGTTTCCATTCTTTTGTCCACCCCCTTATATATATATATATGTGTGTGTGTGTGTGTGTGTGTATGTGTGTATATATATATATATATATATATATATATATATATATTATATATACAGGAATCACTCGCTTTCTGCTTTTAATGGGGACTGAGACCCCCCTCCCGCTACCGCCGATTTCCACGAAGTAGGATCGACCCCCCCCCCCTTGACTGACGTATACGTACATATGTATATGTGTATGTAATGTCAATAAATACATATTCAATGCTATAAATGCTTATAATAACAAACATTAAAAAATAAAATAATGCATTAGATGTAAATAAAATATAAATACACACACATACAGACACGCACCTCATAAAAATGCTGAAAGGAAATCTCTTAGACTTGAACCATTTTTGCAAAGCGAAGAATCCTTGAGTATACATTAAACACCTTTAACACTGTGTTCCCTCTAAATCTTCAAAACATTGGGTGGACGCAGTAAAAACTTGTCCAATATAGTAGAAAAAGAATATAAACTGACACGGACATGGGGTGGTCTCCACGGATGCGGAGAACATGGCTGAAATTGAATAAACTTTAAAAAATCGTACAGTACATCTGTCAAATCAGGACGCACTGAGGACTTAAACTAAAACTAAGTAGAAACTTTACTGATACAGTATTTGCATGGCACAGACTTGTTCAATGTTGATGTGGGAGCCACAACACATGCAGTATTAAGTAAAAGACACACCACATGGTGTCGTTTTTATAACAACCAAATGGGCAACATGAAGTGTAGTGCGATCTGATTGGTTGTAGGAAGAACCCATTGAATGTATTGTGCATATAATATCATGCCGGTAATATATAAGAAGCAGACAGAACCAGGCAGGGACATAATAAGGAGGCAGTGTGAACTTGAAAACTCCACATTTTCCATTTGGAACACAACACCCCACCCCCCACACTCATCAACATTTCTGGGATGTAATGTAGTCTTCAAGGTCTTTTGCTGAGTGTGATGGGAGGCTCAACAAAGGCATCAAGGAGGATTTTAAAAATGCCCTGGCCAACAAAGTTATATACATATAGTGTAGCCCCCTTCTGTCCTTCCATCGTTATGTTTGTCCAGAGACTATGTCCTGAAGTACAACGTTCATCATCGTTTATTTTCTGTACCCGCTTAATCCTAATTAGGGTCGCGGGGAGGCTGTCGCCCATCCCAGCTGACTCCTGGCAAGGGCAGAGTAGCCCCTGGACAGCTCATCATGCCATCGCAGGGCAGAAACATGCTGATGGCTATGCAGCTACTCTTGTCGAAAGGCAGCAGTGATTCTTTAACATGAACCTCACATCATAGACAGTGAGAGATACGGCCAGCCTTTGATAACCCAGTTAGCTGCACTAGGGGACAATGACAACTCATGGAAAGTGGGGCTTGAACCCCAACCTTGGGATCAGTGATCTAGCACCTTTACCACTAGACCACCTCTGCCCTAGTACAACACTTATGAATACCAAAATTAGTGACTACAGCAGGGATGTTAAAGTGTTGCATCCCTGTTTCATATCCCTGTCACCTTGACCTTGACCTTCAACCTAGAAAATGCTTATTCAGAATATCTACTTATCTAATAATCACTTCTGAATATTAAACTTGATGTGTGACTACATGTGGAGCTGGCACACCTTGACCTGTGTCCTCCAACATACTAGTATAGGAACTGTTTGTCCAGAGCATATCTCCTGATGTACAACTATGAATTAAAAAAAAAAAAAAAAAAATCAATTATAAGGGAAGAACGGTAATGATGTGCATTCAGAGGGATTGATGGAGTTGAACTTGTGAACTTGATCAATAATTTTTATAGGATTGTTGGATGTTATTTCAATATTAATTTTATATTATAATTGGAATATTATATCCAATCCCTTCTGTTAATCCTTGACTGATAATATCCCTTATCTTCAGGTTATGGCAGGGACATCTGTGCGCCATGTACACATTCTGGTTTTAAATGTGGAGTCCACAGAACAAAAGGGTCTTGGAAAACAGATTTATTGTCTCATCGTGTGTTGATCATCTAATTTAGAACCGATAAGGTAATCTTTCACAAATGTGTGAGGAGAATGCAAATAAAGAGCATTTAGAATGTATCGACAGCGCTGTTATAAATAAATCTTTTTGAGGACAGTATTCATGGCTAACTATACAAAAAAAAAAAAAAAACCTGAAAAACGTCATGATCACGATATCGCCGAAATCCAGGAAGAGCACTTTGCTTACACCAAATCGATCCAAGATTTTAAATGATGTGAAATTGCTTTTGGAAACAGTTGGAGTGCGAGTGAGATTTTATATCAGGCCTATCAACACCACATGCGGGATTTTAGTTACTGGCTCTAAAGAGAAATATCCAGCATAGAATGGAACATTGACTTTTTGGTTCTGGTACCATTGTGATATCATCTTTCTGCCTTTTTTCAGAATGTTCACATTCCTTAGGTAAAACTTTTCTCTTCCATCTCTCCATCTTGTTCACATTAAAATTGAAATGGCTGAAAGTCTCGGTCAGAAGACAAAAGATGACTCATTTCATGTTGGTGGAACTGACATGCTTTATGTATTTTTTTCTTGGTTGTGCACATCATGCTCTGTGCAGATGAGTGCACTCTAGAGAATGATGTTCAAAAATCTCCTCGTACTGGCCTTTTCATGGACCGCTATCTGTCTACCCTAAACTGGTTTTCATGAAATACTAGTCTACTGGACCTGTGCAAACAGTGTTAATCTATTTTTGAATTTGAGAAAGTCAGCTACCCATAAGGTAATGTGACCTGTATAGCTTTAAATGGTCTGCCGTGGTTTTCCATTTCAGACCATGGTTTGATCCTCCATGTGCTGTCTTTTTGTAATATTATCACTGCAATGCTGTAATCTTGTTCAAACTAGTTTTCCAGATCTTTGATTTTTTTTAATCTGCTTTGGGAGTCTGGGAGGTTGTTCATCATGGCTGAGCAGAATGACAGTACTGATGTAGGATGATGAATCAAGGCGTTCTGGGAACTCCTATAACTTTAAGATTCAGGTATAAGGGAGGACTTTTAACTTAATGCTACTGGATTTGAGATTACAGACGCTCCCCGATTTACGTTCATCTGATTTACGTTTTTTCGATTTTACGTTTTTTATTGTTTTGTTTTTTTTTCCAAAAAAACCCGTCAAATTTTGAGTTTAGACATACCTACGTAGTACGCTGACGTAATGACGTAATGACGCTGCGTCAATTATTTACAAATGACAGACTGCACGTGCCGCTCCTTCTTCCCAGTTCAATTTTATATGTATGTATGTATGTATATATATATATATATATATATATATATATATATATATATATACAGTAAAACCTCCACTGACGAAGGTTTAAGCTCACGAACCTTTCGCCTCAAGAACATTAAATTCGCGAGCATATAGTCTCTGCTGACGAACTAGTTGTCGGCAGACGAACCAAACCATGCGGTCGAACAGCGCCACGGTGGCGGCCACGAGAAGCTGACGCACGCTCACGGCGTCCCAGTTCGTCACCCCCTTTCTTTGAGTGCGGACGTGGTTTGTGTTTGATAGACATTTTGGACCATATTGAGTGTACTTTTGCTATTATGGGACCGAAAAAGACCCCACCACAGGCTAGTGTTAAGCCTAAGAAGACATTAAAGAAAATTACGATCGAGCAGAAGAAGGAGATCATTGAAAAACACGAACGAGGTGTGCGTTTGTGTGACTTAGCCTCCCAGTACCAGTACGCTAAGTCTACCATTGCTACCATCCTTAAGAACAAGGAAGCTATTAAGGGTGCATGTGTGGCTAAGGGTTTTTCTTACAAATCAGAAAGCAACAGGTGTCAATTAAGAGGTTTTTAGTCAGCAAAAAGGATAAAGAGTCTCCTTCTAAGAAGCAAAGAAGAGAAGCCACACCGGAGGTTGAGTTACCTACAGTCCTTATGGAAGGTGACTCTCCTTCCAAACAGTAACTCCCTCCCTCCCTCCCTCCCTCCTCCTCCCACTCCATTCCATCAAGCCATCAACTACCATCACAGAGGTAAATAAAACGACTTTATTATACAGTACAGTTTATTTCTTTAATTACAATACAATAGCACATTTATTATATATAAAATAAGGTATATTTTTGTGTAGTTTTAAGGCTTATTTAGTAGAAAATTATGTTTTATGGGGACCTGGTAACGGATTATTCTCATTTTAATAGTTTCTTATGGGAAATAAATGTTCGGAAGACGAACTTTTCGCCTTACACACACTTTCTGGGAACCAATTATGTTCGTGAGCTGAGGTTTCACTGTGTATATATATATATATATATATATATATATATATATATATATATATATATATATATATATATACACAGACGCTCCCCGACTTACGTTTTTAATTGGTTCCGGACGGCAGAACGTAAGTTGAAAGTGAACGTAAGTTGTTACAGTGACGTGTGACGTATGACGCTCGTGCAGTACTATACATCTATAAATACCATTACCGTAGCTCATAAAACACCCTTAAATCAATTATTATAAGCATAACATTGTAAAATAATATCAAATATCAAATAATATCAACATTAATTTCAAATAAATTAAATTCAAATAAAATAATTTCAAATTAATAAAATTTAATCAAATTCACTCATCAAATATCAAATACAGTATCAAATATAATATTTAACATTCTCTAGGATGCAATCTTTCTGATTGTAAATGGTTCCGATGGTCGACAGATGATCACTTTACATGAAGCTGAGCTGATTCACATTACATGAAGCTTAAAACAGCATAATGTATACAGTGTGTTTTTATGTGTGTGTGTGTGTGTGTGTCTGTATGTATATATAGTATATATGAAGAGCGAGATATATTTTTATTTATCAAATACACTGGTTTGTTATTCATCTATGCTGGTCCCAGAGCACAATTAATTTTATCTCCTGAAAAAAAAAATTCCCCCTCCACTATTACATATATTCAAACACACATTGTGTACTGAGTCACCACTTCCACCATCAAAGCTCCGGAGAGGTGTCAAGGCCACTCATTAATGCGGTTGTTATTCGAGCCGGATTGTGCTGCTTGTAGGCGGCATGGTGCATCACATTTATCAAAGAAAAAAGACCCACACTTTCACACTACAAGCATTTCTTACATTAATACACTTTCACTGCAAAATAAGTTCTTTCTCTGTCCCAGTGACTTTATCTCACTGTTTTTTTACTTTGACAAATATAATGGAGGTTTGTATAGAAACACAGCAACCTTTTCACTCTTCACTGCTAAAGATATCTGGTGGCAGAATCTCTGGCTTCTTTAAGCAACCTGCAATTGTACAATCATTACATTTTTATTTAAAATCGTAACCCATGACTCCCTTGACAGCCATGACAGGTTTATTCAGGTACAACCAAATTGTCACTGATATAATACTGATATATACACTGATATAATACCCCCACCCCGACTGACATATATGTACATATATATGTGTATGCAATATCAATAAATACATATTTAACGCTATAAATGCTTATAATAACAAACATTCAAAGATAATGCAAAATATGTAAATAAAGTATAAATACACACACATACAGACACGCGCACACGCGGATGCACACCCCACAAAAAAGTAAGTAGTTTTGATGGGGTTTTGGGTTGTTTTTTGTTTATTTGGGTTTTTTTTTTCTTTGCATAATTGGCCTTGCTTTGCAGCATTTTTCTTAATTTTTTCAACAATACTTCCTTAATTTCCTTATTTGTTTAATTCGATGAATATTTAAAAAAAAAAAAACGTGATGCACTCACGCCGCATGAATTGAAGTAGCGAGGGATACCTTATATATATATATATATATATATATATATATATATATATATATATATATATATATATATATATATATATACACACACACACACACACACACACACACACACACACACCCCACCCCAGTGTAGCTAACTGGATTATCAATGGCCGCTTATGTCTCTCTGTCAATGTTGAGAGGTTCATGTAAAATAACCATTGTTGACTTTCCAAAAGAGGAGCTGCAAAGCTGTCAGCGTGTTTCAGCTCTGTGATGGCCTGGCGCGCTGTCCAGGGTGTACTTTGCCCTTGACTGGAGTCAACTGGGATGGGCACCAGCACCAGTCTCCCCGTGACTCTAATTAGTTTAGTAGATTAAGCAGTTACAGAAAATGAATATGTGTGTGTGTGTGTGTGTGTGTGTGTGTGTATATATATATGTGTGTGTGTGTGTGTGTGTGTGTGTGTGTGTATATCAAACGTACGAATCAGATGATTCGCTGTGGCGACTCCCGAGTAAAAGGGACAAAAGCCGAAAGGAAGACAGACAGACAGATAGATAGATATATGATAGGTATACACTTCATACTATAAGATAGTCTGAAATGATTGAGCACAGTAAACAATATTATGCTTTAAGGCTGATACACATATTTAAATTATGTTTTAAATATTTTTATTAGGGTGCATGGTTGCACAGTGGTCAGCACATCCACATCACAGCCAGATGGTCTGGGTTTGATTTCGAGGTTTTTAGATGAGATGTTTTGCATGTTCTCCTCGAATTTTCCTGGGTTTTCTGTGGTACAGTTTCCTCCTACACTCCAAAAACAAGCACAGTAGGCTGATTAGCTGTTCCGAATCTCAACCAGACGTGAGTGTGATGCCTTGTGGATGTTGACCTCGTAATGGACTGGTGAGCTGTTTAAGGTGTATCCTGCCTTCGCGCAGATTAAGCTGAGATGCTGTGAGGCAGACATGCTAACCAATACAGGATTGTACTACAGTGAAATTATGAAGAGTCTTCAAGTGGAGAGTTCAACACACTTATATAGGGCAGTGGTGGCTTAGTGGATAAGGCAATGGGCTGAAAATCTGAAGGGCAGCGGTTCTATCACCACTGTTGCGCCCTTGAGCAAGGGCCTTAACCGTTAGTTGGATTAAAAATAATTTTTCGTCTATCTGGATAAGAGCAACTGCCAAATGCTGTAAATGTATGTTGTCAGTTTGTTTCATAGGTTGTTTATTTATGGTACAAAAAAGAAAACATATATATATATGAACAATATATAAAATTAAAATCTAAAAATATATAAAACATAATTTAAATATGTGTATCAGCCTTAAGCGTACTATTGTTTACTGTGCGGAATTATTTCTTATTATCTTATAGGGATTTTTGCTTCAAACTATTTCCAAGACACCCCCACCTAGAATTCCTTCTTCAAGAGGACATGGCGTTATTGCTGTTCTGTTGAAAGTAGACGTTTTTTTAAATTTATTTTTTCCCAACCCCTTATTTTGATGCAGAGTTGGGGCTGAGGGTGCGTGGGTTGTGCTGCAAGCATAGTTTAAGGTCATTCTCAGTTGCTCCTGTCAGACATACAGCACTGGGGGTTTCATGGTATTGATAGTATTGTGACTGTGGGTTTCAGGGAAAAAGAAACTGTGGGCTGGCAATTTAATGTCTAATGGAGATTCATTTCAGAGCGGCACCATGGTGTAATGCTCAGCACTCTTACTTCACAGCAAGAATCCTCTGGGTTCCAGCCCTGTGCTCAGCAAGAGCCTCTGCATTTTTTCTGTGTGGGTTTCCTCCAAATGTTCCAGTTTCCTTTCACAGTTCAAAAACCTACATGTTATTCTAATTGCCTATTTCAATTAAACTGCAGCTAGGTGTGCGTATGAATGTGTCTGGAAGCTGTTCAGCGTGTAACCTGACCTTCACTCAGAATCAACTGCGATTGGTTCCAGTCTCCTGTGTCTGAGGTGTGTTCTGTATGTGACGCAGTCGCTGCAGCTGTTCATGACAACCCTATAGAATTGTGCATGCTTTGAGAAGCATCCCAGAGGAACCTGGTGGTCGAGCTAAACTATGCACCTGTTCTTTTATTTATTTAACTTGCCATGAAGGTGAGAGTAGAAAGTGGATTGTAATTAGCCTGACAAGACCATTAAGCCAGTTTACACCAGACATCTGAGTGAGCTATTAAATATCTGTTCATGTACTGATTATCTTTAGCTATGCATGGAATACCATCAGAGAGCGAGAGAGAGAGAGAGAGAGAGAGAGAGATCTCGAACCCAAGTAATGTTTGAGAAATGCTTATTTTTGTAGGCACTAAACTTGTTAGTATTAGAACCCTTTGCACTTCCCTCGGAGCGCACGGGGGGGGGGGGGGGGGGGCAGTAATGGTCACAGAGGGCTCTGTTACTTATAGATGACTGTGAAAGCTTGAACTTGTTTTGTACATCTGTAAGAGTGTACCACTAGGCATTAAATAAAGAAATGTTCCTCATATTATACTCATACACATTTGCTGAAATCAAGAATCATTCCTGTATTCATTTTCTGAACCACTTAATTCTAATTAGCATTGTGTGTAGGCTAGCGCCTATCTCAGCCGACTCCGTAATACACCCCTGACAGCTTGCCAGGCCATCACAGTACCAACACTCACACAACTACTCTCACCTAGGGGTGATTTGGAACCGCCGATTAACCTACTGTGCATGTTTTTGGACCGTGGGAGGAAACCGGAATACTCAGAGGAAACCCACACAGGGATTACGAGAACATTGAAACTCCACACAGAAACGCCCAGGCTGGGAATCGAACACAGGACGTTCTTGCTGTGAGGCAGACTTGCTAGCCACTACACCACCATGTCGCCCAAAATCAAGAATCTTCAATGGTTATTTGGTTTATCCTTTTAGAGCACATCCCTGGGCCTGGAGAACCCCAGTCTTGCTGGTTAACAAAGTCTATACAGTATATCTAATATATTGCTTTAGACACTGGTTAAAGTCAAGGGCAGCGGTGGCCTAGTGGTGGTATAGGTGTTTGATCACTGAACCTGATGTTGGGGGTTCAAGCCCCACTCACCGCAGGTTGTCACTGCCCCCCACCCCCAGTGCAGCTAACTGGGTTATCAAAGGCCGGCCATGTCTCTCACTGTCTATGGTGTGAGCTTTATGTAAAAGAACCATTGCTGACTTTCGACAAAAGTATCTGCAAAGCCGTCAGCGTGTTTCCACCCTGCGATGGCCTGGCGAGCCGACCAGAGTGTACTCTGCCCTTGCCAGGAGTTAGCTGGGATGGGCGCCAGCCTCCCCGTGTCCCTAATTAGGGTTAAGCGATTACAGAAAATTAACTGAACTGGTTAAAGTCAGGTGCAATTGTGTTTATTTATTTTGTTATGCATAGGCGGGTTTCAGCGTCCCTGAGAACAGTCATGCAATTCAGCCAATCAGCATCAGATCAGGCATGCACACAGACCAACCATCAAAGTCATGTTCCATGCTCATGGGGTAATGTTCATAAGCTCCACTATCAATCACAGCCTTGGACATGGGACAATCGTCCAAAATGAAAACGATGGGTTACTTCCATACTGCTATGTGCAACACTGAACGGACATGGCACAGCCATCCAAAGTTAAGATGATAACTTAGTTTCAAACAGAAATACAAATGTACAGGAAGAAGAAGGGGAGTTTAGTTCTACACAGCGACGTGTGGACGTGTGGCAACAATCCAAAGTGAAGTCGGCAGGTAAGTTCTATCCAGTGAGACATGGACATGGGAAAAAATCCAAAATTAAATCAATGGGTTATTTCTATACGCCAACATGCGGATGCTGAACGGACACAAGACAGTCATCTAAACTGGAGTCTATAAGCTAGTTCTTTACAGCAATGTATGGACATGAGACCACCATCCAAAATGAAGTCTTTCGGTTAGTTCTATAAAGTAGCATATGGACGGACACTGAATGAATACAGGGCAGTCATCCAAAATGCAGTTGATAGGTTAGTTCTATAGAGCAACTCGTGCACACCAAACGGACACAGGGCAACCATACAAAATTAAGTCGATAGGGTACTTCTACAAAACAATGCATGGACCCTGGACAACCACCCAAGCCATATTTTGTGGAACTCAGTTAACAACGAGTGTGTCTTTTGGAGAAAAATGCTAAAATGTGCAGGTTCATCTGGCATGGTGTCTGTTGCGAAGTCTTCCAGTTTATGGTGGGATGAAAATGCTTCAGAAAGCTAACAAAACTTTTATTACTGATACAATGAATCAAAAGCTGTTTGCACACTATCATAACCATGTCACCACACAACCTCAGAGTAAAAACAAGGAACTCTCGGCACGATGTTTAAACACCAGGTGCTCTTTTTCTGGTTGTTTATAAAGACAGCATTCCCAAGGCTAATAATTGTTTCTACTGGCATGTAGTCGCTCTGTTACAACACCATAGTGTTTTAAAGACATTTTAAACCTTATTACTTTAAATAAAACACTTCGATTGGCTCCTATCTGCAGAGTAAGCTGAAATAGGTATCCTGAATGTAATTTGGCACATTAATCATCAGATAACCACAGAATTGGCCTTAATACTTGAACGAGGTGGATGCAATTTACAGGCTCAAATGCTTACTGTTTGATGCAAAGGCCTTTCCAAACCCTAATGAATCCATGCTGATCCCACAGGGATAATCAGCCTGGCTGCAGCTTGAAGGGTATCACAGACCTGGGGAAGCAGCGGTTAATCGTGCCTGCTTTTGTTTTACCTCTGATAGTGCTTCTGACTTACAACATCTAACGTGATCGGAATTGTCAGATGACACCAAGAGATCACGACAGCTTTAGCCCTTCTCTTGTTAAGGGCTTAGAGTGTCAAGGGACAATCACATCCCAGGATTTATCCTTCTATGTGCCAGGTATTTTCCTGGAAGGCTTAATGTCGGAATGGCCCAGTACGCCAGGATCACACGAGGGTTCATACCAGAACCAAGAGCCTCTGGCACCTGCCAGTCAAAACTTTTTTTGGTCTTATTTTTTTCTCCAGGATCAGGCCGGGCTAGTGCCAGATATAGACGCTGCTGTGGCTTGTTTGTGGTATTCTTGCATGTTAGGGCCTATTTTTAGCACTGGGTTACACATTTTATAGCCTGCACAGTTGTTTGCTGTATTGCACTCTGGGCACAAACATCTGCTTTAACCTCTGGAATAAATGATCTTTCCAAAGCAGCTTCTTCTTTTCCTTTCAGCATTTTCCCCTTTTTCAGGGGTCGCCACAGCGAATCATGTGATTCGCACATTTGATTTGGCATAGGTTTTTATGTCGGATGCCCTTCCTGACACAACCCTTTAGCAAGTGACAGAAACTCACTGATGGGACTCGAGCCCCCAACCCTAGGAGCAGCAATCCAGCGCCCTATACCACTAGGCCACCACTGCCCTCAATCTATCCAAAGCAGCAAATAACAACAACAAAAAAATAAATAAAAACATGCCATTATTACATGAGCAGCCTCGAAATATTGTTGTTTTCCCAAATTTTGATATTTATCAGAGATCTATATGTTTTATTACATTCATTTACTGCATAGTGCAATGAGTTGCGGCTCATTCAAACTGCCCCATATCCTTTTCGACCAATCAGAGTCATCCATTAGGGGGTGATCACACTAGAGGTGCAATAGAAAAGTGACTGACGCTAAGGGCAATCCGTGGCTGCCACTTTTATTCTCAAATTTGTATTGCATTTTAGTCAACTGGTTTGTGAACTCATCACAAAAAAATTGTACCATATTTCAATGATGCAAAACGAGGCTTTGATGTGGAACGGTCTCAAAACCCACCATATTCCATGTACTTTTCATTCATACTTTGTTTGCACTAATAACACATAATTAAAAACTTAAAGTTTGAGAACAAAAAGCGAGCAAAGCACAACTGATTTATGACAAAAGTTTGTCTTTTTCCCGCCAAACTAATCACAATTTACTTGCAAATCAGTCACAAAAGTTGTCACACGTCTTTTATGAGATGTATGTATTTAAGCTACAAAATATTTGTTGGCCCTGTGATGACCTGGTGAGCCATCCAGGGTGTACATTTCCCTCGGCTAGAGTCGGCTGAGATGGGCGCCAGCCTCCCGTGACCCTAATTAGGATTAAGCAGCTTACAAAATGAATGAATAACAATTGGGAACCATTAATAACTCACTGCAATCCTGCAGAAAATCCAGTTTTTATTCAGAATTCACACTAATCCCCGAGTGGGAGAATTTCTGACCCCACTAATATATAGAGTGTTACACGCCTCAACTCCCTTGTTCAAATTTTACTGTATTATGAGATATGCAATACAAGAATCATGAATCTGTTTGCAGTGATTTTGAAGGACTTGACACACTTATGTAAAATGTTACATTATAGAATATTACTAAATCACCTGATGGGGGCAAGATGGAATGTCAGTACTCATTTCTCTTGGCAAGAAGGTCCTGGAGTTCTACAAGGGTGTTTCTGTGTCTATGCATGAGGTCTCTGTGATTGCAGGGATTTTCTACAGGTGCTATGGCTTTCTCCTACAGACCAAGCACATTGGGGTGCATTGACTACTCTAAACTGCCCAAGTGTTAATAATTCTATGTGATAATTAGGTATTTAGAAGTCCAAAAGAACCGAATAAATGAATCAGTATTCCAATCAGGGCTATATTCTTGATCATGACAGGTCCTGCTCAATTTTATTTTTACTCTCATGCGATGAATTAAAGTTCTGGTTTATATCACCTGGAGTAAATTGATCTGCATGGTAGAAATCGGGGTGTTCATGACATACAGGGATCCATCACTTTCCGTGGTTAATTGGGAGCGAGATCCCCCCGTGACCATTGAATTCTGCAAAGTAGGATAAACCCCTCCCGACTGACGTATTTGTACGTACAGTATATATGTGTATATAATATCAATAAATACATATTCAACATGATAAATGCTTATAATAACAATTAAACATTTAAAAATAGTGCATAAGATGTAAATAAAATATAAATACGCACACATACACACATGCGCGTACACACACTAAGATGCGCACCTCACATAAAAATGTAAGTAGTTTTGATGGGGTTTTTTTTTTTTTTTGTGTGTAATTCCCATTGTTTTGCAGCATTTTCCTTACCTTTTTCTCCTATTCTTTCTTAATTTCCTTATTTTTTAATTCAATGAATATTTAAAAAAAACAAATACAAATTGTGATGCACTGAAGCCACATGACTTGAAGCGTGAAGTCGCGAGGGATCCCTGTACATGCATGCCATCAACAAGATTGTATGTTCCCTCTGCTGGAATGACAGTTTCCGTTTTTTTTAATTGTTTAAAAAACGGTGTGTGTGTGTGTGTGTGTGTGTGTGTGTGTGTTTTATTTATTTTACGTGGTATATACTAGTACAGTATACGCTATCATGTACACTATTGCCCTGAAAGATTTAATAAACCACTTGTTAATAAATTCTCATTCATTCATTGACGAACTATTTAATCCTAGTAATATTCACATGTGTCTGTCTGTGTCTACACTGGGCAAAGGCAGGGTACACCCTGAAAGGTTCACCAGACCATTGTACAATCAACACACACTTAGGGGAAAAGCCAATTAGCCTGACGTACATGTCTATGGACTGTGGGAGGAAACCTATGCAAGCATGAGGAGAACATGCAAACTCCACACAGAAACACCCAAGCCTGGGAATTGATCCAAGGACCTTCTTGCTGTGGCAGACATGCTAACCACTTCACCACCGCACTGCCCAAATGTTTTATTAGTTTCACACTTATCACATATAAGTTTACACTTATACTTTTTCATGTATTAGCAAACGCTATTTGGCCTGACAATACACAGTATGTGAAAGTGTGTGTGCATCAGATGTACTGAATAGTGAAATACAGTTTGCTTGTGAGTCCAGGGCTGTTTCAGTTTTATGCTATTCTCTGCTTGTATAGGTTTCCTCCAGGTGCTCTGGTTTTCTTTCCACAGTCCAAAGACATGCACATTAGGTTAACTGGCTATTCCACATTAACTCCAGATGTGAGTATGAATGGCTGTGTTTTGGCTCTGCAATAGTCTGGCAAGCTGATCAACTGTCTGCCCAACAAACGGCTTCAGTGCATTGCAGTTTTGTTTTTTTTAATATTCATCGGATTAAAAAATAAGTAAATTAAGGAAGAATACGGGAAAAGTTAAGGAAAATGCTGCAAAAACAAGGCCAATTATGCAAAAAAACAAAAACAAAAAAACAAACCATAAACAAACACAAAACAAAAACAACCCAAAACCTCCCATCAAACATACTTACATTTTTGTGAGGTGCGCATCTCAGTGCATGCATGCGCATCTGTGTGTGTGTGTGTGTCTGTATGTGTGTGTATTTATATTTTATTTATATCTTATGCCTTATTTTTGAATGTTTGTTATTATAAGCATAAGCATTATAAGATGCTCCCCGACTTACGTTGATCCGTTTTACATTTTTCGATTTTACTTTTTTTTTTTTTTTTTTTTTTTTTTAAAGTCAAATTTTAAGTTTAGACGTACCTACATAGTACGCTGACGTAATGACGCTGCATTCATTGTTTACAAACTACAGACTGATGCTGCATTCATTGTTTACAAACTACAGACTGAGTGTATATATATATATATATATATATATATATATATATATATGTATGTATGTATATATATATATATATATATATATATATATATATATATATATATATATATATATGTATGTATGTATATATATCAGTTATATAGCATGTTACCCTTATGTTAAGACGTTGTATTTGTGATCTTTGTGTTTACACTGTTTTGCTTGTAACCCTAAGCAAATATAATTGGTCAGAAGTGTAAGCCTACTAGCATGAGTGCAAGTCTCATACACAGAGATGAATTAACTATCTGCTCAGATCGGCACAATCTTTATATTTATTATCTTTTAGCAGAATCCTAAGAGTGTATACTTATTTTTATATTATATTCATTAGGATTTGTTCTTTGTATGCATCTGTTGAATAAATAATAAAGTTAACTTACTAAAACAAAAGAAAGAACTCTCCGCTTTGCTGGGAGACTGCATCAGTGCATCAGTGCAGGCTGTGTTCTAAACAAGTTCAACGGCACCCTTGTGCACTTGAAAGACCGGAAGTCCGTATAACCCACAGCAAATACGCTACTTTTGCAAGTACACTACATTCAGTATTGAGCGCTTCACATATCGTAAGCGTTGATTGACTGTTTTAAGCTTCATGTAAAGTGACTCGGTATAAATAAGTGACTTATTTGAAATTAATGTTGATATTATTTCATATATTTGATATTATTTTACAATGTTATGTTTGTAATCATTGATTTAGGGGTGTTTTATGAGATACAGTAATGGTATTTATGGATGTATAGTACAGTATGAGCGTCATACGTCACACGTCATACGCCATACGTCACTGTAACAATTTACGTTCACTTTCAACTTACGTTCAGCCGTCCGGAACCAATTAAAAATGTAAGTCAGGTAGCGTCTGTATACGTCAATGGGGGGTTGATCCTACTTCGCGGAATTCAGTGGTCACGGGGGATCTCGGTCCCAATTAACCGCGGAAAGTGAGGGATGCCTGTAAGTTATTTGTTTTTGTTGTTGTTCAGGTGGGTTTTTTTTTTTTTTTTTTTTTTTTTTTTTTGGGGGGGGGGGGTCCTAAAAATATCTTATCAGGCTCAGTTTGGTTATTCTTCTGTAGAAATGAACAAAATGCTGTGAAACACATGAAAGTCCTGAATAAATACAATTCCAAGGCAATAGTACAGATTTGCATGGCGTTTCGGATAAATGGCATACACGAGTGCATGCTGAATATGCTTCAGGTGAATCCCAAGTAGTAATTGGAAATAAATGATGTAAAACTGAGTAGCATGAAGGAAAAGAAAACAACACGTAAATAGCAATGGAGCCTCCGGAAAACCAAAAACCCATAAAACTTGAATATAACACTGGTGATGCACAAACTCAAATCTGAAATCGACACAAAAATGAGCATGCATAACAAAACAAGTGCTGTTTGACTCCTTTAGGCATCAGATTCATCCACATTTTCATAAGAACTCTGATTGTTTTGACTTACTAAAGCCTACTTTTAATAAACTTTTTTTTCTGTAATGTTTTTTAAATGTAAAGTACTTATAAAATTTTGACTCTTTTTCGTGATGAGGACGTTGTCGGAATTGGCCATTGACTAAAGCGCTGACTCACCTAACCCAGACCAGTTAAAGCAGTAAATCCCATTTAACACTTTTCAGCAGTTCCCTAATCCTTTGGTGTTTTGGGACACTTTTACTGAAATATCTACAAAAAAAACCCCATTTCAGATCCCAGGTTTGTGCTTGTTAATGTGGGCAGGGAATTAGTCTTAACATGTATTTATAGTGTCATTCAGCTTGTTTACTTTGTGAATTCTCACCTCTCTCCTCTTGCATGAACCCATGAGGATGCTTCCAGTGGCGCCAATAGTTTTTCACCTCAAGCACAATATATTTAAGGATATTGTTGCAAAAAAAATGCATATCTATAAATACAGCCATAAAGCTTTGGGATAAAATAAGACTACTGTACATATAATTCATCTAAGACTACAGTAGCATAGACTCATAAGACAGATGGTACAAGCACACAGAAAACATCATGTCCCTGTCTGACTGAAAGATTGCACAGGTCTCCTGTCAGATCAAGGGCCAAAGATTAAATTATTTACGAGCACTCAGTGGGTAAACAGTTCTGTGGTCTGTCATGATGAGGTTGTTGCAAGTACATGATGGTCTATCATTTGAAATCCCAGTTCCCACGACGGACGGAGACAAGTAAACGGACTTTACAATCGTGAATCAAAGCCAGAAATAAGCAAACAAAGATATTCTGCCACTTGGAAGGTCAGATGAGTGTGACTTATTTGGCAATTGAAGGCTGTCGCATTTCATTCTCTAAATTGTTGTGTGATGATCGCATCATCACACTGTGGTCATCACAAAAAATTTCAAACATGTTTAAAATTTCCATGAATGTTTCAAAATGAGGCTCTGATGCACATGTCGTGAGAATTTGTAATTTTGCTTGCATATTACTTTTTGTTTTTAAGATAAAAACAACAAGTTGGATACTTCCAAATGGAAAGATTGAGACTAGTTGACATATTACATATATTTTGTGACCAATCAATTTTATTTGTACTATGTTTGTGCTAATAATTTCAAAACAAAAAGCGAACAATACGTCATTTATTTAGAACAGGCATTTTTTTTTTCTCTCCAAACAACCGCAAACTAATATCCAATTACTTGCAAATTAGTCGCAAAAATGTCTGTGCAACCTTTTTGTGACTTTCGCGCGATATACATATTTAAGCCACAAAATATTCACTTGTATGTTGAGTCGCAAAACATAAATTAGAAATTTCAATAAGAAATTTCAAAAGAATCAATTCACATCAGTCGATTTTCTATTGTACCTCCCGTGTGATCATGCCTTTAGCGTAAGTTTCTCCCGATTCTCCAGCTCACTAACTTCATAAATTTAAGGATGTTCTTGGCCATGTGCTTTTGTTTATGTTTGTGTTGATTGGTTCAACGTGCCATATGCTAAAGTTGACATTCGTGTTGATTGGCTTGATTTTACTTCCGGAAAAGAATAGCACCGGGAGGGAAAAGTAAGGGATCCTTTTTTTTTTTTTTAATTATGCTGTTTTCTGTTTATTTTCAGCTTCCATGTAAGTAGTTTGGTTGATACTGCAAAATGAATAACACAAATACCAGTAAAACTCTTTTATTGTTATGTTATTATTCATGTTTTTCACCTCGATGGTAATAAGCACTTTCCATTCCACTCCACTGGTAACATTTTAATAAGTGCCCACCACTCCAATTTTTAAAGTGCCCTGGGCACTTATAATGTCAAATACTGTAATTTAAATACTCCTCTAGACAGGTCAACAATGAAAGTCAGAACAAGGTCATGACGTATGGAACACAGATAGACAGATACGGTGGAGTACTGGTTAGCATATCTGCCTCATAGCAAGAAGGCCTGGGTTTGATTTCCAGCTTGGGTGTTTCTGTGTGGAATTTGCATGTTCTCCTGGTGCCTGTGTGGGTTTCCTCCAGTCTCCCACAATCCAAAAGACGTGCTCGGTAGGTTAATTGGCTGTTCCAAATCACCCCTAGGTGTGAGTGTGAGTATGAATGGTTGTGTGAGTGTTGGCCCTGAAATGGCTTGGTGAGCTATCCACAGTGTACCTTGCCCAGAGCTGGCTGAGATGGGTGACAGCCTGACTGCAACCCTCATTAGGATTAAGTGGTTTAGAAAAGGAATGAATGGAAAGCTAGATAAATAGATGAATGAGTAGATCATTGATTAATCCCAGATGGAAATAATAATTGGAAATTATTATTAATTCATTCATGCATTCATTTAAGCAATGAGGTCCTGATGTCCCTTACCCCAGCCACTTCCTCCAGATCTTCCAGGGGGGCACCGAGGCGTTTCCAGACAAGCCAAGAGACATAGTCCCTCCAGCGTGTTCAAGGTCGACCCCGGGGTCTCTTCCCGGTTGGACATGCCCGAAACACTACACCAGGGAGGCGTTCGGGAGGCATTCTATCCAGATGTCTGAGCCACCTCAGCTGGATCCTGTCAACAGGGAGGAGCAGTAGTTTTACTCCAAGCTCTCCCCGGATGGCTGAGCTTCTCACCTTATCTCTAAGATAGAGCCCCGTCACGCAGCGAATGAAAGTCATTTCAGCCGCTTATATCTGCGATCTTGTTCTTTCAATCACTACCCAAAGCTCATGACCATAGGTGAGGGTAGGAACATAGATCGTCTTGTAAATTGAGAGCTTTGCCTGGCAGCTCAGTTCCCGCTTCACCATGACGGTGGAAATTTTATTTGAATTGGTACATATTTAACATTTCAGATAGATGACTTTCAAGCCTATGAACCTAACAAGATAAGTTTGAGAGTGCTGTCTTTTAGACAGCATATTTTGGTGGCTGTTTGCAGGGGTAACTCTGACATACTTCTCCATCCAGCATGCGGTCTGGAATTATGGAAGCTGGATAAGCTCTCAGCATGTAGCTCTTTAAACTCAAGCATGAGACAAACCACAAGCTAGAAGCAACTCGGCAGCAATCCCTGTTCTCTTTCACTGGCAGGAAAGTCAATGCTGATTGCATATTCTGTTATGGAACTCCGATCATGTGTGGACCATGCTTTGCTGTCATGCTCAGGAGTAAAGGATGGACGCGCAATGCTGAGCAGTGATGTTTCTGCAATCAAAATCCCTGAGAACACTGATAGGTCAATTCATCACACTGGGTTTGCCCTTGTAAAACACATTATAGAATTGGAGGACTGCTGGATGTTTTGCTGCATTAAGGGGCACAATGCTGGGCCAGTGACAGACACCCATAAAAGTGTCCTTCCCTACAATAAAACGCTGTCATCCCAGGGACGTGTCCCAAATCACATAATTCTATATTTTTTAAAGTGGAAACTGAGATTTTAGATTGAACTGGTACCTGAGAGGAATTAATGTTAGTAGTGATTTAAAATGATCATGGATAACATCAACGGTTGCTGTGGCCTCATCAATCCTTGCCCGTTTTCAAACTGTACACAGGGTTTATGATTCTAGGCATACCAGAGACATATTGCTTTCCTGATTGGCTGTTCCAGCCTGGTAGTGACAAGAACTCATTAGACTGGCTGGGCTACATCACTGACGGTGTAGCATAACATTGTCTACAGTGTTGAGCTGCACAACTAACAAACGCAAAAATCACTGAAAAAATTATTTTTGCTTCTAAACTGACTGACGACAGGAAAGTCCATTTGGTAAAATGTCAGCCGCATAAGCTATTTTGGATTTCCTGTCACACATATTTACTGTCTCTGGCAGTATTCTTGTCCTCGGAGACACTACAATGGAACGTTTCACTGCCTCCATAGGAGACGTCAACCCTCATCCAATGTGTTGACATCACTTTCGCGGGGAAAACAACTGCTAACCCCCCACAGTTCAGCCCCCCATCAGCCCCCCACTAGTAATCCACAAAGTAAAATGACTAGTTTTTAGATTTTTATGGTTATTTATGTGTGTGTGTATATATATATATATATATATATATATATATATATATATATATATATAAACAAAAATAAAAGGACAGGACAAAGACTTTCTATTGAAACTCCATATATATATATATATATATATATATATATATATATATATATATATATATATATATATATATATACACATGTCACTCAAACATATTTACATAGGCATAAATTATGTGGGAAGGATGACCAATATCTGTACCCTTTATTATGGAAATTGTAGTTCACCTAAAATAATTTGTGTCCAGTGCCACAGGCTTTATTGGTAGATCTACAAATAACCATCCAGCTTCTGTTAAATAATGGCAGTAATTTTGACAACAGGATCAATGTAAGAGGATAACTGAACATACTGTAGGCACCCACATCGATCTACTTCTGAAGAAAACTCAGCATGCCAGCATGACATACCTTTGCATGTTCAGAAAGCAATGCGAACCCCACATTTCTGGACACGTTAGAAAATTATAGTGAAACAGATTACACGATACATGTCAAGAAATTCCCTTTGACGTGATATCACAAGCACAAATGGTTGGATGTTTGTAGGCTAAAGATGGAATTTGTACTGTGAACAGAAGATGAACTTTATGGAATTGATCCAACCCGGGTCAAGGTTGCAGTGTGTGTGTGTGTGTGTGTGTGTGTGTGTGTGTGTGTGTGTGTGTGTGTGTGTTTTTTTATTAAAATTAAAATGCCTATAAGTCAATAAATGTTATTAAAACAAGGTTGGTTTTAAATAACTAAGTCTATCTGTGCTCTTTGAGGTTCCTGAGCACACATGCTTGGTGAGAACACTCAGACTGGTCCATGTTTTCTATTCTTGTTTCATGTTGGTTTTAGGACCCAGGACTACTGTGTGATAAAACTTTTCACAATATCAAGTACAGAGATCCCTTGCTACTTAGTGTTTCAATTTATGCGACTTCAGTGCATCGCGTTTTTTTTTGTTTGTTTGTTTTTTTTTTTCTTAATATTCATCAAATTAAAAAATTAGGAAATTAAGGAAGGATGGGGAAAGGTTTAGGAAAATGCCACAAAACAAGGCCAATTATGCAAAAAACAAAACAAGACAAAAAAAAACCTGTATACCAACATAAAACTAAAAAATCCTAAGCAAACACAAAACAAAAAAACAACCCAAAACCTCACATCAAAACTACTTTCATTTTTGTGCGGTTCGCATCTGTGCGCGTGTGCACTCGTCTGTATGTCTTCTTGTTCTTTTCCTTTCGGCTGTTCCCTTCAGGGGTCGCCACAGCAAATGATCTGCCTCCATCTCACCCTATCCTCTGCATCTTCTACTCTTACTCCAACGACCTTCATGTCCGCCTTCACCACATCCATAAATCTTCTCTTTGGTCTTCCTCTAGGCCTTCTGCCTGGTAGTTCCAACCTCAGCATCCTACTACCAATATACTCACTATCCCTCCTCTGTACATGTCCAAACCATCTCAATCTAGCCTCTCTGACTTTGTTTCCAAAACATCTAACATGTGCTGTCCCTCTGATGTACTCATTCGTGATCCTATCCATCCTCGTTACTCCCAAAGAGAACCTCAACATTTTCATCTCTGCTACCTCCAGCTCTGACTCCTGTCTTTTCCCCAGGGCCACTGTTTCTAAACCATACAACATCGCTGGCCTCATCACCGTCTTGTACACTTTTCCCTTCATTCTTGCCGATACCTTCCTATCACACATCACACCGGACACTTTTCTCCATCCATTCCAACCTGCCTGCACACGCTTCTTCACCTCTTATCCACACTCTCCATTGCTCTGGATTGTTGAACCTAAGTACTTAAAATCCTCCACCTTCTTTATCTCTGCCCCCTGTAACCTCACCGTTCCTCTTGGGTCCTTGTCGTTCACACACGTGTTTTCTGTCTTACTGAGGCTAACCTTCATTCCCCTCCTTTCCAGGGCATACCTCCACCTCTCTAGATTTTCCTCCACTTGTTCTCGCCTCTCTGTGTGTATTAATATTTATTTACATCTTATGCATTATTTTTGAATGTTTAATTGTTATTGTAAGCATTTATATCATTGAATATGTGTTTGTTGATATTATATACACATATACATGTACATATACATCAGTCAGGGGAGACAGGGGGGGTGATCTTACTTCGCGAAATTCGATGCTCGCGGGGTCCCACTTAACAGCGGAAAGTGAGGGATCCCTGTATTTCAGTACATCCACCTTACCTCAGACTTTTTGTCTTTCTCACTTAGTGGTATGCATGTTCAGGACATGCTTAAGTAGTCATGGGGAATTTGTTTTTTGTTTGTTTGTTTGTTTTTTCGGGGAGGGAGGGGTTCCATTCAATTTCTCCTTTAATTTTTAGTCATATCCAATTCCCACCCGTCAAGCACACATGCTGGGCATCTGCCGTCTGCTGTGTATCTGTATTTGAGACTGTATATTAATACACTTAGAGGGAAATCCATAACCGCCATCTTGTACAAATGAGCTCACAGATGCCCACGATTGGCTGGTGATGGCTGTGAGTGACAGGGAAAGCAGTAGTGGCATTGTGGTTAAGGCAATGGGTTACTGATCTGAAGGCCAGCGGTTCAATCCTCACTGTCAACACCTTGAGCTCTTAACCCTTGAATGCTCAGTTGTATATAGAACAGGCCTTTATGGAAAAGGAGGGAAAATTGGCAGGGGTCAAGGGGGCCACTGAGGCCCCTTGCGAAGGTGTGGGGGCAGCGCCCTTGCTGGGGGGCTCAGGGGGGCAAAGCCCCCTCCCAAAAGGTTTGGGGTTATACTTAGATTAATTGATGTCTCCTGGAAGGAATATTTTTAAAGAGAACCTTATGAAAATTAATTATTAAAATTATATAAAAAAAATTAATTTACAGTTATAGGCCTACAGTGGGCCTATTTTAATTTCAAATACTTTAAACCAGGGGTCGGGAACCCTTTTGACTAAGAGAGTCAAAAAAAAGACATATTCTAAAATGTAATCTTCTGAGAGCCATACACACACACACACACACACACATATATATATATATATATATATATATATATATATATATATATATATATATATATATATATATATATATATATATATACTGAATACAACTAAATTCAAAAAGAAGACCAACAAGCCCTCAACATTTGCGGGGTTTTGGTTCCGAGCCCTCTCGTTAATCGAGATAATCCGCGAGTTCTGTACCCGGAAGTAAAACCCCATGTATCACGTCACATGCACGAATAAGCAGCCGGAAGTAAAATACTATGTATCTATTACATGCTCTACTATATGCTTCTTCCCGGCTAACAATAAGCCCAGGCGGAGTTCTCAGTTTCTGTGCTTGCTTAGCACTTCTGGCCATACTACTTGAAAATGTTCAGTCCCTACGAAACAAGATGGACGAGCTTCATGCTCAGATTGCAGCGCAGAGGGATCTACAGGACTGTGTTTCTGTGAAACATGGCTCAAGGAGAGTACACCCGATGAGGCGATTGCACCAGCCGGCTACACGGCTTTCATTCCCTGTGATCCCAAGCGCCGGAGTCATCGTTTGTCCCCTTCCCGCCTGGGCTTATTGTTAGCCGGGGTGCGGTTAGCATTGAGCTCCCATAGCATATTAGCTCACGATAGAAGTTGTTGCGTGCTTAGTTGCCCGAAGCTGAAGCTGCTCATATCTGTAGTAGGGTTGACCGGTCATAGAGAAGCATAGTGCAAAACATGAACAAACAAATTAAAAAGAACAAAGAAACAATTTGAGTCTGAGAACTCCGCGACGTTGCCCTCTAGGCAGCGCCATCTTGGAGACGTCACTCCAAGACGTCATTCCAAGATGTTACTCCAAGTTCAATGTAAAAGGACATGAAGCGTAATAAAGTTTATCCTTTTGGTATCGTTTGTTAAACATGCTACAGAACATAAAATCTCATGCATAAACATGAACTTAGGGAATGTACTGGAATAATAATTGAAAAAGATTTTAATACAACAGTTCAGAGAAAACCATCGTTTCTCAGGAGAAATTCTTATTTCTTCAGAAGAGACATC
The DNA here is from genome assembly GCA_024760905.1 of Plotosus lineatus. Classification (NCBI taxonomy): domain Eukaryota; kingdom Metazoa; phylum Chordata; class Actinopteri; order Siluriformes; family Plotosidae; genus Plotosus; species Plotosus lineatus. The sequence continues at coordinate 25,300,481 of CM045738.1, forward strand.
CAGCGTTTGCTATCGCTTTGCCAGAGAAGACACACAGCATTTGAATGGTATCATAGAGCTGAACTGGTAATTAAAACACACAAAAAAAGTGGCTCGTTGACAACTTGTGCGTGAATGCGGAAAAAGGGGTGGGGCATGAGCTCAACCAATCAGAAGAAAGGAGGACAGCCACTGGCTGAATTTGAATAACGTGCAGGTTGCTCGGCAGTCAGCGAATACTCAAACCGTGAATAGTCAAGGGCCTACTGTACTCACTTACTTACTTACTTAAAGTACGTAAGTAAGACTGAATTTATTTTAAACGACATTGTCATAATGAGGTTATTTATTAATAAGAAAAGTACTTCTTACTATCAGTGCTGTAGTAGTTAAAAAATATGTGAGTACTGTACACGATGGCAGCAAAGCGACCGAGGCATGCAGCAGCAAGTGCACGCAGCGCAGGGAGGGTGCGGCTTTAGCTTTGAAACTATGTGGCACTTCATCTCTGCTTTTTATTTACACAGTTGCGGAAATTTACATTGATCAACCATAAAAACGACCATATTAAGTCAGTATGTACACGCAACTCAGCCACTAAAACAAGTGGGTACACGGCGTCCACCGGCGTGTACCCACCACTACAGCACTGCTTACTATTAATGCGACTTCTGGTGCTGCATGGGTTTGCTGATGGCTTTGTAGTCTGGTTGATACGTGGTGAGGACTCGACACGACAGGACTCACACGCTTGTTTGTGTGACAGGAAGCACGTCCCAAGTTTTAGCAATCAGCCGGTCTGTGGGTCGACGTTTTTCCATGTCTATCCATTTGTATTTGCTTGCCAGCTGTGCTTGGCTTCGTGCAAATGAGCTGATCAAAAAACGAGGGAAATTCATCGCTTTACTCAAAAACAACACACCTCTCTGCTCGACTCTCTGCTTCGCGCCACAGTGACGTGGCATTGAAAATATATGAATATATTTAAATGCGTGAGATTTATTCATCTGTTTTTGTTTTATTTGATGGCTTTTTTTTGTATTTTTACTGAAATGACAGTGAAATTGTGTATTCGTTATTATGTTAAGAAAGGCCACCTGATTTATCTGAGAGCCAGATACAGTCATCAAATGAGCCACATCTGGCTCGCGAGCCATAGGTTCCCGACCCCTGCTTTAAACTGTGTACAGTAGGCCTTTTCGTAGCATACTTAGTATCATAATATCAGTACAATTTATTAATGCACACAAAGCCTTATCAGTTAATACTATAATAAGACTTAAATAATATCATTCATAGTCATGTTTATACATAATGCTGCTCGATCACTTCTGTTGATGATCTGACATTTGCTCTCTGTGCCACGGGCCCACGGCAAGATGACTAGACTGGCATATCATATTACGATGCCTGACACGTGCAATAAACCAGAACCAGCTGTGTTTCACTCCACTAGGCGATATCAACAACCACACAGATAAACAAAACGAGAGTAGCACCTCGCGTATTTGGATTAGAATATAATATGACCAGATGACCAGTGATGATGGCACTACCCCCCACACACACACACAGATTTTTACACCGGATTTGATTTGACTTATAAAAAGGTGGAAATCCACCAATTGGCGGAAAATTCCCATCCCTGAAAAAGATGATTATAATTTGCTCTGGATAAGCGCGACTGCCAAATGCTGTAAATATAATGTAAATGTAACGTGTACATCATCCATCCTTCTCATGAGAGCTTGGCCATCTCGTTCCCACAGACTCCCGGTCATGGATGGCTGTGGAATTAAACCAGATTCAAACTTGCGATCTTCCTGTCGATAGTCATGCACCTTGTTGATGAGCCACTTGGGAACTGTATTGAATTTGTTATTAAGTGTATTTGAGTAAATTAAAGTATAATTATTCCTTTAGTACTAGTAATGATAAATGACTTACAAAATGACAAGTTTGAGTAATATGCAATGCAGCATAGAGGTTAGCATGTCAGCCTCACAACAAAAAGGTTCTGGGTTCGTGTCTCACTGGCAAGGATGTTTCTCTGTGGAATTTGCATGTTCTCCTCATGCTTGTTTCTGTGTGGGTTCCTCCAACAGTCCAGTCCAAAGACATGAACATTAGAATGATTGGCTCTTCTGATTGCCCCCATGTGAGAGTATGAGTATAGAATGGTGATAGCTAAATCGGTGTGTGTGTGTGTGTGTGTGTGCGCTTGCACTGCAATGGAGTGACAGCTGTTCAGGGTGTACCCTGATTTCACGCAGTATCAATGTGTCCCTAGTAGGATAAGTCTGTTGTGCGAATGAATCAATGAGAAAATGCATAATGATGTCTTCACAAATAATGCATGATTTATCTTTTTGTAAATGTTACACAGATGCTTTGTGACTGCATTCCGGCAGTGATTAGTGCTCTGTGTTAGACACCAATTGAGAAGAAATGTAAAAGAAATGCCAGTGGGTATAGAAAATAATTTGCAGCCGTTTCTTTACAGTTATTGGGGTAAAGAGACACAGCTGTGTCTGTGTCGGAATCCTTTTCATGTTGTCGGGAATTTCTAATAACACTGATAACCTGTCTGTGATACAAACAAGTAGCTTCTTTGATGCACTTGATTGTTCAGAGTACATTCTTCTTATTATTTTCCTTTTGGCTTTTTCCCTTTTTCAGGGGTCGCCACAGCAAATTATCTGATTGGCATGTTTGATTTGGCGTAGGTTTTTATGTCGGATGCCCTTCCTGACACAACCCTTTAGCAAGAGAGAGAAACATGCTGACAGCAGCCTACTCTTTACGAAACTCAGCAATGGACCATTTACATTAACCTCTCACCATAAACAGTGAGCGACATGGCCGGCCTGTGATAACTCAGTTAGCTGCACTGGGGAGGTAGTGACAACCTTGTGGAGAGTGGGACGCGAACCCCTAACCTAAGGATCAGCGATCCAGCACCCTTTACCACCAGGCCAGTCTGCCCCATATTGTTCAGGGTACATTGTTTAGCCAGATGGTTGCAGGTCATTGTTTACAGTCACCACAATTCCTACCGTAATTATGGTGACATAGTGGTTTGCACATCCACTTCACACCAAGAAGGCTGTTGGTTTGAGTCCCGGGTTAAAGAGCTTTTGAGTGGCGTTTGTATGTGTTTTCTCTGTGTACCCCGGTTTTCTCCCTCAGTCCAGAAACTTGCGCATTAGCTGTTCCAAACTGTCCCGAGGTGTGAGTGTGTGTGTGTGTGTGTGTGTGTGTGTGTGTGTGTGTGTGTGTGTGTGTGTGTGTGTGTATACCACACAATAAACTGGCGAGCTGTTCAGGGTGTACCCAGCGCTGATAAGTTCTGGCCTGCCCGTGACCCGATTAGGATTAGGAGGCATAGAAAGTGAATGGATGAGTGTCACCAAATCTGTTTACTTTGTGAAGCCACTACAAAGTTAATGGTAAAAAGCAGTGTAAACTGAAATAAATTGAATACTGCACCGGATCATCATTACCCTAGTAAATGAATAAATAAAATGTACAAGGTTAAAATAAAATAAAGCATGGTTCTTTTAAAAATTTCTGACATCAAGTTCTACCTTTCTGTTTGCCTTTTATATATTTGGGGAGGTTTTTTCTTGGCTTTTATAGGAGGATCAGCTATAGAAAACATTGACCTTGATGCCATAATATTTTATCCATGAGACACAGAATAGATAATCACACACACACACACACACACACACACACACACACACACACACACACACACACACACACACACACACAGAGACACTGTTAGTGAGCAGAAAACAAACAAACATGAGGAGAAGCAGTGACACGCAACACAAACTGTAAACCCCTGAGCTCATGATTGAAGCTGAGAAGTTCTCATGAAAATTCATGGGGTCAGGGGGAGGGCTTTGGCTGCAATCTGTTATAAATAACGCAAATTGTTTAATGATCTTCTTCTTCTTTTCCTTTCGGCTTTTCCCTTCAGGGGTCGCCACAGCGAATCATCTGCCTCCATCTCACCCGATCTTCTGCATCTTCTTCTCTTACATCAATTGCCTTCATGTCCTCCTTCACCGCGTCCATGAATCGTCTCTTTGGTGTTCCTCTAGGCCTTATGCCTGGTAGTTCCACCTCAGCATCCTACTACCAATATACTCACTATCCCTCCTCTGTTCATGTCCAAACCATCTCAATCTAGCCTCTCTGACTTTATCTCCAAAACCTCTTACATGTGCTGTCCCTCTGATGTGCTCATTCCTGATCCTACCCATCCTCGTTACTCCCAAAGAGGACCTCAACATTTTCATCTCTGCTACCTCCAGCTCTGCCTCCTGTCTTTTCCCCAGGGCCACTGTTTCTAAATCATACAACATCGCTGGCCTCAACACCGTCTTGTACACTTTTCCTTTCATTCTTGCCGATACCCTCCTATCACACATCACACCGGACACTTTTCTCCAACCATTCCAACCAGCCTGCACACACTTCTTCACCTCTTTTCCACACTCTCCATTGCTCTGGATTGTTGAGCCTAAGTACGTTAAATCCTCCATCTTCCTTATCTCTGCTCCCTGTAACCTCACCGCTCCTCTTGGGTCCTTGTCATTCATACACATGTATTCTGTCTTACTGAGGCTAACCTTCATTCCCCTCCTTTCCAGGGCATACCTCCACCTCTCTAGATTTTCCTGCACTTGTTCTCTACTCTCACTGCAGATCACAATGTCATCTGCAAACATCATAGTCCATGGAGATTCTTGTCTAACCTCATCTGTCAGCCTGTCCATCACCATAGCAAACAAAAAGTGGCTCAGAGCTGACCCTTGATGCAGTCCTACCTCTACCTTGAACTCACACCTCAGCACTGTCTTACATTTCTAATACGTGTCCTGCACCACTCTAACATACTTCTCTGCCACTCCAGACTTTCTCATGCAATACCACAGTTCCTCTCTCAGCACCCTGTCATATGCTTTCTCCAGATCCAAAAATATGCGAGTCACAACAAAAAATTGTTTAATGATCTCGTGTCAGTGACTCAATGTAAATTGGAATAAAAATCTTTAAAAAAGGTCAATTTTCTGTTTTAAATCTTAATGCATTACCTTTTTTTTCCCATGCAGGTGTTTTCCATCTGGTTTACACTCATATCTGGGGCAACAGCTGAGCTCACATGTGATACTCTGCTCCTGCTCTCCACCAACTTCACAGGTGTGTGTGTGTACTCTTCTAACATCTCCATACTCAATTACATTCCTACACTCAGTCTGACTAGATATTCATAGGTATCTGAATCTAAATTCAGATTGAATTTGGGATGGGGGGGCATAGTAATAAAGCATGGTTTGATTTTAAAATTGAAAAAAAAATCTCGATGGTCAGAGGTGTGTTTGAATGCATGCACTACCCGGTGATTCTTTAACTCTGTTTACGGTGTGTCCTTAGCTATTTTTAAAATTAAGTCTGTACTCAGTGGAAACGCTGACTGATTAATTTCGTAAGGTGAGGTACCACTGTAATACTTTCCATACGATTATAAACTCGGTTCATGCTCACTCGCATGATATTATCTCTAAAGCCAAACCAATCAAACAAAAAGGTGGAAATACATATATATATATATATATATATATATATATATATATATATATATATATATATATCTTCTTCTTTTACTTTCGGCTGCTCACTTCAGGGGTCGCCACAGCAAATCATCCGCCTCCACCTCACCCTGTCCTCCGCATCTTCTTTTCTGACTCCAACGACCTTCATGTCTTCCTTCACCACATCCATAAATCTCTTCTTTGGTCTTCCTCGAGGCCTTCTGCCTGGTAGTTCCAACCTCAGCATCCTACTGCCAATATACTCACTATCCCTCCTCTGTACATGTCCAAACCATCTCAATCTAGCCTCTCTGACTTTGTCTCCAAAACATCTTACGTGGGCTGTCCCTCTGACATACTAATTTCTGATCCTATCTATCCTCGTTACTCCCAGAGAGAACCTCAACATTTTCATCTCCGCTACCTCCAGCTCTGCCTCCTGCCTTTTCCTCAGCGCCACTGTTTCTAATCCATACAACATCGCTGGCCTCACCACCGTCTTGTACACTTTTCCCTTCATTCTTGCTGACACTCTCCTATCGCACATTACACCGGACACTTTTCTCCAACCATTCCAGCCTGCCTGCACACGTTTCTTCACCTCTTTTCCACACTCTCCATTGCTCTGGATTGTTGAGCCCAAGTACTTAAAATCCTCCACCTTCGTTATCTCTGCTCCCTGTAACATCACCGTTCCTCCTAGGTCCTTCTCATTCACACACATGATGATATACACAATATTCTGATTTTCTGAGGCTAACCTTCATTCCTCTCCTTTCCAGGGCATACCTCCACCTCTCTAGATTTTCCTGCACTTGTTCTCTGCTCTCACTACAGATCACGATGTCATCTGCAAACATCATAGTCCATGGAGATTCTTGTCTCACCTCGTCTGTCAGCCTGTCCATCACCACAGGAAACAAGAAGGGGCTCAGAGCTGACCCTTGATTCAGTCCCACCTCCACCTTGAATTCGTCGGTCACACCGACAGCACACCTCACCGCTGTCTTACATCTCTCATACATGTCCTGCACCACTCTAACATACTTCTCTGCCACTCCAGACTTCCTCATGCAATACCACAGTTCTTCTCTTGGCACCCTGTCATATGCTTTTTCCAGATCCACAAAGGCACAATATAGCTCCCTCTGACCTTCTCTGTACTTCTCTATTAACATCCTCAAAGCAAACATTGCATCTGTGGTGCTCTTTCTTGGCATGAAACCAAACTGTTGTTCACAAATGCTGACCTCTGCCCTTAGTCTACCTTCCACTATTCTTTCCCATAACTTCATCGTATGGCTCATCAACTTTATCCCTCTGTAGTTGCTGCAACTCTGCACGTCTCCCTTGTTCTTAAAAATGGGCACCAGCACACTTCTCCTCCACTCCTCTGGCATCTGCTCACTCTCTAGTACCTTGTTGAATGTTCTTGTCAGAAAATCTACTGCTACCTCTCCTAGACACTTCCATACCTCCACAGGTATATCATCAGGACCAACTGCCTTTCCATTCTTCATCCTCTTCAATGCCCTTCTCACTTCACCCTTACTGATCTTTGCTACATCCTGCTCCTCAATGGTCACCTCTTCTACTCTTTTTCTCTCTCATTTTCCTCATTCATCAGCTCTTCAAAGTACTCTTTCCATCTTCCCAGCACACTTCTGTCATCAGTCAATACATTTCCTCTCTGTCCTTTATCAATCTAACTTGCTGCACGTCCTTCCCATCTCTATTTCTCTGCTGTGCCAACCTGTATAGATCATTTTCTCCCTCTTTACTATCCAACCTATCATACAAGTCATCATACGCCCTCTGTTTGGCCTTAGCCACTGCTACTTTCGCCTTACGCTGTGTCTCCCTGTACTCCTGTTTACTCTCTTCGGTCCTCTCAATGTCCCACTTCTTCTTAGCTAACCTCTTCCTTTGTACACACTCCTGCACTTCCTCATTCCACCACCAAGTCTCCTTATCTACTTTCCTTCCAGAGGACACACCAAGTACTCTCCTACCTGTGTCCCTGATCACATTTGCTGTGGTTGTCCAGTCATTTGGAAGCACTTCCTGGCCACCCAAAGCCTGTTTCAACTCCTCCTTGAAGACAACACGACACTCTTCCTTTTTCAGCTTCCACCACTTTGTCTTCTGCTCTGCCTTTGCCTTTTTCACCTTTCTCACCATCAGAGTCATCCTGCACACCACCATCCTATGCTGTTTGGCAACACTCTCACCCACTATGACTTTGCAGTCACTGACTTCCTTCAAATTACATCGCCGACACAAGATGAAGTCTACCTGTGTGCTCCTACCTCCGCTTTTATAAGTCACCCTATGCTCCTGTTTCTTCTGGAAGAAAGTATTCACCACAGCCATTTCCATCCTTTTTGCAAAATCTATCAACATCTGTCCTGCGTTCCTGTCCTGGATACCAAACCTGCCCATCACTTCCTCTTCCCCTCTGTTGCCTGCACCAACATGTCCATTGAAGTCTGCACCAATGACCACTCTTTCACCTCTGGGGGTACTTCATCACTTCATCTAAGTCACTCCAGAATCTCTCCTTCTCTTCTCGCTCACATCCTGCCTGTGGGGCATAAGCACTAACAGCATTGAGCATTACACCTTCAATTTCTAACTTGAGACTCATCACTCTGTCTGACACTCTTTTCACTTTTAGAACATTCCTGACAAACTCCTCCTTCAAGATGACTCCGACTCCATTTCTCTTCCCATCCACACCGTGATAAAATAGCTTAAACCCTGCTCCTAAGCTTTTAGCTTTGCTACCTTTCCACCTGGTCTCCTGAACACACAGTATGTCCACCTTCCTCCTCTGCATCATGTCAGCCAGCTCTCTACCTTTTCTTTGCATAGTTCCAACATTCAAAGTCCCCACTCTCAGTCCTAGACTCATGCCTTTCCTCTTCTCTCTCTGCCTACGGACACGCCTCCCACCTCTCCTTCTTCGACGTCTTCGACCAATAGTAGTCCAATTTCCATCAGCACCCTGTTGATTGACAGCACTGATGGCAGTCGTTGTTAACCCGGGCCTCGACCGATCCGGTATGGGGGTAATACTTCTGATTTGCATCATAAAATATTTGGCATTGGTTTTACGTTGGATGCCCTTCCTGACACAACCCTCTGCATTTCTCCGGGCTTGGGACCGGCATGAGGGGGAGAGACACTGGTTAGTGCCCCCCCACCTCATGGCTGCATTATATATATATATATATATATATATATATATATATATATGTATATATATATATATATATAGAGAGAGAGAGAGAGAGGATTTTCTGAGTAGATCCTTCCATAGGAGAGTGCTCAATACTTTTTGGTAGAGCAAATAAACAAAAATAAAAGGACAGGACAAAGGCTTTCTATTGAAACTCCATTTATCACTATAGATCTGTTTCGAGGGGTGGTGAAACCATCCTCTCTCTTCAGGTGATTATAGATTCTTCTATAATCACCTGAAGAGAGAGGATGGTTTCACCACCCCTCGGAACAGATCTGTAGTGATAAATGGAGTTTCAATAGAAAGTCTTTGTCCTGTCCTATTATTTTTGTGATTTGCTCTACCAAAAAGTATTGAGCACTCTCATACGGAAGGATCTACTCAGAAAGTCATATATATATATATATATATATATATATATATATATATATATATATATATATATATATATATATATATATATATATATATATATCTTCTTTTCCTTTCAGCTTTTTCCTTTTTTTTCATGGGTCGCCATAGCAAATCATCTGATTCGCACATTTGATTTGGCATAGGTTTCAAATCAGATGCCCTTCCTGACACAACCCTTTAGCAAGAGACAGAAACACACTGACGGCTTTGCAGCTACTCTTTATGAAAGTCAGCAATGGTTCTTTTACATGAACCTCACCCCATAGGCATGACCGGCCTTTGATAACCCAGAACACTGAAATATAGAATGTAGAATAATATATATATTGAAGGTTAGCCTCAGTAAGACAGAATACATGTGTGTGAACGACAAGGACCCAAGAGGAACGGTGAGGTTACAGGGAGCAGAGATAAGGAAGGTGGAGGATTTTAAGTACTTAGGCTCAACAATCCAGAGCAATGGAGAGTGTGGAAAAGAGGTGAAGAAGCGTGTGCAGGCAGGTTGGAATGGATGGAGAAAAGTGTGCAGTGTGATGTGTGATAGGAGAGTATCAGCAAGAATGAAAGGAAAAGTGTACAAGACAGTGTTGAGGCCAGTGACGTTGTATGGTTTAGAAACAGTGGCCCTGGGGAAAAGACAGGAGTCAGAGCTGGAGGTAGCAGAGATGAAAATGTTGAGGTTCTCTTTGGGAGTATCGAGGATGGATAGGATCAGAAATGAGTACATCAGAGGGACAGGACATGTTAGATGTTTTGGAGACAAAGTCAGAGAGGCTAGATTGAGATGGTTTGGACATGTACAGAAGAGGGATAGTGAGTATATTGGTAGTAGGATGCTGAGGTTGGAACTACCAGGCAGAAGGCCCAGAGGAAGACCAAAGAGAAGCTTTATGGATGTGGTGAAGGCGGACATGAAGGTAGTTGGAGTAAGAGTAGAAGATGCAGAGGATAGGGTGAGATGGAGGCAGATCATTTGCTGTGGCGATCCCTGAAGGGAACAGCCAAAAGAAAAAGAATAATAATCATATATATATATATATATATATATATATATATATATATATATATATATATATATATATATGTGTGTAGTGATCCCTCGCTACTTCATGTTTCAGTTTTTGTGGCTTCAGTGCATTGCAGGTTTTTCAAAAATATTCATAGAAAAATGAAAAATAAGGAAATTAAGGAAAAATACGGGATAAATTAAGGAAAATGCCATAAAACAAGGCCAATTATGAAAAAACCCCAAACAAACAGAAACAAAAAAAAACCAACCCAACAAAACTACTTACATTTCTATCTGTATGTGTGTGTATTTATATTTTATTTACATCTTATGCATTATTTTTGAATATTTACTTGTTTTTATAAGCATTTATAGTGTTGAATATGTATTTATTGATATTATATACACATATAGATGTACTGTACATATACATCAGTCAGAGGAATTTGGTGGTGGCGGGGGTCTTGGTCCCCATTAACTGCGGAACGTGAGAAATATATATACTTATATATGTGTGTGTGTGTGTGTGTGTGTGTGTGTGTGTGTGTGTGTGTGTGTGAATGTTCACCTACATGCCTCCTTTAGGTTCTCTTAGTACCCTTACAGGAAGCCGAGCAAATCCAGCACGGGAAACTGATATCTAATTGAGACATATGTTTGTTGTTCTATTCCCCACCACACTGTCTTATAGATAAGTTCTATTAGGTTTAAGCTTCCACGAAGGTTATTATAGTGGTTTATTACTTATGTATATGATTGAGCTCAACGATGAACAAAGCCTGAGTGATTTATTATCTCTTTGGAAAGCTACAGTTGTTTGACTCTCGCACTGTAGCTCTTTAATTAGGTTTGAGTGCTTAAAAAGCTAATAAACCTCCGTATTGACATTTTCCTTCCCTTAGGCACAGCTTAACAACAAATCAGCTCAACAGAACCAAGGGGGAATATTAAACAGCCTAAAAAACTGTCTCTCTCACTCTCTGTAAAGCACAAAACTGGTATAAAACCCATACCAAGATAGTGACAGCACAGCTCATTTAAAGTTATGGAAAATTCCATTAGCCACTCATTCGCACGTAAAACTAATTAAGTTCAGGTCAAAGGGGATTTGATCAACTATTGCTTTTAATTATAACTAGGCAGGAGGTCCTCTCGTCTTATCGTATCAGCTTTGTCGCTCTGTCTGTGTCTGAACGATAACGGTTTTAATTGGACAACACTGTTACAGTTTATTTACGACAACAATGCTAATTTAGAGTTTTATATTTCATCTGCGTCAGGAGGACAGTGGGGATAATTGTCATAATTCGGTGACAAGCCTTGTGTTACGCCACAGCAGCGTAGTCATTATCAAAAAACCTTGCCATTTCCATATCATTGCCAGTGACAGCTGTGGGTCTGTTTATCACAGCATGTCTCACAGAAACCTGTGATTACCTTTGAGTGTAACGTGTCACACTTCAATTAACATTTAAATGATTGTCATCTATTCACAGTGACTCAACCACTTCACCATGGTAATCAGAAGCTTGTGAAGCTTCTATCGGTCTCTCTGGTGCGTTAAATATTTCAGCCCTTATTTCAACTACGATTTGAATGAGAATGTAATAGCAATTTCACAGTTAATTGCGAATATCATAAAGGGTTAATTACGGATTGCATTCATTCTTTTTCTGAACCGCTTAATCCTAATTAGGGTCACAGAGAGGCTGACACCCATCTCAGCCTACTCTGTGTGAGGGTGTGGTACACCCTTGACAGCTCTGTGAATACCATAAAGGGTTCATTGTGAATGTCATAAAGCAACAGAAAGATCTGCGTAGAAATCAAGTGCCATAAAATCTTATTCAATTCCTGGATAATTATAAAGAGGGCTCATGTGCAAACCTAAACAAAATCGTTACAATAACAGATGTACGTACAAAGGCTGAGTTGTTTTACATTGAGCAGTTGCCTTATGGTTGAAAAAAAATAGATCACAAAATAATCAGAAGAAATGAAAATTCAAGAGAAGGATCTGTTGGCAGGTGGCACAGAGGTGTAGTGGTTAATACGTCTGCCTCACAGCAAGAAGGTTCTGGGTGCTCGAGTGTTTCTGTGCAGAGTTCTCATTGTGCTTGCATATGTTTCCTCTCCAGTCCAATGGCATGCACAGTACGCTAATTAGCTGGTCCAAATTTCCCCTAGGTGTGAGTGTGAGTGTCTTTGATTCAGTTCAGCTGTTCAGGGTGTTCTTCGCCAAGTGTTTAAAAAAATTTGGATGAGCACTTTAAGTTCAGTTCATTTTCTGTAACTGCTTAATCCTAATTAGGGTCTCGGGGAGGCTGGCGCCCATCCCAGCCAAGTCCAGACGAGAGCAAAGTACACCCTAGACAGCTCGCCAGGTCACCTCAGGGCAGAAACACACTGATGCCTTTGCAGCCTACTCTTGTCGAAAGTCAGCAATGGTTCTTTCACTTGAACCTCACATCGTAGACAGTGAGAGACATGGCCGGCCTTTGATAACCCAGTTAGCTGCACTGGTTGGGACAGTGACAACCTTGTTGAGAGTGGGACTCAAACCCCCAACCTTAGGATCAGCGATCCAGCGCCCTTTACCACTAGACCACCACTGCCCGATAGCACATTAAGTATCTCTACTAATGTTTGCATATTTATTACATTAAAAATATATTTAAAAAGACATCTACTCACCGAGCTTGGTCTGATGGTATATTGTACTTAGACTGTGTTCTAGTGAACCATCAGAATCGGTATCAGAATGTTTTCAGTGATAATAACGTCAAATCTTTTCTATAGATGCTCTAAATACAAAACCTCTGAATACAAAATGAGAAATGTTCATGTCTTAAATCTATCAGCTTTACGAGTAGCAATTTTTTACACTTCCATGCCATCGTTTCATTCTCGGAGTGTTCAGTTGTTGAGGCTCTGCTTAGGCTTGCTCAAACTTCATCTCCTCACACGAACAGTGTTCAGCCATCTGCAAGATGACCATCTGCTCCTGCATTAAACCATTGATTCACAAACAGCATGACTCTGAGCTATAGAGCGCATGGTTTGTTTTGAATGAACAGATAGAGGTTGTGCCACATAGCTGTTTGCCTTTTTGATAACCATGATTATAGTATCTCGCTATTCTTTAAAAAAAACGCAGAGTACTACATTTTGGGTTGAATTTGTACAGCCATGAAATAATGACTGTTCCATAGTCAACATAAAAGCCTATAGAAGGCCTAATATAAAGAAAACCCAAAGGAAACTCCTCATTTGTTGTTGTAATTAATAATTGCATTAACTAGTATTAAGAAAGCTCAAACAAATGTTTTAAAGAATTACATTTACAAATGTATTGCTAGTTTTACAGATCTTCTACTTCTTCTTCTTCCAGCTGCTCCCTTCAGGGTTCGCCACAGCGAATCATCTGTCTCCATCTCACCCTATCCTCTGCATCTTCTTCTCTTACACCAACTACCTTCTACCATAAATCTTCTCTTAGGTCTTCCTCGAAGCCTTCTGCCTGGTAGTTCCAACCTCAGCATCCTACTGCCAATATACTCACTATCCCGCCACTGTACATGTCCAAACCATCGCAATGTAGCCTCTCTGACTTTGTCTCCAAAACCTCTTCCATGTGCTGTCCCTCTGATGTACTCATTCCTGATCCTATCCATCCTCGTTACTCCCAAAGAGAACCTCAACATTTTCATCTCTGCTACCTCCAGCTCTGACTCCTGTCTTTTCCCCAGGGCCACTGTTTCTAAACCATACAACATCACTGACCTCATCACCGTCTTGTACACTTTTCCCTTCATTCTTGCCGATACCTTCCGATCACACATCACACCGGACACTTTTCTCCAACCATTCCAACCTGCCTGCACGCGCTTCTTCACCTCTTTTCCACACTCTCCATTGCTCTGGATTGTTGAGCTTTAGTACTTAAAATCCTCCACCTTCCTTATCTCTGCTCCCTGTAACCTCACCGTTCCTCTTCGGTCCTTGTCATTCACACATATGTATTCTGTCTTACTGAGGCTAACCTTCATTCCTCTACTTTCCAGGATGAGAACCTTTAATTTTTTTTTTTTTTTAATATATATTATCAAAAGTCATGTAGTTCAAAGTAGGTCACTAAATTATTACAGCCTCACAGCTTATATACAGTCAGAGGTAATTATTCACCTCATTTACTGTGGATGTTACTGAATTAAATAGTCCACACATCTACTTTATCCTCAGAGAATAATTGTTGATTATCTCATACAGTGGTACCTACCAAGAATTAGCGTTTACCAGTTGTTGAAGTTGATGTTTTGGAAGCAGGAAAAATAAACAGGCTAAAAGACTACAGTCACTTTGACAAGGCTCACTTTGTGATGGAGAAATGATTGGGTATGTCCTTACAAATCCAAGAGGACTTTGCGGTCAGAAAGGGCAGACGCGAGCTGCTGTTTTGATAGTCGGCCATTAGTAGGTGTGCACGTCAGTGTGTATACAGTAGTGTTACATTGGATGATCTGGTTGTGTTTACATAAATAGCATTTTCCCTTATTTTTCCCGTAATGAAATTGATGTTATTTCCCACTTCCGAACCATTCTTGGATGCTACAGACAATCAGCAAATCCAGACCAGTGTGCCTCACTTTTTTTCACACAAAGTGTATATTTCAGTAAATATATATAGCACGGCACAGTGGCATAGCACTCAGCACGTCCACCTCACAGCAAGAACGTCCTGGGTCCGATTCCCAGCTCGGGCGTTTCTGTGTGTAGTTTGCATGTTCTCCCCGTGCTTTGGTGGATTTTCTCCGGGCACTCCGATTTCCTCCCACAATCCAAAACCATGCGCAGTAGGTTAATTGGCTGTTCCAAATCACCGCTAGGTGTGAGTATAAATGGTCGTGTGAGTGTTGGCCCTGTGATGGCTTGGCGAGCTGTCCAGGGTGTACTCGGTGTCATCTGAGATGGACTCCAGCCTCATTGTGACCCTAATTAGTATTAAACAGTTCAGAAAATGAATGAATGAATGAATGAATGAATTTGCATAACCTTAGCATGTAGTGGTTAGGGTGCTGGGCTCATGATTGAGAGGTTGTGGGTTTGAATCCCAGTTAGACCCCCATTATGCTACGACCCCCGGGAAATCTCTTAACCACAAGTGTGCCATTCTCCACGCTGCAGTATAAATAAGTACCCATGAAATTACTGGGAGGGTAACCTGTCGCTGCATGCTACAGAAACCAAGATAGGCTCCACCTTTGATGAATCTGCTGGCTCAGGTATAAAAAGCCCAACTTACCTATAGCATTTGACAGATTCTGACTTACTTTTTTTCCTGTTGCATATCGACCACAGCCTGCGATGACCTGTCGAGCTGTTCAGGGTGTACCCCGCCCTTGCCCAGAGTCCATTGAGATGGGCACCAGCCTCCCCATGACCCTAATTACCATGACCCTAATTATGATTAAGAAGTTCAATGAATGGAATGAATGAATGGTGTGTGTGTGTGTGTGAGCGTGAATGGCTGTGTGTGTATTGGCCCTACAATGGCCTGGCAAACTGTCCAAGGAGTTTCCCACCCCCAACGAGTCACCTGAGATGGGTGCCAGCCTCCCACCAACCCTAATAAGGATTAATTGGCTTAGAAAATGAATTAACTAATGTTTTGGTGGGCAGCACAGTGGTGTTGTGGTTAGCATGTCTGCTTTACAACAAGAAGGTTCTGGGTTTGATACCAGGCCTGGGTGTTTCTGTGTGGAGTTTGCATGTTCTCCCCGTGCTTGTGAGAGTTTTCTCCAGGCACTCTGGTTTCCTCCCACAGTCCAGAAACATGCACAGTAGGATAATTGGCTGTTCCAAATCACCCATAGGTGTGTTAGTATGAATGGTTGTGTGAGTGTTGGCCCTGCGATGGTCTGGCAAGCTGTCCAGGGTGTACCTTGACCTCGCCAAGAGTCAGCTGAGATGGGCGCCAGCCTCACTACGACCCTAATTAGGATTAAGTGGTTCAGAAAATGAATGAATTTTGGAAAATAACGAATTAAAACGTATCATTTTGGGGTAGAGTACCAATGCGTTTTTTTAGTTGACCTTCCTGTTTTATCTTTCTCTGTCATTAGGAATAATAGCTGTGAAGTCTGTGCTCATGTTATTTAATTATTTAGTTGTTAACGATGTTATATCGGTCACTTATTGTTGTGTGGAACATGAGACATTAAATAAGTGAGTTCCCTTTTCATTTAAAACAAGTAGAAATAGTTGTTCTCTCACCAACGTCTCATGTTTTCTCTGTGTTAAATTTAAGAAGTGCAAAAAACCCCTCAATTTCTCATTCCTTTTGCGAGTCCAAATCCTATTAACAAGCTTTCAGCAAACTCATCAAGCAGCTTCTCGCTTTGATAAGGAATGTACTGCTTTTATGGAATCTTTTAAAGACAAACTTGAACAAATTTCTCTGAGCTCTTCATGCAAAGAATACTGAAAGCCTTTTTGTTGTTAGGTCGTCCTTGTATAAAATCCACCTCTTCAAATGTGTGACAAATTTTTTGGCCTGTTTGATGGCTTGTACAGCGTGTCTAAATTTGAAAGTTCTGTCTTTAATAATTCACATTTGTTGCACTATTTTATACAACCATAGTTCCAAAAAAGTTAAAACACTGTTAAATGTAAATAAAAAACAGAATGCAAGACTGTCTATACTAGGGACAGTGGTGACCTGGTGTTAAGGTGCTTGCTATCAACCTATCAAGTGGGTTATGAAAGACTGACCATGTCTCGCGCTGTCTATGGTGAGAGTTTCATGTCAAAGAACCATTGCTGACTTTCGTCGAGAGCGGCTGCATAACCGTTAGTGTGTTTCTGCCCAGCAATGGCCAGCAAGCTTTCCAGGGTGTACTCGCCCAGAGTTGGCGGAGATGGACGCCAACCTCCCCGCGACACCTAATTAGGATTTAGCAGTCAAGAAAATGAATGACTATATATGCACTGCAAATAATAAACAAGAGAAAGTCTTATAAAAAATAATTTGCATATGCACTGATTAACACTTACTCAAACTGTGCATTTTGGGGCCAGTGGCGTACTGGTTAGAGTGCTGGGCTCATGATTGGGAGGTTGTGTGTTCAAATCCTAGTTAGACACACACCCCCCCCCCCCCCCCCCCCCCCCGTGCTAAGATCCCCAGGCAAGGTCTTAACAACAAGTGTGCCTCTGTTCACCCAGCAGTATACATGGGTACAGTAGGACCCCGTTGCTCGCAGGTTCGGTTCCAGCCCCTCCCACTAATAATAATAATAATTTTTATTTAAATAAATTATATTCACAATATAAACAATCTATGACCACCCAGACTTAGCCAGAGAAGACGTGCAATGTTTGAGTGGCATCATAGAGCTTAACTGGTAATTAAAACACACTAAAAAAATTGTACATTGCAACTTGTGTGCGAATGAGAAAAAAGGGACGTATACATCATCTCAACCAATAATCAGGAGGGAGAACAGCCATTGGCTGAATTTGAATCACGTGAGAGTTACTCGGCAATCAGCGAATATGGAAAGAGTGCAAAAATCGCGAATGGTCAAAAGCCTACTGTACCAGTAAAAATACTGTATGGTGGGAAGGTAACCTGCGATGGACTAGCGTCTCATCCAGGAGGAGTTGAACTCCTGTTCGCTTCACGCTACAGAAACCGGGATATAAACTGCAGCCTGATGAGTCACTAGGCTCGGGTGTAGAATGCCCCCTTACCTAAACTGTGCATTTTGTCGTAAGTGTAATGGACTATTTTGCCATTTAAAGCATTCCTGTAAGGGGCAGTGGCCGTCTAGTGGTATAGGGTGCTGGATCGCTGATCCAAAGGTTGGGGGTTTGAGTCCCACTCTCCCCAAGGTTGTCACTGCCCTCCCAAAGTGCAGCTAACTGGGTTATCAAAGGCTGGCCATGTCTCTCATTGTCTATGGTGTAAGGCATGTAAAAGAGCCATTGCTGACTTGTGACAAGAGTAGGCTGCTGTCGGCGTGTTTCCGCCCTGCGATGGCCTGGCGAGCTGTCCAGGGTGTACTCTGCCCTCACCCAAAGTTGGCTGGGATGGGCGCCAGCCTCCCTGCAACCCTAATTAGGATTAAGCGATTACAAAAAATGAACTGAACTGAGCATTTCTTTATCCAGGTGGCACAATGGTGTAGTGGTTAGTATATCCGCCTTCAAGAAATTTCTGGGGTTGAATGCTGGGCTCCACCGTTTCTGTGTAGTAGCTGCAGGTTCTCCATGAACTTGCACGGATTTCCTCCGGTTACTCTGGTTTCCTACTACAGTCCTAAGATATGCACATTATTCTAATTGGCTGTTTCTAATTGTCCCTAGATTTGATGTTGGTGTGAATCATTGTGTGTGTTGGCCGTGAGATGGTGTTTAGGGTGTATCACTACTTTGTCCAGTGTCGGCTGCGATAGGCTCTAGCCTTCCTGCAACCCTAATAGACATAAACCGGTTGGCAAATAAGTAAGCGAGTGATTCAATTTTAAAGTGTGAAGACATCTGGTTAATTAATGAACCCACTTAGACTTTACTTGGTTAAGAACATTTTTCTTCAGAGGTAAATGATTTAGACCTTGAGGTTTTTAATCTGAGTTAATAGCCGAGCACCAGGGAAAGACAGAGACAAAGGAAAACTGCTGGACTGAGATGGGTCACAAAGCTCAGACAGCACAACTCAGCACAAATAATAAACACGAGAGAGAAAATCAAGGTATCATTTCAATTTAAAAATCACTCACAGTGTCAGGTAGTATTGGCCAAAGCTGCACTTACTGGGCTTTATATCGACTATTGCAGTGTAAAATACTTTACTTTATAATACTTCATCAATTTATGCATAAAATATCGAACTAGGGGGCGACACGGTGGTGTAGTTGCAAGCACGTCCGCTTCACAGCAAGAAGGTCCTGGGTTCAATTTCCAGCTTGTTTGGTTCTATGAGGATTTTGCATGTTCTCCCCGTGCTTCTCTGGGTCCTCCGGTTTCCTCCCACGGTCCAAAAACATGCACAGTACATTAATTGGCTGTTCCAAATCACCCCTAGGTGTGAGTGCGAGTATAAATGGTTGTGTGATGTGTTGGCCCTGCGATGACCTGACAAGCTGTCCAGGGTGTACCCCACTCTCGCCAGAGTCAGCTGAGATGGATGCCAGCCTCCCCGCGACCATAACTAGAATTAAGGAAAATTAACAAATGAATGGTATATTACTAGGCACCATGTCAACAATATGTATTATGTAATTGTAATAAACCTACTTAATATTATTAGGGCAGGACAGAGGCTAGAGTCTGTTTCAACGGACACTGAGTGAAGGCAGGGTACGCCTTGAACAGCTCACCAACCATCACAGGGCAAACATGCACACAACTATTCACACTTGCAGTCACAACTAGGGGCTATTTGAAACAGCCAATTAGCCTAATGTGCATATCTCTGGACTGTGGGAGGAAACCGGGGTACCTGGAGGAAATCTAAGTGGGGAATAAAATGAAAACTCCACAGAGAAATTCCTGAACAAAGGACCTTCTTGCTGTGTGTGTGTGTGTATGTGTGTGTGTGTGTGTGTGTGTGTTTATATACATATATATATATATATATAGACGCTCCCCAACTTACGTTTTTAATTGATTTCGGACGGCCGAACGTAAGTTGAAAGTGAATGTAAGTTGTTACAGTGACGTATGACGTGTGATGTATGACGCTCATACTGGACTATACATCCATAAATACCATTACCATATCTTGTAAAACACCCCTAAATCAATTATTATAAACATAACATTGTAAAATAATATCAAATATATCAAATAATATCAACATTAATTTCAAATTGTTATGATACATCTCTAGGATGCTCCTGAACACATCATCAGTGATGTAACCTGAGGTCCTCGGATGTTTCGGGTCTTTCAACATCAGACACCCTCGCCCAGGCGACCCAGCCATGGTTGATCAGACCCGACTTGTGTTCAGGTGGCTTTTGCTTTCCATGGATCTCTTCTCCTCATCCACAGCCATCTTGAGGCTTTCTCTGCTTCCTCAGTGATCCTCTTGATGGCTCTTCTCCTCTCTATCCCTGTAATGCCCAACACACTCAAGGTTTTATAGAGTGATTGGCCTGCGAACCCTCTGCAGCCAACCTCGATGGGCATACACTGTGCCTTCCAGCCCTGCTTACGGCAGCCTACGACCAGATCTTCATATTTGGTCTTCTTTCTCTCATGGGCCTCATCCAGTCGGTCCTCCCATGGCACGGTGAGCTCCATCAAGATGATGCTCTTTGTCTCCTTTGACATCAGAAGGATGTCTGGCCTCAGGGTGGTTGAGACAATACACTGGGGGAACTTGAGTTGTTTCTCCAGGTCAACAGACAGCTGCCAGTCTTTTGCGGTTGCCAGTAGCCCCGATGGGTTCCTGGCTCCTGCGGTTTTTCCCAACTCCTCACCCGCCTTCACAAAGGTGATCAACTGAGTGGTGGGGCAGGACCGTCTGCTGCTTTTGCTGATTCCCATGCTGATGACTTCCGCAATGGGTTTCAGAACCTGGTTGTGGCGCCAGCTGTACCGCCCCTGCCCAAGGGCTACTGGACAGCAGCTCAGAATGTGCTCCAACGTGCCTCTGCCTGGGCACTGCGGGCAGTTGGGAGACTCTATTCTACCCCAAATGGAGAGGTTTGATGGACTGGGCAGAATGTCATAGACCGCTTGGACAAGGAACTTTATTTGGTGCGGCTCTGCCCGCCAAAGCTCTGCCCATGTGACTTTTCGTTCCATGGCCTGCTCCCACCTTGTCCAGGCACCCTGCTACCTTAGGCTGACTGCTCTGCTGCTCCTCCTCTCCTCCACTTCTGCCCTCACCTCCTCCTGCACCAATCGCTGTCTCTCCTTTCCCTTGGCCTTCTCATACTGTGGCGTTGTACATGTTCCCAGACCAGCCCTACCGTGGGTCACTGCTCCGACCAGGGCTCTGTGTCGTATCCGCAATTCAGCGTGTGTGACAGCTTCATCGGCTCTCCACTTCCTCCCGGTTTTCACTCTGACCCCTGCCTAGGCCACCTTAGGGTCGCTGGAGTCCCGGTACATCATCACTTCTCTTGCCTTTGTCACCTTAAACTCCTCCTCTAGTGATCTCAGAGGCAGTTGGAGCTTGGTGTTGCGTCCATAGAGAGCGATGCTACTAAGACTCCTAGGCAGACCCAGCCACCTCCTGAGGAAACTGCTAACCTTCCTCTCTAGGCCCTCCACGATCAAAATTGGAACCTCGTAGATGAGTAGAGGCCACAGCACTTTGGGCAGGATGCCATGTTGATAAATCCAGGCCTTGAACTTCCCGGGTAGCCCAGACCGGTCCACTGTTCTCAACCAGCTCTCCAGCTCCTGACAGGTTTCTTGAATGGATGCTGAATCCTTAAGGCTGCTGTTGAACACCTTGCCAAGACTCTTCACTGATTTTTCAGAGACAGTTGGGATTGGTGCCCCACCGATGCTGAAGCGGAACCTGTCCACAACTTTGCCCCTCTTCAGCACCAGTGACCGCGATTTCTCCGGCTTAAACCTCATTCTTGCCCATCTACACAGCTCTTCCAGCCCTTGCAGAATCCACCTGCTTCCTGGTACTGACTCAGTGGTGATGGTAAGATCGTCCATATATGCCCTGATTGGTGGTTGCCGCACTCCCGTTGCAGACTTTGGGCCCCGACACTGAGTTTCAGCAGACTTGACTAGCATGTTCATTGCCAAGGCAAAAAGGATCACGGAGATGGTACAGCCTGTGATGATCCCAACCTCGACTCTGTGCCAATCTGATGTTACAAGCCCTGCTGACACTCTCATACTGAACTGATTGTAGTAGTCCATAATGAGTTGTGCGACCTGGCCTGGCACATGATGCCTCTCCAAGGTTGCTTGGACCAGCTTGTGTGGGATGGATCCATAGGCGTTAGCGAGGTCAAGCCAAAGCACTGCCAAGTCTCCTTTGTTCTCCCGAGCTTCTCTGATGAGCTGGGTCACCACTCTTGTATGCTCCAGGCAACCTGGCACCCCAGATATGCCGCCCTTCTGCACTGAGGTGTCGATGTAGCTGTTGCTGGAGAGAAAGTCGGTCAACCGCCTTGCTACTATGCTGAAGAAGATTTTCCCTTCCACACTCAGCAAGGAAATAATCCTGAATTGATCGATGTTCTTGGAATTTTCTTCCTTTGGGATCCAGACTCCCTCAGCATATCGCCACTGCTGTGCCACCTTCCCTCTTCTCCAGATGACTTTCAAGATCTTCCATAGCCGCTTCAGTAACAGGGGACAGTTCTTATAAACCTTGTATGGCACTCCACTTGGCCCGGGAGCTGAACTGGTTCGGGCTTTTCTCACAACATCCTGTGGAGCGGAGAGTTCTTTCTTTTGTGTAAGTAAGTAAACTTTACTCAAGAGATGCATACAAAGAACAAGTACAAATCCTAATGAATATTAATATTAAAATAAGTATACACTCTTAGGATTCTGCTAAAAGCTAATAAATATCTGTAATTGTTCTGTAATTTGTTGATTCGGGTTTTCATTCATATTACAACTCTCTTTGCTTAACTGAGTATGCATGGTAGAGTGTGCCGATCTGAGCAGATAGTTAATTCATCTCTATGTATGAGACTTGCACCCATGCTAGTAGGCTTACACTTCTGACCAACCATATTTGCTTAGGGTTACAAAAGTCCGCAAAACAGTGTAAACACAAAGATCACAGAGACGACGTCTTAACACAAGGGTTAAACACTATATAACTGATATATATAAATATATATACACTCAGTCTGTAGTTTGTAAACAATGAATGCAGTATCATTGCGTCATTACGTCAGCGTACTACATGGGTATGTCTAAACTCAAAATTTGACTTTTTTTTTTTTTTTTTTAAAAACCCCGTAAAATCGAAAAAAAAAAAAAAAAAAAAACGTAAAACGGATGAACGTAAGTCAGGGAGTATCTGTATACGTACAGTGGTACCTCAGTACTTGACCATAATTCTTTCCCGACGGCTGGTCAAATTTTGATTTGGTCGAATTCCGAATCCGCTTTTCCAATTACAAATAATGTAAATGGTCTTAATCCGTTCCATAGTCTTTTGAACAGAAGTTAACAGTACCGTAACTCATACCATAGGTCCGCAAATTAAGTGAAAAAATTATTCAATACAGTGCACTATGATATAGTCTGTGTTGTGAGAGGCTCTGGTTTTGGTCTCTCTCTCTCTCTCTCTCTCTCTCTCTCTCTCTCTCTCTCTCTCTCGCTCTATCTCTCTGCCTCTCTCTGCGCGCTGGAGAGGGGCATGGCTGTCACACACGGGTGGAGCGCGAAACACAAACACCTGATTCCACTTAACACGGGCTATAAAGATTAGCAGCGCTCCTGAAGATTGTCTTTCTTCCCCATGATCTCTCTGGCTCTCAGCTCCATGCTCTACCAGTTCCTACTTTAGATTGATTTCCGTGTTTCTCTGCATCTCTAACAATGACTATGATCTAGCCGTGCTCTAGTGCCTTCCCTGTGAACAATACAGTTTCCATCACACTCTCTGTCCTATATTTTTGGGTCTGGCTCAATGTCCCTGGCGTCATAGAATCTTCAAGCCCTTCTATGGATATACTAGTATATAAACATTTTGTTTTCAAAACAGATAACATTTTCAGACAGATTAAATTTTTAATCATGAAAAAATGTAGATCTTTAAGAAGTTAAAAAAAACTTTCTGGTATCTTCAGAATAAATTATTATTATTATTATTAGTAGTAGTAGTAGTAGTAGTTTTCTTATTACTTTTGTTATTACTCTTGCTTGTATTCTTGATTGTCACTATGCAGCCTTTAAAGTCACATGGTGGCTTTTCATGAAAAAAGTGCAGCCATATAGTGAAATCTTGTGGCTTTAAATGAATTTTACAGCACAATCACAAGTGGATAATTATCAGAAAAATAATCTTTTGGAGTGTTGGATCCTGCCACTAAACCTTATGTCAGTTTTACTTGGTGCATC
>CM045738.1:25329796-25372296 GCA_024760905.1 Plotosus lineatus
GGCAAGAGCACACAGGTAGACTACATCTTGTGCAGATGATGCAGTTTGAAAGAAGTCAGTGACTGCAAAGTAGTAGTAGGTGAGAGTGTTGCCAAACAGCATAGGATGGTGGTGTGCAGGATGATGCTGTTGGTGAGAAAGGTTAAGAAGGCAAAGGCAGAGCAGAAGACAAAGTGATGGAAGCTGAAAAAGGAAGAGTGACATGTTGTCTTCAAGGAGGAGTTGAAACAGGCTTTGGGTGTTCAGGAAGTGCTTTCAAATGACTGGACAACCATAGCAAATGTGATCAGAGAGACTTGAAAGAGAGGACTTGGTGTGTCCTCTGGAAGGAAGGTAGATAAGGAGACTTGGTGGTGGAAGGAGGAAGTGCAGGAGTGTGTACAAAGGAAGAGGTTAGCTTAGAAGAAGTGGGACATTGAGAGGAGCGAAGACAGTAAATAGGAGTACAGAGAGACACAGCATAAGGTGAAAGTAGCGGTGTCAAAGGTAAAACAGAGGGTGTATTTGACTTGTATGATAAGTTGGACAGTAAGGAGGGAGAAAATGATTTATACAGGCTGGCAAAGCAGAGAAATAGAGATGGGAAGGACGTGCAGCAAGTTAGAGTGATTAAGGACAGAGAGGCAAATGTTTTCACTGATGACAGAGGTGTGCTGGGAAGAGGGAAAGAGTACTTTGAAGAGGTGACCCTTGAGGACCAGGAAGTAGCAAAGATTAGTAAGGGTGAAGTGAGGAGGGCATTGAAGAGGATGAAGAGTGGAAAGGCAGTTGGTCCTGATGACATACGGAGGTGTGGAAGTGTCTAGGAGAGGTAGCAGTAGACTTTCTGACAAGAACATTCAACAAGGTCTTAGACAGTGAGAGGATGCCAAATTAATTGAGAAGTGTGCTGATGCCCATTTTTAAGAACAAAGGAGACGTGCAGAGTTGTGGAAACTACAAAGGGATAACGTTGATGAGCCATACTATGAAGTTATGGGAAAGAATAGTGGAAGCTAGACTTAGGGCAGAGGTCAGCATTTGTGAACAACAGTTTGGTTTCATGTCAAGAAAGATCACCACAGATGCAGTGTTTGCTTTGAGGATGTTAATAGAGAAATACAGAGAAGGTCAGAGGGAGCTGCATTGTGCCTTTGTGGATCTGCAGAAAGCATATGACAGGATTCCGAGAGAGGAACTGTGGTATTGCATGAGGAAGTCTGGAGTGGCAGAGAAGTATGTTAGAGTGGTGCAGGACATGTATGAGAGATGTAAGACAGTGGTAAGGTGTGCTGTCAGTGTGACAGAAGCGTTCAAGGTGGAAGTGGGACTGCATCAAGGGTCACCTCTGAGCCCCTTTTTGTTTGCTATGGTGATGGACAGCCTGACAGACGAGGTGAGACAAGATTCCCCATGGATTATGATGTTTGCAGATGACATTGTGATCTGTAGTGAGAGCAGAGAACAAGTGCAGGAAAATCTAGAGAGGTGGAGGTATGCCCTGTAAACGAGTGGAATGAAGGTTAGCCTCAGTAAGACAGAATACATGTATGTGAATGACAAAGAACCAAGAGGAGCGGTGAGGTTCCAGAGAGCAGAGATAAGAAAGGTTGAGGATTTTAAGTGCTTAGGCTCAACAATCCAGAGCAATGGACAGTGTGGAAAAGAGGTGAAGAAGCATGTGCAGGCAGGTTGGAATGGATGGAGAAAAGTGTCCGGTGTGATGTGTGATATGAAGGTATCGGCAAGAATGAAAGGAAAAGTGTACAAGACGGTGTTGAGGCCAGCGATGTTGTATGGTTTAGAAACAGCGCCCCTGGGGAAAAGACAGGAGGCAGAGCTGGAGGTAGCAGAGATGAAAATGTTGAGGTTCTTGTTGCAGTAACGTGGATGGATAGGATCAAGAATGGGTACATCAGAGGGAGAGCACATGTAAGATGTTTTGGAGACAAAGTCAGCGAGGCTAGATTGAGATGGTTTGGACATATACAGAGGAGGGATAGTGAGTCTATTGGTAGTAGGATACTGAAGTTGGAACTACCAGGCAGAAGGCCCAGAGGAAGACCAAAAAGACGATTCATGGATGTGGTGAAGGAGGACATGAAGGCAGTTGGTGTAAGAGTAGAATGTCGCTGTGGCGACCCCTGAAAGGAACAGCCGAAAGGAAAAGAATAAAGAAGAAGAAACCGCCTTCGACATGATAAGCACCCAGGGCGGTTAAAAATTGTAGTAGGTGGGCACTTATTAAAATTATTACCAGTGGAGTGGAATGATAAGTGCTTATTACCATAAAGGTGGAAACATGAATAATAACAGAACAATAAAAGAGTTTTCCTGGTACAGTCGTCCCCCTACTTATGAAATTAATCAGTTCCAGCGCCTTTTTCGTAACGTGACAGTTTCGTAAGTCGGGGCGCATTTTACATGTAAAATGCTTGATTCGTTCCAAGGCTCCTAAGACTACCCCATAAACCCTTTAAAAATGATCAAACTACACCAATTTTATATGAAATATGTGTTAAAGGTAAAAGAAAATTATTTCTTAAACCATTTAAACATTTTATTAACATGTTAACCCATTTTATTAACTTATTTATTAATTAAACCATTATTAAACATTTTTTATTAACATACACACACATGCACACACACACACACACACACACACACACACCTGTCTCTCTCTCTCTCTCTCTCTCTCGCTCTTTCTCTCTATCTCACACACACACACACACACACACACACACACACACACACACACACACACACACACACACACAATACAGTACACATTAAATGTGTATTGTATACACATTAAATGTTTATTGTGGCACTGCGGGCCATGCCCACAAGCAGGACTCTGGAGCATTTTAAGATGTGGAATTCAAAGTGCATTCCCTGCTTGACAGATCGGAGGTCCAAACTCAACTTTAACTTGATTCCTTGAGGGATGGGAGGTCCAGATGTGCCACGTTTTGCTCACATGCGCCACATTTATTAAACGTTTACTGAATTAAACAACTTAAAAAAACTAAACTAAAAACTAAACAGTTAAGCCTCCTTTCATCTCTGACTCTGTAGGCAGTCTGTCTCTATTTCTCTCTCTCTCTCTCTCTCTCTCTCTCTCTCTCTCTCTCTCTGTCTCTCTCTCTCTCCCGGTCTCACAAACACCCACCCACACACACACACACACACACACACACACACATACACACTCTCTCTCTCTCCTCTCTCTCTCTCTCTCTCTCTCTCTCTCTCTCACACACACACACACACACACACACACACACATACACACACACACACACACACAAAACTCAGGCCACGCCCACGTGCAACGCGCAGCTGACTGATCAATTCTATTTAAATGTTTAAATGGACGGGATGTTTTATTTAAAGCGGAATTTCAGTAATTGTTTGAAAGATCAGAGGTCCTCATTCAATATTAACTTGCTTCCTTGTGAGATCGGAGGTCTTCTCCCACGGAGCACTCTGTTTTTATATCGTGCCGAAATAATCACCTCCGTCACTGTATTTCCGCTTTAAGGTCTCCTTCTGGTTCAATATCGTCCAGATTGTAGAGGGGTTTCGGCAATAACGAAATATAACGCTGCATGATCAATCTAAAAACAAGCCAACAGTCAACTCTCCTTCACGCGTGTGACAAACAGGAAGTATGGGTACAGGAAGTATGGGTAACGTTCAGCTGCGTCATCCCTCCTAACCAATGGGAGACCAGCGGGGCAGGATGTTGGGAGACAGCCAATGAGAGAGCAACTCACGCATCATGAGAAATTTTGATTGGCGCGTTTGAATTTTGAATGGTGCATTTGGCACTTTTCGTAAGAGGAGGTTGTTTTCGTATCCCGGAGACGAAAACTTCGGAAAATGTTTTTCGTAACCCGGAATTTTTGTACCCAGGGGGTTTCATAAGTAGGGGGCTGACTGTATTTGTGTTATTCGTTTTGTGGTGTCAACCAAATTACATACATGAAAGCTGAAAAAAAACAGAAAACAGCATAATTAAAAAAAAAAAGTCCCCTTTATTTTTCCCTCCGGGTGCTGTTTCTTTAAATATTTTACCCCTCTGTAAAATCGAAACAATCAACCTGAATGTCAACTTTAGCACATGACACCTTGAACCAATCAACAGATAGGTCAACTTTAGTACATGGCACGTTAAAAAGCACATAGCCAGGAATGTGCTTAAATTTATGAAGTTAGTGAGCACGAGAATCGGGTGAAAAATTCTCGTCATCTATTTCTGATACGTCTTTATCTGGCTCATCGTTCCATTCATTCAGAGCATCCGATAGTTTTGCTGCAGCAGTTTCTAGTGGTTCAACTTGTACATTTACCAAGAGAACACAGCAAAATATTTTCCTGTTTTTTCAAGAACGGAAGAACGATCAAATGTGTTGTTACTGATTAACATTATAGACATTTCCCAGTGTCGGGGGTCTTGAAATACCGTATAAACTCATTTTTACAGGCAGTGAATGCCTCATTTTACCGTTACAGACACTGATCGAATAAAATTGGTAAGTTTGATTTACCATTTTGCTCCCAGTACATGTGTACGGTTATTAGACATAAGATCAAAAACACTGGGGGGGGGGGGGTCTTATTGGAGCAGAGCGCTTATTACATCGAATACAGTGTATATATAACAGTCAGGTGGTTTTAATGTTATGGCTAATCAGTGTTTGTTACCCCCAGATACAAAATGAAGACAGAATCAATTATAAGGACATCTCTACTCCTTTTTTTCTTTCTTTTTTTCAAATTAACAGTTAGGGGTGTGGTTTAATCATCTGGTTTAAGTTTTATACTCTTTGAACTGCCTTCACTGATCCTTGCATTTTAATCTATTTGAACACCCCACATGCGATTTTTATCTTCTTCTTGCTGAATGAAGAAGCAAGTCGCTAATAGCACTGATACCAAAGGTGTGCAGCATGCTTCAAAGAATTACATTAAAGGCTTAAAATCAGTTCATGAATTTCAGTCTACATGCTATATTTAACATTTTTTGGAGTTGTGTGGAATATCATATGCTGGCCAACAACACTCCTTGTCTAGTAATCCATTACCATTCTACAGGTCTGATTTATCAAAGCATGGCACGGTGGTGTAAAGGTTAGGGCAGGCGTATTTCTGTTTGAGTTTGTACGTTCTCCTCATGCCTGGGTGGGTCCTCTCCAGGTAATCCAGTGTAAGTGTAAATTGTTGTGTGGGTGTGATGGCCCTTCAGTGGTCTAGCAAGCTGTTCAAGGTGTACCCTGCCTTTTGCGCAGTGTAGGTGGCGATTGACGCCAGCCTCCCCATAACCCTAGTCAGACTAAAATGGGTGAGTAAAGTTAGTGATTTATGAAAAGGCTTGTTCTTATTCTTCCTGATTTCTCAATCACGCTTTTTGTCTTTTTCACACAAATGCACACACTGTCTATATGCTTGAAATCCACATATGAAACTTCATATACAACCGCTTGTCTGAAACAAAATTTGCTATATTCACGGCCAGAGTGGACGTAGTTAATGCCACTGGGTTGCATTCCAGTCTTCACATGAATTATTTCTCATGAAGAACCTCCATTAAAATTCCACTTGAAAATCAAAGCATTGGAGATGGGAAAAGCAGTCCTGCATTGTAGTTGCCTGTTATGGTAATTACTAAAACTTAAAGATAATGAACAGTGTAATTCACCTCAACAGGCTGATGAGTCATATGAACAGAGCAGGCTACTAATAAACACAGGAATTAAATTATTTCACAAAATATGGACTCTTTGTAACAAAACCCTTCTACATATTATTTTTAGTCTTTTTATTTTTTCTCCTCAACTTGGTCACCTGGCAAATTTCTACCCGCTTCCTTATTGTTTGTCAAATGACCAATTTGGCTAATAAAGGCTAGTATTAGTTCCTTCAAAAGCTGCCCAGGAACTCAATAAATTTATAACTCAATAAATGCTCATAAATAACTCTGCTAATTCCACAATATGCCTAATGCTACAATCCTCACTCACTCATTTTCCAAATCACTTAATCCTATCAAGGTTGCAGGGAAGCTGGTGGTTATCTGATAGAACTGGGCGAAGCGAGCATACACCATGAATAGCTCACCAGACCATTGCAGAATCAACACACACTCACAACTAGTGGAAATTTTGAAACATGCCTAGCACGCATGCCTTTGGACTGCAAGAGTAAAAGGGGGTCCCCAAGCAGCCAGACTCCATGCAGCCTCCATACAGAAATGCCCTTGCTGAACTTAGGGGGCCGGAACCCAGGTTCTTCTTGCTGTGAGGAGGACATGCTAATTACTACACCATTTTTGTGGTGACAACAAAAATTAGTCAGACTCTAAGCATATCTTCTGCATCCAGTGTGAGAAGAAAACACCACAGTTCTCAAATAGTGGGGCGCGCCTCCCGGGGGGGGGGGGGGGAGGGGGGGGGGGCTGCGTGTGACCCCAGGGAACATGCTTTTTTTCCGTATTAGAATAAAGTGTAATTGTACATCCACTACAGCAGGTGGCAGTGGCTTCCTCATTATCAGAGTGTGCCCAGAGGTAAAATAAGACGTGAAGTTAGTAAACCCACCATGGAAATGTTTATCAGGGATGGAAAAAGAGGCGGAGAGAGATAGAGACAGTGAGAGAAACGAAAGTATCCCGGAAGTTAAGTTGAGGAGGTATGATGAAGTGAATGTAGCACTCGGTTTCACTGTGCTGTGTTGAGAAATGAGGAAAGACCACTGTGTTTACTGTGTCTGAAAACATTGGCAGCGGACAGCATGAACCCAAATCAATTCAGGCGTCACTTAAAGACATCACACCCCGACCACGTGATGAGCCGCGTGAGTTTTTTCAGCGAAAACGTGCTGAGTGTTGCCAACAACCATCCCGCTTTGTGAATGCTTCTCCAGCAAACCAGCAAGCTCTGTTAGCATCAGATAAGGTGGAGTACCAAACTGCTCAATGTAGAAAACCCCACAGCAGAGGAACTGATCCTCCCTGCAGCACACACGGTCTCTGTCATGCTTGATGACGTCACTGATATGGAAATAAGTGCAGGTCCCAGTTCAGCATTGAGCAGGAACTGAGAGTTCAGTATTTTGCTTTAAACACTGCTTCAAAAAGCTGTGCACTGCGAAATGTGCTCATTGTATCATTAATCTGGACTTAATCATTTAGACAAAAATAAAAAAAAATTAAAATAATACATTGTTTTATTCATTTTTGTTTTGTAGGTTAAAGTGTTTTATATATTGTGCTCCTGAGTTAATATTGCTGATCAATTTGAATTTATTATTATTTATTGATTTTATTTAATTTTATTTTTTAGTATCAAATGCTTCAAATTGTTGGTCAAAAATGTGTACAGTTTAAATAAGGATATATATTTTTTTAATTTCAGGCAAATTGATGCACTTTAAATCTTTTTGTTTTAAGACTAAAAAATTGTTAATAAGGTTATTCTTTGTTGGAAGTTGATCTATATTTCTTCCTTTTTCGTATTCCATAATTTTAATAAGGATACAGTGTTTTGCAGAGGATTACTTATAACAATTTTTAGACAAATAACACTATTTATATTGGGGGGGGGGCGCAAAATGTTTTCCTCTTCCTTGGGGGGGGGGGGGAGTGCGACAGAAAATAATTGAGAAGCACTGTGTTAAGGTCACAAACACAATATCCTGTAATAAAAACTTTGTGAGAACAGAATAATAACCATGTACTTTTTTGTTTCCTTTCATCAATGCAAACTGTATACACTATACTGTAAGTCAGAGGTGGGCAAACTACAGCCCGTGAGCCACATTGGTCTTTTTAATCCGGCCCGCCAAACATTGATTGGTATAGAATTCATGTTTGATGTGAATGAGTGATCGATTGCACTTATTTGACTTTGACTTGTAATGACAGCATTTCAACACCAGTGGCGCATTAGGCGCAGTCAGTTAATTTCGCGGAGCTTGAGCCACTTCCGGTTATCATTCTTCTACTGCACAGAGCCCATCTGTTGCAATGTCAGAGAAAAGAAAAGTCAACAGTGAGTGCCGGGTGGTTCAAAAGGAATGGAAACCCAAATACTTTTTTACTGAAGTCCAGTCAAAGGCTGTATGTCTTATTTGACAAAAAACCATTGCGGTTTTAAAAGACTACAGCACCAGCCCTCACTTTTCCACCAAGCATGCTAATCACGCCAACAACCTGTCACAGCGTGAACGTGCGGATACCGCTGATAGGTTGGTCGCGAGCATATAGGCTCAACAAAACACCTTCATCCGAGCAACTTCCATCCCAGAATCAAGCACGAGGATATATGTATAATTCATCAGGAAGCCCTGTGTAAATCCGTGGTGCAGCTCGACCATGTAGTAAAGCCGGTTGTGAAACTCATTAAGATTATTCAAGTGGTGGGACTTCACCATTGTCAATTTATTCATTTTCCTGAAGAATCTGACGCTGATCACAGAGACTTGCTTTACATTCTAATGTCTGCTGGTTCAGTTTGGGGAAAGTATGTCAACAAGTGTATCATTTTTGGAGCTCCTTGAGAACACTGACAGTTTTCCTGAGCTAAAAGACACAGATTGGCTTTGTGATTTCACTTTACCTGTGGACAAAGTGACCCACATGAATGAGCTGAATATGAAGCTACAAGGAAAAACAGTTTGTGCATGAAATGCAAGGAAACGTCAGAGCTTTCAAAACCAGGCTAGTTTTATTTTCAAGCCAAATGTCAGACAAGTAATTCACTCGGGATGTTATTGACAATCGGAATATCGGAATATCGCCAATATACTTATGTCGATCGGTAATCGATATGTATAAAAGGGATATCGATACTTCTAACGTTATAGCTTCCTGTGTTCATGACAGCGTCTGTAGTAAATGCCATTTCAATGACACCCCAAGTAAATGGTACGTCCCGCCTCTCTGTATGGTAAATGGTACGTCCCACCTCTCTGTATGGTAAATGGTACGTCACTGCTTCTAGTGTGCAGTCAGAGCACGTGTTCTCAACAGCACGGAACATTTTGATCAAGAAGAGACAACTTATTACTGGATAATGCAGCTATGTGCATCTTCTGAATCTATACATCTATTTTTGATTCCACCTCACTGTGACACGCAGCAGAGAGTCAATCCTTTCTGTACTCCACTGTGTGGGCGGGTCTGATAGCTTCAGACTACAGTTTTATTGGATTATAACAACAGCCACAGACTGCACGTGTTGTTTGGATAAAGAGTTAAATTCCCCTTGTTTTGATCAACTCATTTCCACACAGCTGGCAAGCAAACACAAATGGACGGACATGGAAAAACTTCAACCCGCAGACCAGCTGACTGCCAAAACTTGGGACGCGCTTCCTGTCACATAAACACTGCAGTGTGTGAGTCCAATAAAATTAGAGTTTCAAGGTATCGGACCCGCATACACAGAAAGGATTGGCTCTCAGCTTCACGCCACAGTGACGTGGCATTGAACGTAGATGAATAAATTTGCTGTGAGCAGGTAGAACTTGAATCTGCATCATCTCCTGCTTGGCCTTTTAAAATGCTGGTGCTGCTGGCAGCGCAAACAACCATCATACACAACACTCGCACTGCACCGCCATGAATCATGGTTCACCACTTTTGCGGTCGTCAAGTCGATCAGACGAAACTTGCATAGGTCGTAAGTCGCCGAGTCACTGTATTCAATGCATTATACAAACGACTGTAATATATCTTAGTCTGTTCTATTTAATGCATTTATGGAACAGTACAGCAATATTCCAATGTATCGATGCATCGGAATTTTTTTTTATCAATATATTGATACCAATAATAGGTTTTCAATGACACCCCTATCATTCACTCATTTCTCCCACACTGGCCACATTAAAAGACGCCCCGCAGCATGTGAAAAAAATACAGGAACGAACTGGATGACCTGCAACAAGAATTCTGGTGTTGGTTTCATGATTTTGGAAAAATGACAGAGCACTTCAGCTGGTGTCATATCCCTTTTCACAAGAGCCTGCAACGGTACCACAGCAGTTGCAGTTGAAACTGATTGGTCTCTAATGTGACATGATGTTAAAGGAGAAGTCCAACTCCCTTAAACTGGATGGGTTTTATGCTTCATTAAGTAATCCAGAAGATGGCACGGAGGATGCTGGTGTTGTTTGGCTCTACATGTGTGAACAGACTTTTAGTGTGATGAACACCAACAAAGCACCCCACAGATCTCTACTGAGTGATGAACACCTCAAATTTGTTCTGAGAATCACGTCATAATTACCACCAGGCTTTAATGCCCTGACAAAAATGGGTCAATAACACTGTTCCCACTAAAGGGTATGTACTGTTAAAACATGCATTTTTTATTGTATCTTGCTGACCCGGCCTGTTTGTCAAACTTTAAAGGCAATGTGGCCCCTGAGCCAAAATAATTGCCCATTCCTTCTGTAAGTTATGGGGGTCTGACCAACACAAGCATGTGTCATGCTTCCTCAAATTGTTTCTGTCAATCAAGAAGCACATGATTTGTAGAATGTCTTTGCATGCTACAGTATTTAATTAACTGAAATTCAGGCGTCTGGGAGTTCATGTAAGGCCCATAAAAAATGGTGCACCAACTTTTGTATAGAAAAATTCAACCAGTCCAAACCCCAAACTTATATTGACCAAACACCTTTGTGAATAATTTGAATACCCATCAGCAATGTTTAATTTGGCTTTTTAATGCATTCATGACCTTCCCAGTGCACAGACAATAACACCAAGGTGGAGAACCCCTACCTTGATGGTTATACACACTAAGAACAGTTGCCCTGTGGTGCATAGGTATAGGTCTCACATAGCACAGTGGCTGGATAGAAGTAGTCTTTTTAAAATCCTTCAGATGGGTTATGGTGGCAGCGACATGAATGCAAAGCTTAAACTGATCTGCCACTTGACCACACACCCTGTGACGCTAAAAATGTCCTGTTGCCATCTGCTTTGAAGACAGTCTGTTTATATGACACCTAAGCTTAAGAGCCATAGTCCCCCCCCCACCCCACCCCCACACTCCCACCCCCACCCACACACACACGCCCACACTGGCCTGTGTTTCTCATGTGCTTAGCATTCTTTCATCACAGAATTTAGTTCATGTGTGTGTTTACATTTTACATTAGAGTTATTTAGGTGTAGTGATAGACGACCCTCTCAAATGCTGTATAGATTTTTCAATTATTCAATGCAGACATTACGTTTGACATTGTGGCATTTGACATTGAAGTAGGAATCTGCGGCTTCTCATAAAGAAGGTGAGAACTAGACCCATCATTAACCCAACCATTCTAAAACTTATTGGGAAATACACATCATAGCATTCAAGTTCTTTGTGGTTTAGAACTCATGCAGTGCACGAGATCAACCAACCGCTCAACCCAGCTGGCCTAGATGAACCGCCAGAAGGATGGCACACGGTGATCTCACAATCCATATAAATGGTTTTTTGGGAGGGATTAAATGCTTTTGGGAGAAGTGTCAGTATGCCTTTAGTCTATATTAATGCTGGCGAGCTGTAAGTTATTACTGGACCACTCAGTGGAGTTTTTACTTGCGCTGCTAAAGTTTTCACACCTCGCTGCATAATATAAATATTGCAATGCCTTGTCAGTTGAGAAACCCCGTAATCCGGACTCACAATGACAACTACCCACCGCATTCTCACAAAGCATACATCACATCAGCAGTGCTGAAATCCGAGCCGGAATCTTATTAAATGTACCAGCCGCAAACGATTAAAAAGCCATCACGAAACTCACCCTATCGAGACTGCACCGTAACGTTGTTATATAAGATGCAGTTCAAAGCTAAAAGGTATTTCACACTCTGCTGTGAGTAGCAGATATTGGGCCGAGTGAAAAAAAGAAATTGAAACTCAATGGAAGGAATGGACTCAGAGGATTAGATCCCTGCTGATGAAATGGAACAAAAAAACAAAACTTGTTTTCCAACTAGGGGGTCAATGAGATCAATGGAAATGTATTGGTGTTATTGAAAATAGAAACAATAGGAAATTGTTCTGAGAAAGTACTGTAACATAAAGGCTGTTAATGTTTTGTTTTCTTGGGTCATGACTTTTAATGGGCTGCGTATTGGGCCAGCATCAAATTCCCATGATTTGCATTATGCATTATGCATTAATCCAGTGCAGAAAAATGCACTACTGCAGAAATGAACCAACTTACATACTTGTGACAATTACATTTGTGCAGAAAAAAAAGATGTGTAAAATTCCCAACAGGCCCGGGTAATTACAAATAATATTTAGGCTACACCATAAATCCTTGAAATAATTTCTCTCTCTCTCTCTCTCTCTCTCTCTCTCTCTCTCTCTCTCTCTCTCTCTCTCTGAAACAGGTTTGTTCTGTAATATATCTATAGATGGAATCGGGACATGTTGGCCCAGGAGCAGCGCAGGGGAAATAGTAGCACGTCCATGCCCTGAAAACTTCTTGGGTGTCCGCTACAACACCACCAGTGAGTATAGTACCAAAAAGAGCTAAAACCAACGCTATAAACTGATTCAGTCTTTCACAGAAAAACTACTGTATTAATAGCATGTTACAAGACAAGCAGAGCAACTTTACGTCTGATTCAATATTTGTGACAACCTCTAATCAAAATTCCGTCTCAATAATAAGCGGACAGTAGTGGCTACGTGGTTAGTGCATCGGGTTAGTGATCAAAAGGTCAGTACTTCAAACTCCAGTATCACCGGACTGCCTCTTTCAGGCCCTTGAGCAAAGTCTTTAACCCTCAATACTCAGTTGTGTAAAAATAAAAATCAATATGGAAGTTGCTATATAAGGATGAGGGCTTTTGCCATATGTTATAAATGCAAATGTAACAACAATGTAAATATTATATGCTTAATATTAATAATTTTCTCTCCTGTAAACTGTTATCAGATACATGCAAATACAGTCGGCCCCCTACTTACGAAAATAATCCGTTTCAGAGCCTTTTTCGTAATGCGGAAGTTTTGTAAGTAGAGGCACATTTTACATGTACAACGCGTGATTCATTCCAAGGCTCCCAAGACTGCCCCATAAACCCTTTAAAAATGATAAAAGAACACCAATTTTGTATGAAATATGTGTTAAAAGTAAAAGAATTTTTTTAGAATTATTTATTAAACCATTTAAAAATGTTATTAACATATTAAAGCATTTCATTAACATATATATTAATTAAACCATTATTAAACATTTTTTATTAACACACACACACACACACACACACACACCTGTCCCTCACTGTCTCTCTCTCTCTCTCTCTCTCTCTCTCTCTCTCACACACACACACACACACACACACACATTAAATGTTTATTGTGGCGCTGCTGGCCACGCCTACAAGCAGGACGTCAAAGCATTTTAAAACATGGAATTCAAAGCGCATTCCCTGCTTGGCAGATCGGAGGTCCAAACTCAACTTTAACTTGATTCCTTGAGGGATCGGAGGTCCAGATGAGCTGCGTTTTGCTCACATGTGCCACATTTATTTACTGAATTAAACAACTTAAAAAAACAAAAGAAAAACTAAAGAGTTAAGTCTCCTTCCATCTCTCTCTCTCTCTCTCTCTCTCTCTCTCTCTCTCACACACACACACACACACACACACACACACACACACACACACACACACACAAAACTCGGGCCACACCCACACGTGACGCACAGCTAACGGAACAATTCTATTTAAATGTTTAAATAATGGACAGGGTGTTTTATTTAAAGTAGAATTACAGTACCTGTTTGAAAGATCAGAGGTCCTCATTCAATATTAACTTGCTTCCTTGCGAGATCGGAGGTCTTCTCCCATGGAACACTCTGTTTTAATATCGTGCTGAAATAATCACCTCCGTCACTGTATTTCCGCTTTAAGGTCTCCTTCTGGTTCAATATCATCCCGATTGTAGAGGGGTGTTGGCGATAACGAAATATAACGCTGCATGATCAATCTTAAAACAAGCCAACAGTCAACTCTCCTTCACGTGTGTGACAAACAGGAAGTATGGGTAACGTTCAGCTGCCTCCTGGCCAATGGGAGGCCAGCGGGGCGTGATATTGGAAGACAGCCAATGAGAGAGCAACTCACGCAGCGTGTGAAATTTTGATTGGCACGTTTGAATTTTGAATGGTGCATTTTTTTGAATGGCGCTTTTCATAAGAGGAGGTTGTTTTCGTATCCCGGGGACGAAAACTTCGGAAAATGTTTTTCGTAATCCGGAATTTTCGTACCTAGGGTGTTTCGTAAGTAGGGGGCTGACTGTATGTCAAAAGTATTTGTGAAGATTCTGTTTTTAATATTAATTAATTCATTTCAATTCAAAGTTGAAACTGTATTCAGTATTATTTACTATTTTTCATCATAGATTTTAAATACAATTCACACCTTTATTATTAATGATGATGATGGTGATTTATTATTATTATTATTATTATTATTATTATTATTATTATTGTTATTATTATTCATTCATTCATTCATTCATTCATCGTCTTCCGCTTCTTCCGGGGTAGGATCGTAGGGGGAGTAATTTAAGCAAAGAGGCTCAGACATCCCTCTCCCCAGCCACTTCCTCCTTCTCTTTCAGGGGGACACTGAGGTGTTCCCAGACAAGCCGAGAAACATAGTCCTTCCAGCATGTTCTAGGTCGACTCCGGGGTCTCGTCCCGGTTTGACATGCCTGAAACACCACACCAGGGAGGCGTTCGGGAGGCATTCTATCCAGATGCCCGACTCACCTCAACTGGCCCCTCTCAATTTGGAGGAGCAGCGGATCTACTCCGAGCTCTTCCCGGATGGTAGAGCTTCGCACCTTATCTCTAAGGGAGAGCCCCGCCCCTCGGCAAAGGAAGCTAATTTCAGCCGCTTGTATCCGCGACCATAGGTGAGGGTTGGAACCAAGATCGACGGGTAAATTGAGAGCTTTGCCTTGCGACTCAGCTCCTTCTTTACCATGGACTGGTACATGCGCCGTTTAACAGCAGAGGCCACAGCAATCCGTCTGTCGATCTCCCACTCCATCCTTCAATCACTCGTGAACAAGACCCCAAGATACTTAAACTCCTATACTTGGGGCAGGACCTCATTCCCGACCTGAAGGGTGTATTCCACCCTTGTCCCACTGAGAACCATGGCCTTGGACTTGGAGGTGCTGATTTTCATCCCGGCTGCCTCGCACTCGACTGTGAATCGCTCCAATGAGAGCTGGAGGTCCCGGCCTGATGAAGCCAAAAGGCCAACATCATCCGCAAAAAGCAGAGACGAGATCTGATGGCCACCAAACCAGGGCCCCTCAACGCCTCAGTTGTGCCTCGAAATTCTTTCTATAAAAATTATGAACAGAATCTGTGACAAAGGACAGCCCTGGCGGACTCCAACCCTCACCGGAAACGAATTCGATCTGTTGTTACCAATACGGACCAAACTCTGGCTCCGGTGATACAGTGATCGAATGGCCTGTAGCAACGGGTCAGGAACGCCTTACTCTCGGAGCACGCCCCACAAGATAGCCCGAGAGACACGGCCGAAAGTCTTCTCCAAATCCACAAAACAGATGTGGACAGATTGGGCAAACTCTCATCGCCCCCTCCAAGATCCTGTGGAGCATATAGAGCTGGTCAAGAGTGCCATGGCCAGGACGAAAGCCACATTGTTCCTCCTGAATCCGAGGTTCCACTATTAATAATAATAATAATAATAATAATAATAATAATAATAATAATAATCAGAAACAGAATACTTTATTGATCCCATAGTTGCTCCATACAAATAAAAGTGAGGTAGAGTCTCGATAAAGAAGACTTAAGAAAATGACACACACATACAGTGGGGCCAATAAGTATTTAAGTCAACGTAAAAATGTGCAAGTTCACCCATTTAAAAAGATAAGAGAGGTTTGTAATTTTCATCATAGGTACACATCAAGCTTAAGAGACAGAATGTAAAAAAATCCAGGAAATCACATTGTATGATTTTTAAACAATTTATTTGTGAAAATGGGAGGCCAATAAGTATTGGGCAGCTATAAAACAAACATTATTTCTGCCCCCACTCGTTAACAGTATGAATGCCACATGTTTGAACTGATTAGATGCATAGATGCATTTCGTAAGTAGGGGTCGCAGCTTACATGTTAGACGCCTAAT
Organism: Plotosus lineatus; assembly: GCA_024760905.1. Lineage (NCBI taxonomy): Eukaryota > Metazoa > Chordata > Actinopteri > Siluriformes > Plotosidae > Plotosus > Plotosus lineatus. The sequence goes on from CM045738.1 coordinate 25,345,989, forward strand.
TCGTTCCAAGTCTCCAGTCCTTGGACTGGATAAACCCCATAAACCCTTTAAAAATGATAAAGGTATACCAATTTTGTATGAAATATGTGTTAAAAGTAAAATATTTATTAAACCATTAAACCATTTTATTAGCATATTAAACCATTTTATTAATATATTTATTAATTAAACCATTTTTAAACATTTTTATTAACACACACACACACACACACACACACACACACACACACACACACACACACACACACACATACACCTCTCCCTCTCTCTCTCTCTCTCCCTCTCTCTCTTTTTCTCTCTCTCTCTCTCTATCTATCTCCTTCTCTCGCGATGGCGCTGTGAGCCACGCCCACAAGACATGGAATTCAAAGCACATTTCCTGCTTGATAAACTCAAATTTAATTTTATTCCTTGAGGGATCGGGATGCCAGATAAGCTCAAATGTGCCCACATTTATTAAACATTTACTGAATTAAAACAACTTAAAAAAACTAAAAACTAAAGCGTTATTCTCTCTCTCTCTCTCTCTCTCTCTCTCTCTCTCTCTCTCTCTCTATCTCTCTATCCGCACGCTGCGGGCTACGCACACAAGACGTGAATTCAAAGCACATTCCCTGCTTGACAAACTCAACATTAATTTGATTCCTTGAAGGATCGGAATTCCAGATGAGCTCAAATGTGCCCACATTTATTAAACATTTACTGAATTAAACAACTTAAAAAACTAAACTAAAGAGTGAAGCTTCCTTCTGTCTCTATCTGCGAGGCCAGCGGGGAGCAACTCACATGTCATGTGAAATTTTGATTGGCACATTTGAATTTTGAATTTCTTTTCGTAAGAGGGGGTTGTTTCGTATTTCAGAGACGGAAACTCAAGAAAATGTTTTTTTGTAATCCACATTGACTCCACCAAATTGACCCTAAGTTTGAGTGTGAGAGTGAAAGCTTGTATGTGTTTTGACTCTGTGATGGTCTAGCAAACAGTTTAGCAGGCAATTCACTTTCACCCAGTGCCAGCTAAGCCTCGTGAACCTAATAGGATAGAGCGGTTCGACAAATTAATGAATTAATATTAATAATAATTTAAAGTAATAACCAGTGCAAAAAAATATTATCAGTGTTTTATTCTTTGGATCATTTAAATTGAACTCAGATTTACTCAGATGGACTTTATTTTGTATAATATTCACATTATAATTCAAAATACTTTTCTCACAATACTGTCGTATCACATGCTGTGTTTCCTCCTGTATAATCTTTCAGTACATTAGTGCATGTGTAGAACAGTCATAGCACAAAAATCATCTTAACCTCATGCAACATTTAGCTGCTACATCACTTAATAGCAAGCAGGAAGACAAAACTGATTGCATCAGAAGAACAATAACCAGAGGAGTTATTGCTATGTGTGTGTGTGTGTGTGTGTGTGTGTGTGTGTGTGTGTACACATAAGTATGGTATTTAAAGAGGAAATCAATCAAAGAAACATTACTGAAGTAATAATAGAAGTCCTGTTTCCTATGGACTGAAGTTCCAATTTGTTAAAATAGTTTCATATTCTGGTTTTATGGTGAATATTGTGCTGTATTCTGATCTGTTTTTTCTCTTTGACACGGAGGGATTGCCACTGTTGGCAAATCCAACGTTAAATTATGATAATGACCAAAATTGGTAATATCATTATATAATAATAAGCAGCACAAAATGTGGTCTGCAGTATTAATATTGGAGACTGGTGAAGGCATACATACAGGGGCAGTGGTGGGCTGGTGGTAAAGGGATCGCTGATCCTAAGGTTGGGGGTTCAAGTCCCACTCTCCACAAGGATGTCACTGTCTCTCCAGTGCAGCTAACTGGGTTATCAAAGGCCAGCCATGTCTCTCACTGTCTATGATGAGAGGTTCATGTAAAAGAACCATTGCTGAATTTCGCAAAGAGTAGCTGCAAAGCCGTCAGTGTGTTTCTGTCCCTTGCGAAAGCATTGTATCAGGAAGGGCATCCGACGTAAAAACCTCTGCCAAATCAAACATGCAAATCGCTGTGGCGACCCCTTTTTTTTTTTTAACCCAGGACCATCTTGCTGTGAGGCAGACATGCTAACCGCTACACAACCATACTGCCCACATATATCTATCCAGTTTTATATATATGTGATCATGATGATGATGATGATTTCCTTTCGGCTTTTCCCTATATATATATATATATATATATATATATATATATATATATATATATATATATATATATATATATATATATATATATATATATATATATATATATATATATATATATATATATATATATATATATGAAAGATGGATGGATGGATGGATGGATGGATGGATGGATTGATGGATAGATAGATAGATAGATAGATAGATAGATAGATAGATAGATAGATCCTTATTGTCAGCTGCTGCATGAACAATGAAAATCAGTTTATCAGCTCTTTGTTTAGCAGCAATTATAAAAAATGGTGCTCAAAAGACAACTAAGGAACTATACTAAGCTATACATGTGCATATACCTTCATACACACATATACACACATACCGGTATGTACACATGTAGACACATATACATACATATATTCTAAATGCATCAACATATCTGTCCATATATTGACATATTTAGAGACTATACACATACTGTATACAGAAGGGTGAATGTTATACTGGATGTACAGCATGTAAACCCAGAAAGCGGTAGCTTTTAATTATCAGGTGCTAAAATGTGATCATGTTCGAGACCTGCTCTAAACATGAGTATTGCACTGTCCAGGTCTGAATGATGTTTATTCAGTGTGTGTGTGTGTGTGTGTGTGTGTGTGTGTGTGTGTGTGTGTGTGTGTGTTTGGGGGGCTTTACACATTTAACAGCTTGTTGGTAAAAGCCGTTCTTGAGTATGTTTGTTTTTAGTGTCCTGTACCTTTTTCCGGAGGGGAGGAAAGGGGGTGTCCAGGGTCTATGGGGTCGTGATAATTCCGTTGGCTCTCCTGTGAAGTCTGTTAGTGTAAAAGTCACTGAGGGAGGGTAGTGTAGTTCCAATTGCCAGCCCTGATATCCTAACCATCCACTGCAAGGCCTTCCTGTCCTCTACAGTACAGCTACTGAACCACACTGGACAGCAGTAGGTCAGGAGGCTCTCTGTGGTGGAGCGGTAAAAAGGTTGGTAAAACATATATATGTGTGTACCCTAGTGGGTACCCTTTCAAAAATGCTCTTTTATGGTTGAAAATTACATAAATGAAAATTAACAGTCACGGGTGTGGGCGGATATTTATTTGCTGTGGGTGGGGTGATTTTGTGTGTGTCTTATTGATTTGCTGTGTTGGTGGATTTCCAAATTCTTGTGCTCATGGTAAGGAGTGCTCTCACCATCAGCCAGCAGCAGAGCAGTGAGCAAGAGAGATTTTATCTGCTGCCGGGGTTCGTCATCCAGGAACAGAAATCACAGCTGAAGTAAGAGACGGTGGATGAGTTTTGTGACATGCTCCACCGAAAGTAGGCGCTTTGTCGCAAGTGCCACACGGAGCTTGTGAGACGAAGCACGGCTTAACCGATCTTTCAAGTGAGCAAGTGCGCGTTGAATACTTGTTTAGTACACATCTGGCTGCAGCCCGTCCCACGCTCCGTGGGATAGATATGCTTCTTCTTTATAAAAATACAAGAAGGACTCGAACACATTCATTCATTTTCTCAGCCACTTAATCCTAATTAGGGTCACGGGAAGGCTGGCGATTCTTTTTTTTAATTTAAATGTTTTTGTTACAAGAAGAATTGTAATTTAATTGTCTCTACAGTTTAAATCAATGCAACACATTGTTGTTTTATATTAACATAAAGGAAAAAGGGGAAAAACATTATATGCAGTGTTATTTGATTTTAAATGTCAAAAAAGGAGTTATGGCTCCCAGGGTTTTCTTTAATGTGCAAAACGGGTGCAAATGGCTCTTTGAATGGCAAAGGTTGTCGACCCCTGAACTAGAATTCTAAGCAGGTTCTGATGATGACCTTGGTTCATACAACATTCGCCTTCTTTGCACCTCTGCAGCAAAACATTTTCCTTCCTGAATCATGTCAAGCAGTTCTACTTTTTCATGCAGCGTTATTACCTTTTTCTGGCACGTCAGTGCCTTACCAGAAGCCTGAGGAGGTGCGCAACATTTGAGTGGCATGATGGAGCTTAACTGTAATTAAAAACACACACACTGAAAAAGCACACGCACAAAGTGTGCGCGAATGAGGAAAAAAGGGTGTTACATCATCTCATGCAATCAACAGGAGGGAGAACAGCCATTGGCTGAATTTGAATCACATGACAGTTGCTCAGCAATCCGCGAATATGCAAAGTCGCGAATAGTCAAGGGCTTATTGTATATACAGTGATCCCTCGCTACTTCGAGCGTCAATTTCTGCAGCTTCAGTGTATCGCGGGTTTCTCAAAAATATTCATTGAATTAAAAAATAAGGAAATTAAGGAATAGGGGGAAAAGTTAAGTAAAATACCACAAAACCAAGGCCAATTATGCAAAACAAACCCCAAACAAACAAAAAGAAAATTACAACGCCTTCAAAACTACTTACATTTTTATGTGAGGTGCGCATCCAAGTTTGTGTGCACACGCGTCTGTATGTGTGTATATTTATTTTTTATTTACATCTTATGCATTATTTTTGAATGTTTTTGAATTGTTATTATAAGCATTTACAGACACTCCCTGATTTACGTTCATTCGTTTTACGTGTTTTTCGATTTTACGGTTTTTTTTTTTTTTAATTGTCAAATTTTGAGTTTAGTGAGCTTTCTGTAGTACGAGACATACCTGCATAGTATGCTGACGTAATACGCAACTTCCGCATGACGCTGTGTCCATTGTTTAAAAAACGACAGACTGAACGTTCCCTCCTTCCCAGTTGACTGCGTGTTACCCTGGTGTTAAGATGTCGTCTCTGTGATCTTTGTGTTTACACTGTTTTGCAAACTTTTGTAACCCTAAGCAAATATGGTTGGTCAGAAGCGTAAGCCTACAAGTGATAGTGGTAATCAGAAAAAGCAGCAAGCCATATCGTTAGAAACGAAGATGGCTATTATCAAGAAATTTGATGCTGGTGAAAAACAAGTGAATGTTGCCTGTTTCTTCCAAATGGCTCAGTCGACCATTGGAACCATTTACAAGCAGAAAGATCACATCACAGAGAATGTTAAAGGTTATATTTGATACTGTATTTGATATTTGATGAGTGAATTTGATTAAAATGTATCTATTTGAAATTATTTTGCTTGAATTTAATTTATTTGAAATTAATCTTGATATTATTTGATATATTTAATATTATTTTACAATGTTATGTTTATAATAATTGATGTAGGGGTGTTTCATGAGATATATTAATGGTATTTATGGATGTATAGTACAGTATGAACGTCATACGTCACTGGAACATACAGTAACAACTTACGTTTTCTTTTCCCCTTATGTTCGGCTGTCCGGAACCTAACTAAAACGTAAGTCAGGGAGCGTCTGTATTGTGTTGAATATGTATTTATTGATATTATGCATATATATACAAGTACATATACGTCAGTCGGGGGGGGGGGGGGGGGGGGGGGAGATCCTACTTCGTGGAATTTGGTGGTCGCGGGTGGTCTCGGTCCCAATTAACCACGGAAAGTGGGGGATCCCTGTACTGATTTGGTATCAAAAACATAATTCAGAGAGGCCATTCACTTGCTATAAATTGAAACATTAAGCCATAAAATCTTGTTTTGGTTTGCTTTTTGTGTATTTCCACATAGCATAAAATAAAACTTAAAATGAGTATAAAACACATATATTTTAGATTTTATAATGCATGGATTATTTACTTATCCATGTAGTTTGTACAAAACTCTGGATGAGTGAGTTAAAGAAAGACACCTTTAGGTACAAAGCACTTGCCTCTGCTGAAAACACTCAACCTCTCTTGTGGTTAAAATATCTGAAAATATACTATATAAAGGTCTATATGGGCAGCTGTAGCCTAATGTTTAGAGGGGCAGCTTTGGGACTGAAAGATTGCTGGTTTGATTCCCAAACCTGCAGAAAAAATGTGTGGCGGTGGGGGTGTGAGCTGCACCTTCCCTTCCTCCATTTCCATGGCTGAAATTCCCTTGTGCAAGGCATCTATCCCCCAATGGCTCTCTGGTTGCCCCTAATGTGTTTGTGTGTGCACACATTCATTGTTTATGTGTGTGTGGTCACTTTGGATGGGCTAAATGCAGAGGTAATAATTTCTCTTTACTATTAATACAGTATAACTAAAGCAAATATATCTATATGTATCATCCAAGTTTTTTCCCTGTGTAATGTATACTAAAACTGTGTGTGGTTTTAAAAACACACCATTAGCTACACAATGCTTAGCTTTGCACAAGCACAAATAGCTCATCTGACCTTAATCCATCTTGCCTGAAAATATGCTGAAATAAACTTTATTGAAGCTTGCTTGTTATTTTTTTGCAGTCTATATACACGGTGTACCTCCAAGTTATGTGCAGAACATAAACAAGATGTAAAACAGGTGGAGAAGGGATACTAAGTGCATGACCAGGGATAGTTTTTCGAAATTTGGAAACCTTTGTATTCAGCCAGAATGAACAGATAATGGAAGATAAAACACAAGTTATTCACTTGTGAATGTGCACCTTTAAAGTTGTCTTATAGGTGTTGACTCTGATACTAATCACTAAATCAAATTATTTTGAGGAAATGGCAGATTCGAGAAAATGGCATTTATAACGTCCAACAAACATAAATCCACCCATTTGTTGGACATATTGTGGAAGTTGACTTGATTTACCATACATGCTTTTTTTTTTTTTTTTACTATACTTACAGAGCCTTTGTATATCACTGTGCTTGCAGCTGGAATCACTGAATCTCTTTGCTGATGCTGTTTGCTTGGGTTGGCTTATGAATTTGTTCTTCCTAATACACCTATGAATTTGCTTCCTAGGGTTTAGTTGCATTGAAATTTTACATTTCAAGGAGGTAATTGCCAGACCTGTCTTCTATTTTTCAGTTGGCAGTTATATGAAGAAAAACAAAACAAAAGGGTATGCTATTACAGGGAAATGATTAAAAACAGGACATTGCTAAAGAGCTTAATGTGAAGTGATGTTACTCTTACTACATAAGAATTGATCACCTTCCAACAACAGCACATTTCAGAATGCTTCTTTCTGCAAATTGCCAACAAAGGCAACTTTAATCAATACATTGTTGGAGGTTTTAATATGTGAATTAACTTCTTAATACTTAAGCTTAAGTCATTAAATTTTGTATTTGTTTTACTGGAAAATCTCAAAAGTTCATCTATAGTGTGGTCGTAAAACATAGATATACATAAAGTTCAACTAGACTTGTCCTGAACAATAAACTAGGCATAAAGGCACAGGTGTCAACAACTATGATACAGTCCACTCATTCATTTTCTGAACTGATTAATCCTAATTATGGTCGCAGGGAGGCTGGCGCCCGTCTCAGCCGACTCTGAGCAGTGCACATCCTGGGCAGCTCGCCCCACCATCGCAGGGCAGAAACACTACGCAGCAACTCTTGACGAAAGTCAGCAACGGTTCTTTTATACCTCACACCATAGGCAGTAAGAGACATGGCTGGCCTTTGATAGCCCAGTTAGCTGCACTGGGGGGGGCAATAATACAGTGATATTTAAAATATAGTAAAAGGCAAATTTATAAAGACTTACCATGGTACAGGTGAACACCCACAGAGAACAAGTCAGGGTCATGACAAGGAGAACAGACCAACCAGAAATAAACTCATTTTAAACCTCCTTTCCAAAATAACCTCATTGCATTCACTTTATTGAGACCATCCATTCCACACCCCCTTTTTGTACCTCTGTGAAGGTGTGGGTTTTTATTGACATTGGGATTTATTTATTTATTTATTTACCTGGCTGTTAGTAACTTTTTCTCCACAATTTTTGACATATTAACCTGAATTTTTTTATAATTGATACGTGATCACCCAAAGGTTTCTGTTAAATTTTTTGTAAGAATCCATACTCTTATGATGACAAATAGGATCATAGAATTTTGTCAAAATCTTATAACAGGTGACATAATAATAAAATTAAACCATATCAAAACTCATCCGATTTTAATAAAATGTGTTATTATTTATGTCTATTTGGAATCAAAGACTTTGATTCCAGACCAGTTTTCATCCAGATCTGATCCAGATTGACCATTCGAAGGAAATTCCTCTTAGGAAAACCTCAGATCAGGACAAAACATGTAAATTCTGATGTAAAATCTCTATAGCTCAAAGGTAATCGGAAAGTTTCATTCAGATCAGTAAGTTCTTCTTGATTAAAGAGGGAAAAAAGAATCTTAATTGTTGATCTGTGAGACAGTGTAAGAAATCTACATCCACCAAAATGTAACTGACAGACTGTTGACTCGGTAAAGCTGTCAACAGATTTTAACTTTCTTCAGCAGTCACTTAGCTACTTAAAAACTTAAACGTTAAAGATTCTTTAACATTGGGATAATCTTTGACATTTTGTTTCATATGCTAGATTGTTGGGCTTGGTGGAGGTGCTCTTGTTTTTAGGAGAAATTAAGAAACTTCAATGAAGTGCAAGACAGAGTCTATAGTGTATCATATATACAGACGCTCCCCTGACTTACGTTCATCCGATTTACGTTTTGTTTTTTTGTTTTTCGTTTATATGTTCCCCCTCCCAAAAAATCAAAATTCAAATTTGGAGTTTAGATGTACCTTAGTAGTATGCTGACGTAATGACACAATGACGCTGCATTCATTGTTTACAAACTACAGACTGAGTACATATATATATATATATATATATATATATATATATATATATATATATATATATATATATATAGATAGATAGATATAGATATAGATATATATATCTCAGTTATATAGCGTGTTACCCTTGTGTTAAGACGTCGTCTCTGTGATCTTTGTGTTTACACTGTTTTGCGGACTTTTGTAACCCTAAACAAATATGGTTGGTCAGAAGTTTAAGCCTACTAGCATGGGTGCAAGTCTCATACACAGAGATGAATTAACTATCTGCTTGGATCGGCACCATGCATACTCTACCATGCATACTCAGTTAAGCAAGGAGAGTTGTAAAATGAAAACCCGAATCCACAAATTACAGAACAATTACAGATATTTATTATCTTTTAGCAGAATCCTAAGAGTGTATACTTGTTTTTATATTAATATTCATTAGGATTTGTACTTATTCTTTGTATGCATCTCTTGAATAAAGTTTACCTACTTACTTACACAAAAGAAAGAACTCTCCGCTTTGCTGACTTTGCTCCACTTTGAATCAGTGCAGACTGTGTTCTAAACGAGTTCAATGGCACCCTTGTGCACTTGAAAGATCGGAAGTCCGTATTACCCACAGCAAGTACACTACTTTTTCAAGTACTCTTCTTTCGGTATTGAGCGCTTCACATATTGTAAGCGTTGATTGACTGTTTTAAGCAAAGTAAATGTAAAGTAACTTTTTTATGAGATACGGTAATGGTATTTATGGATGTATAGTACAGTATGAGCATCACACGTCACATGTCATACGTCACTGTAACAACTTACGTTCACTTTCAACTTGCGTTCGGCCGTCCGGAACCAATTAAAAACGTAAGTCGGGGAGCGTCTGTATACAGAGATCCCTCGCCTTCCACGGTTAATGGGGACCGAGACACAAACAACAACCCCCCCACCCCCGCGCACGTGAATTTCCGCAAAGTAGCATGTAAACATATATGTATGCATATTATATATGTGTATATAATATCAATGAACACATATACAATGATATAAATACTTATAATAACAATTAAACATTCAAAAATAATGCATAAGATGTACATAAACTATAAATACACACACATACAGACACGTGCACGCCTCGCATAAAAATGTAAGTAGTTTGGTTGGGGTGGAGTTTTGTGTTTTTGTTTGTTTGTTTGTTTGTTTGTTTTTGTACAATTGCCTTGTTTTGAGCCGTTTTCCTTAACTTTATCCCTATTTTTCCTTAATTTCCTTTATTATTATTTTTTTTTCAATGAATATTTTTGAAAAACTCGCGATGCACTGAAGCCACAGAAACTGAAGCACGAAGTAGCGAGGGATCATTGTATAGCTGTGTACGATGTTTTACTTTATTGCTTCAGACTTACATGCTGAACATGCACACACACACACACACACACACACACACACACACACACACACACACACACACACACACACACACACACACACGCGTGCGCGCGCACACACCAGTCCAGGCAATAAGCAAACCCAGTTACAGAAATAAACGATAAGCCACCATAAATCCTCCAATGGGCTTTGCCTACGGTAATCTGTTCTGTCTCAATGTTATTCAGTGTGTGCGGGTATGTGGATTGTGTTGTACGCCGGAACAGTGTGTGTAGGTGGCAGAGCACAGGGACACTTTTCTGATGAATGCAGTGGCTAATGCATCACTTTAAGCAGCAGCTCATATGTTCACTCACACCAAGTAATTACTCACGAAAATATGATCCCATTCTGGTGAACCATGCTGTTGTGATTCACGTATCTCGCTCTCACAAATGCAAAATTTATTGTGTGAATGGGTTAAAATTTGGAACTAAAAACCTTTGATGATTTTATTGCAGTAAATATGTTTACTCTCTAGTTATCAAGGTCCAGGTATACTTGCTGAAAAAATAAAAATTTAAAACGTTCTCATTTCATTATAATATTTACATACAGTAGGCCCGGGGGCAGTGGTGGGCTAGTGGTATAGGGCGCGGGATCACTGATCCAAAGGTTGGGGGTTCGAGTCCCACTCTCCACAAGGTTGTCACTGCTCTAGTGCAGCTAACTGGGTTATCAAAGGCGGGCCATGTCTCTCAGTGTCTATGGTGAGAGGCATGTAAAAGAACCATTGCTGACTTTCGTAAAGTGTAGGCTGCAAAGTCGTCAGCGTGTTTCTGTACCTTGCTAAAAAAAAGGATTGTGACAGGAAGGGCATCTGACGTAAAAACCTCTGCCAAATCAAACGTGCGAATCAGATGATTCGCTGTGGCAACTCCCGAGTAAAAGGGAAAAAGCCGAAAGGAAGACCGACATTTGCATACAGTAGGACCTCATGTTTCACGATGGATCGGTTCCAGCCCTTCCTGCGGATCATGAAAATCTGCGAGTTATTGGCATGGTTTTTACCCGATTGTATAATATTACATGCATGAAAATATGCTTCTTAAACACATTCTATAGACAGTCTTACTCATTAATACAGTAATAATGCAGTAAAATGTAGAAATGATTTAAGAAAAAACTTTTTAGTTTTGTACTGTGATAATATTTATGAATAAATAAAGCGCTTAGAATCCTTACCAGAAGCTAGAGAAGATGCAGATGCAGTGACATCATAGGGCTTAAATAATAATTAAAAACACACTAAAAGAACATGTATTCACAATTCAAACAATCACGTTGATGACGTGTAACATGTACACATCATCTGCAACCAGTCAGCAGGACGGAGAAACAAAAACTCTCAGCCATTGGCTAAATTTGAATCAAACGCCAGTAACTTCTGGGTTTGATGCTAATCTGCGAGTATAATAATAATAATAATAATAATAATAATAATAATAATAATAACAATAATAATAATAATAATAATAACAATAATAATAATAATAATAATAATAATAACAATAATAACAATAACAATGTTGTAAAATGTAGTAATGATTAAGTAAAAACATTTTAATTTTGTACTGTGATAATATTTATGAATAAATAAAGCGCTTAGGCTTCTTACCAAAAGCTAGAGAAGATGCAGGGCATTTAGGTGACATCATAGGGTTTAAATAATCATTAAAAACGCACTAAAGCTTTCAGCCATTGGCTAAATTTCAGGGTTTGTCGCCAATCTGCGAGTATGCAGGGGCACGAACGCGGAACCGCGAATGGTCAAGAGCCTACAGTATTCTGTATTTAACCATGACAGAGGCAGGTCAGGTGAGCGCTACAGTTCGCTTAGCGCTATGTAGATAATATATATATGGAGCCGTCTTTTTTAACTTCGTCATTCAGAGTGTATACTCGTACATAGCACACCACAATGAAAGTAAACGAAAAGCTTTTCAATATAACACAACGTAAAACACAAAAGCAGGATTTTTCTGGTTTATTTTTCCATTCTAAAACAGGACACCCTCACAGATACTTTCATTTACATTGATTTATTTTTATCTTCAAAGCATTGAGTGGGCTTAGCGCTGAATATTTTTATCCATATCCCTGCAGATCACTGTTTGTACACCTCTTTTATCTTGTTCACAATACGAGCTAAATCAGGTCAACTTAATACAGCTGTTCTTTATCAAAGTACAGGACTGAGTAAATCCCTACTTGGACTCTCAATGGGAGGTGGGGTAATGTAATTATTACCAGAGCGTCGCTGGGATTTTCGTTCCATCCAAATCGTGTAAGGTTTTTTTTTTTTTTTTTCTTTTTCTTTTTCTTTTAATTAACTTCGTGTGCATGTACATGTCGAAAAAGATTTCACCATATAAAATGCCTGAGTAAAAATGACTGGTAGAAATAACCACAGGTAATATACTTCCTGCCTGAACCGGTATGTTAGTAAAGTTTTAATTATGTCCTGTGGGAAAGGAAGAGAAGCAATATATATATATTTTTTTTTTTCTTCCACTAAAACCAGACCAGAACAAAGTGCTGGCCAAGCTAAACATGCATAAAATATACATGATGCTTAAAAGGGCTAGTCAGAGCAGCAACATTTTGAAATATAAAATATTAGAAAGGTCTACATTTGCCGGTCATGTCTCTCACTGTCTATGGTGAGAGGTTCATGTAAAAGAACCATTGCTGACTTTCGTGAAGAGTAGCTGCAAAGCCATCAGCGTGTTTCTGTCCCTTGTGTCAGGAAGGGCATCCAACGTAAAAACCTATGCCAAATCAAATGTGCGACTCAGATGGTTTGCTGTGGCGACCCCTGGAAAAGGGAAAAAACGAAAGGAAAAGAAGAAGAAGAATCCAACCAATGAATGTTCAGTTAGAATGGCCACAAAAACAAATCTTTTTAATTAAAATGCGATGTATGTATCATGTGTGGAATTTTTTCCTGTAATGATAATTTGTGAGCAAATGTATATAAGACACTGCCACTTCAGAGAGTGATTATGTGCAGGTCAATTAATCTTTGCAAATGAATCAGAATTAATATACACATGCTCCAGAAACATTGCTTAACAGAGGTGTGTTCAGCAGATATGCTCATCCAAGTAATACTTCAGCTTACGACATGCTTAAACAGTCTGGCCCAACACATCGCTGCATCTTTTTCTTTGCCATAGAAAAAAGGGGGAAAAAGAGAAAATGTCCTGATGGATATTTAAGCCATACACAGGAGAGTGAATCAGAAAAGATTATTTTTTAAACCCAATTCTGGATATGGTATTATGACATGACAATCTATAAGCACTGGAATCTGAACAGATCCTGTCAGTAGATAACGACATTTAAGGCTAAATGTGTACAAGCCAAAACTCAAAAGTCTGTCCAAAATGAACTTTATCACGAACTAAATGCAAAAGGAACAATTTGCCAAAAAGTAAATAACTAAATGACGGATAACAAATTGGTTTGCACGGTTAGCCTGTCCACCTCACAGCAAGAAGGTGCTGGGTTCGAAATCCAGGTTCAGCAAGGGCATTACTGTGTGGAGTTTGCATGTACTCGCCCTGCATACATGGGTACTCTGGTTTCCTTCAACAGTCGAAAGACATGTACATTAGGTTAACTAGCTATACCAAATCGCCTCTAGGTGTGTGTGTGTGTGTGTGTGTGTGTGTGTGTGTGTGTGTGTGTGTCTGTGTGTGTGTGTGTGTGTGTGTGTGTGTGTGTTGACCCAACAATGCTCTGATGAGCTATTTAGTATGTACCTCCTGTTGCCCAGTGTTGGCTGAGATATACTCCAGCATCCCTATGACTCTAAAACAGTGGCTCTTAACCTTGTTGGCGGGACTGAACCCCACCAGTTTCATATGCTTAATCACCGAACCCTTCTTTATTGAAAAATAAAATATGACTTTTTTTTTTTTTTTTTTTCAAATTCAAGACATAGGTATATGTTTTTACTGGGGCACCAAAATGAACTGTGCATTAACATCACTTTGTTTAAATAACAAAACCAATAAAATGCATGAACTCCCCCATCACAACTACTTACATTGTTTATGTGAGGTGCGCATCTGTGTGTGTGTGGATTTATTTTTTATTAACATCTTATGGATTATTTTTGAATGTTTAATTATTATTATAAGCATTTATAGCGTTGAATATGTATTTATTGATATTATATACAGGTATATGCATGTACGTCAATCAGCGGAGTCTAAATTAGAGTCTAAAAGGTGAAGCAGGTTGGCAAATGACTGGATAACAAATAAAAGCCAACTGATTATCACTGGCTACATAAACGCAACCATTTACTATTAATAGTACACCAGCTGACTAGGTAGTCACCATTACTCACTATATGACTAAGTGTTTAACAGTGCTCTGTGTGTGTGTGTGTGTGTGTGTGTGTGTGTGTGTGTGTGTGTGTGTGTGTGTGTGTGTGTGTGTGTGTGTGTGTATGAAGTGAACCTCTAAAGAAACTTAAAACTGTTATCCATCAAAAGAATTTGGGGATCCTCTTTGTAAAAGTTCATTTCCTGTTTACTACTGCTGCTTTGTTTCTTTCTTTTCTTTCTTTTTCTTTTTTTGACACACAGCGACCTAGAGCCATGAAAAAGTTCCAAGTAGCCAATTATGGTGCCATGGGGCTTTAAGGAATAGCTTTTAATAGTCATATATAAAAATGCAGTGAGAGAGAGAATGAGAAAGGGTAAGAGAAAGAGTTAAAGAGCAAGACTGAGAAAGTGAGAGTGGGAGAGAGAGTGAAAGAGTGAGAGAGTGAGAGATGTGTGTGTGTGTGTGTGTGTGTGTGTGTGTGTGTGTGTGTGTGTGTGTGTGTGTGTGTGTGTGTGTGTGAGAGAGAGAGAGAGAGAGAGAGAGAGAGAGAGTAGTTGAAAGAGCATGGGAGAGAGAGTGGGCGAGAAAGTGTAAGAGAGCGAGAGAGAGAGAGAGAGAGAGAGCGTCAGTGGGAGATAGAGTAAGAGAGAGAGTATGAGAGCGTGAGGGAGAGTGAAAGCAAGAGTGAGAAATAAAGTGTGAGCGAGTGAGAGAGAAAGAGGGAGAGTGTGAAAATGCGAGAGAGAGAGAGCAGGAGAGAGAATGAGTGAAAGTGAGAGAGAATGAGAGAGCAAAGTGAAAGAGAGCGTGAGAGAGTGAGTGATAGTGAGGGAAAAAGTGACAGAGAGTGTTGGAAAGAGGATGAGAGAGCAAGAGAGAGCGGGAGGGAGGGAGAGTGAGAGAGAGCGAGAACAACATTGAGTAAGTGAGTGAGAGAGAGAGTGAGAATGGGAGAGCAAGAGTGAGCGAGTGTGAGGGAGAGTGTGAGAAAAAAGAAAGCAGAATAGAGAATAAGAGAGCGAGAATGAGAGAGAGAAAGAGAGACTGTGAGAAAGAGAGTGAGAGTAAGAGAGAGAGAATGAGAGTGTGAGAGAGATTACGAGAGAGAGCAAGTGAGAGAGAGTGAGTGAAACTGAGAGAGTGTGAGAGAGTGACTGATATAGAGGGAGAGAGCATGACAGAGAGAGGGTTGGAAAGAGGGTGAGAGAGCAAGAGAGAGTGAGAGAGAGAGAGAGAGGAAGAGAAAGTGACAGATAATAGGAGAGAGAGTGAGAGCAAGAGTGAGAAAGAGAGTGAGAGCGTGAGTGAAAGAGTGTGAGGGAGAGAGTGAGAAAACAGGATGGGGGAAGAGAGAGAGAGAGAGAGAGAGAGAGAGAGAGAGAGAGAGAGAGAGAGCTTAATCCCCAGTGCTGTGCTGTTCCTCAGTGTCAACCTCTGATTTTATCCCAAGGCTTCATCCATCAATCCATTTATGATTCTTTTGAAGACATTCTAACGCTGGAGCTGTGTGTTAATGTAGAGTTGTTGTTTTTTAAAATAAGCATCTGTTTACCTTCAACATATTACATAGGCCAAATTGAGCCGGTAAGAACTAGAGCGGACCATCCACATTTTTTTTTGATGGACCATTCTGGCTTACAGACATTTTCCTTCTATCCAGAACCAGAGGGGAATCCGCTCAGCCCTCGCACACCATGTGCTGAAGATATTAAGCGGATTCAGCTCTGGTTAAAAGTAAACGACTTTGAGATGATCTCACTGATCCTGGAGGAAATTGTGTAAACAATAATGCCCTGACCACGAACCGAACCTGGGCCGTGGCAGTGAGAGCGCCGAGTAATGACCACTCAGAGACCATCAGGCCTTTTATGAGATTTTATCTTTGGATCACAATGAACTACTATCAGTAAAATAATTGTTTTCGGGTTTAATAAACAAACATTAATCCAAAAGAGGAAAATGAAACTTTTAAAATTCATGCATTTTCTGAACGGCTTAATCCTAATTAGGGTCACGGGGAGGCTGGCGCTCATGTTAGCCGAGTCTGGGCGAGTGCAGAGTACAGCCTAGACACCTTGCCAGATCATCGTGGGGCAGAAACACGTTGACGGTTATGCAGTTCCTCTTGATGAAAGTTAGCGATGGTTCTTTTCAATGCCTCAGAGCACAGACGGTGAGAGACATGGCTGGCCTTTTATAACCCAGTTAGCTGCGGCGGGAGGGGGGAGGGGGGGTCAGTGACAACCGGTGACAGTGGGGTTTGAAACCCTAACCTTGGGATCAGCGATTTAAGCACCTTACCACTGGGCCAGAAGTTTTAAAATTATAAAAATAATTTCAAAAAGGTGAGAGGTGGCAGAGTGGGTAGCCTTCTAAGCCCATTTCACTGGCATGGCCGACTTACCGAACCAAAAATGGTGCCATCCGCAAAAGTTCCGCGATTACAGGGATCCCTCGCTACTTCGCACTTCAATTTATGCGGCTTCAGTGCATTGCGTTTTTTTTTTTTGAAATAGTCAGTGAAATAAAAAATAAGAAAATTAAGGAAGAAAAGGGGGAAAGGTGAAGGAAAATGCCACAAAAACAAGACTAATTATGCAAAAAAAAAAACCCAAACCCCGAAACAAACACAAAACAAAACACAACCCAAAATCTCCCATCAAAAACATTTTTGTGAGTTGCACCTCTGTATCGGTGTGTATTTATATTTTATTTACATCTTATGCATCAATTTTTTAATGTTTAATTGTTATTATAAGCATTTATAGCATTGAATATGTATTTATTGATATTATATACACATATACATGTACGTATACGTCAGTCAGAGGGGGATTTCAGTTGTCGCGGGGGATCTTGGTGCCAATTAACAGGGGAAAGTGAGGGATCCCTGTGTATTCCCTCATCTTCCGTGTTATTCCGTGTGATTCCGTAGTTATTCCTCAAGTCTTCCTCCACTTCTGTATGCTTCTGGCAGGCCAAAATATTCCATGAACGTGCTTTTTCAAAAAGGAAAAAATTCCGTGGGCTCACTTTGGCGTACTTTGCCGTACCTGTTCCGCACATGATGTGAACGTTCCGAGATTGTAAGAATTTCCACTTTTCCGTAGGATTTTCACCCATTTTCCTGTTATAAATGCCGAAGCTCTTCTGTACACTGCGTTCCACGCCTTTCCGCTACACGATCCTTGCATGCCGTAGTCCAGTGAAATGGGAGTATTCCACTTTCCACCTTTCAGGCCCGATGCTGACTGAAGGCATTTCTGTGTGGAGTTTGCACGTTCTCCCTCTCACACGTCAGACGTGCACATCAGGCTAATTGGATAGTCTCAATTGCCCCGTGTGTGAGTGGGATGGAAAATTGTTATGACTGGGTTGTCCCTATGATGGTCTGGTAGGTCCATCTCAGCTGACTCCAGGCGAGAGCAGTTAGTTGCACTGGGGGAACAGTGACAACCTTTTGAAGAGTGGGACTCGAACCCCCAATCTTAGGATCAGCGATCCAGTGTACAGGGCACTACTAGGCCACCACTGACCCTTCTTCTGTAACCGCTTAATACTAATTAGGGTCGCGGGGAGGCTGGCGCCCATCCCAGCCGACTTTGGGTGATGGCAGAGTACACCCTGGACAACTCGCCAGGCCATCACAGGGCGGAAACACCCTGACGGCGATGCAGCTACTCTTGTCGAAAGTCAGCAATGGTTCTTTTACATGAACATCACACCATAGACAGTGAGAGACATGGCCGGCCTTTGATAACCCAGTTAGCTGCACTGGAGGTGATGTTTCTGCATAACCTTTATTTGAAATGTACATGACTCAGTTTTAAGTTTAACTCAGGGAGGGGGGAGGGTGAAAGGAATGACAGAAGGATGGAGATAAAGAAATGAAGAAATGACAGGGGAGAATACAAAGAATAAAGAAAGAATGAAAAGAGAGGAGTGAGGAGGAAAGGAAAAAGGGGAGAAATGTCAAAGGACAAAATCAGAGGATCCCCAGTGCTGCCAACTGGGTTCTCAAAGGTCGGCCATGTCTCTCACTGTCCATGATGAGAGGCTGTAAAAGGACCAATGCAGACTTTTGTAAGAGTAGCTGCATAGAGGTCAGCGTGTTTCCGCCCTGTGATGGCTTGGTGAGCTGTCCAGGGTGTATTCTGCCTTCACCCAGAGCCAGCTGAGACGGGCGCCAGCCTCCCTGCGACCCTAATTAGGATTAAGTGGTTCAGAAAATAAATGAATAAAAGAAAATGAGAGAAGGAAGGTCGGAGCGAAGGGAGAATCGACAGACGGGATTGATGGGAGGTGATATGGGGAAAATGTTAAAAAATGTTCGATTGTTAAAAAAAAAACAATTAAATTGAAAATCAATCAAGCAAAATAAAATTTTTGATGCAAAGAAAGGTTTCTCTCTTCTTTTACTAACGAGGCCTGTTAACTGTGTTGTTTTATTGTCAACTGTGTCAT
Source organism: Plotosus lineatus (assembly GCA_024760905.1). Lineage (NCBI taxonomy): Eukaryota > Metazoa > Chordata > Actinopteri > Siluriformes > Plotosidae > Plotosus > Plotosus lineatus. Next base: position 25,365,061 of record CM045738.1, read on the forward strand.
ATATGATTTTGTGCCATAATTACTTTAAATGTTTTCTAAACTGTATATATGAATGAGGGACATTTTTAGAGAGTGATGACTTACAAATTAATGGTGAGTAACTTTTAAACTGTGTAATATGGATTTATGTTGAAAAAATACTCATCGTTAATGATAATATCCGACAGAATATCAATTTTCAGCTCAAAATTCTTATTTTTAAAACATTTAGACAAAAAAACAACAAAACCCTGGATGAATAGACCCAAGAAGTTGCAAGCAACTGTTTTATCAAATGTGCAATACAGAGATCCCTCGCGCTACTTCTCGTTTCAATTCATGCGGCTTCAGTGCATCGCGTTTTTTTTTTTTTTAATTATTCGTCGAATTAAAAAATAAGGAAATTCAGGAAGAAAGAATAGGGGGAAAAGTTAAGGAAATTGCCGCAAAAACAAGGCCAATTATGCAAAAAAAAAACCAAAAAAAAACCCCCAAAACAAAAACCCACAAACAAACTGAAACAAAAAACCCCCCATCAAAATTACTTACATTTTTCTGTGAGGTGCACATCTGAGTGCATGCGCACATCTGTATGTGTATTTATATTTTATTTACATCTTATGCATTATTTTTTAATGTTTAATTGTTATTATAAGCATTTATAGCATTGAATATGTCTGTCTGTCTGTCTTCCTTTCGGCTTTTTCCCTTTTACTCGGAAGTCGCCACAGCGAATCATCTGATTTGCATGTTTGATTTGGCAGAGGTTTTTACGTCGGATGCCCTTCCTGTCACAACCCTTTTTAGCAAGGGACAGAAACACGCTGACGACTTTTCAGCTACTCTTTACGAATGTCAGCAATGGTTCTTTTACATGCCTCTCACCATAGACAGTGAGAGACATGACCCGCCTTTGATAACCCAGTTAGCTGCACTAGGGGGGGAGGGTGACAACCTTGTGGAGAGTGGGACTCGAACCCCCAACCTTTGGATCAGCGATCCAGCACCCTATACCACTAGACCACCACTGCCCCTTATAGCATTGAATATGTATTTATTGATATTAGAAACAGGGAGTCCTCGGTTTACGACGCTGATCCGTTTTTAAGACGCGATGTAACCCGAATTTCAGTGTAAGTTGGAACATAACATAAAATATACTGAAAAGTACTGTACGTACAGTGCTATAATAAAATGTAACAGTTAATGACATAAAAAGGTATTTAAAAACAGAAAACAGTTCCTTACCACAGGAATGAAATACAGTGCGGGAGGGAGAGACAGGCTTATTGTGCTGGAGAAGCTGGGGCAGGTGAGCCTGGAGTAGTAGATGCAGCTGAGGTAGAGGGTGCAGGATCTGTTGCAGGCCTCTCGACCTTCTTAAAATACTGCTCCAGGTTCGACTGGACAGAGAGCAACCTCTGCTCATCCAAGATCTCCTTGTAGCATTGCATCAAATCCATGATGCCTCTGGAAACCCTAGTGAACCTTTCCAAGTTGGGATCCTGAGCCTCAAAAGTTGCCAACACTTGCTGCATCTCGCAAGCCCGAAACTAGTTCGCGTTTGTTTACATAATGACGCGTAATATTACAGTACCGAGACTGAGCGAAGGGAAGCGACGCCCACAACCACAACACAGCGTATTCTTCCACCTCGTGCGCCCGAAACTAGTTTGCGTTTGTTTATGTAACCATGAAAGACGTAATGGCACGTAATATTATTTTTTATATTTTTATGGGGGCGCGGTTGTTTAGACTCCGCTGATTGACGTACATGCATATACCTGTATATAATATCAATAAATACATATTCAACACTATAAATGGTTATAATCCAGGGATGCACTATAAAACTACTAGAATACTAAGCCAAATAGCACAGTGATTTTTCCACTTTTTGATTGATCTTTAATGTAGCTTTAATTATATAATCACTGTCATACTGACATGCACCGCCACGAATCAAGAAATCACCAACAATGTTTTTCTTCTTTCTGATATTTCAGATAACGTCTATAGAGAATGTCTCGCCAATGGAACCTGGGCAAAGAAGGGCAACTATTCTCAGTGTCAGGAAATTCTCAATGAAGAGGTAAGGTGATTCTCAGTGTAATAGAACACTATCGCTCAGAGATATGGGAGTTCAGTCCAGTGTTAAGAGATAAAGTCCAGACAAATTGCTCATGGAGAGTAAAATGGGGTTTAATGCTACAGTAATGCAGACAGCCATTCATTTTCTATAACCACTTAATCCTAATTAGGGTCACGGGGAGGCTGGCGCCCATCCCAGCCGACTCCAGGGGAGGGCAGAGTACACCCTGGACAGCTCGCCACGCTGACGGCTGTGCAGCTACTCTTGTCGAAAGTCAGCAATGGTTCTTTTACAGCCTCACACCATACACAGTGACAGACATGGCAGGCCTTTAATAACCCAGTTAGCTCCATTTTGGGCAGTGACAATCTGTTGAGAGTGGAGCCTGAACCCACAACCTTAAGATCAGTGATCCAGCACCTTTATCACCAGGCCACCATTGCCTAATGCAGACAGTTCTTTCTAAAGAATAGTGATGAGGTATGCAAAATTATCATGTCCTGATTGGCTACAGGCTTTTAAAAGAGAGATGCTTCTCCTATGCAGCCCATTTTCAGAGGCTGATATGCTATAAGTCTAACCCTGGGTTTGCACAGGGACACCACGTCAGCAACCTGTGCAATTTTAGAGAATCGTGAGGAATTGGTTTGGGGGTGGGATCAAAGGAATCATGATGATCTTGAGAGAACTCGGTGGATTTGTGATCTGAAGGCAGGGGTCACCAACCTTTTTAAAGCTGAGCGCTACGTTAAGATTCTCAAATGTCTCGAGGGCTACCAGCTCAAAACATATAAACAAATCAAGAAATCAAAAGCATACAATACTCACACACACACACACACACACACACACACACACACACACACACAAAAAAAAAAAACAAAAACAAAAAAAAAACAATAATCATAACTTTAGGACAAGTACTTGTCAATAAATGTATTTATGTTTCATTGTCAAAGTGACATTTATTTTTTGCAAATGAACCTCACAATTTCATTCAACAAAAAAACAGAACTCAAATTGTTTTTTCCCACAAGAGCTTGTGTTAATTCCAACTTGTTCATTGATTAAATCAGATTTAATCAATGAACAACGATCAATTGACCAGTTGACATGGTGTTTTACTAATACACTGTTCAGTCTTGTCTGTCAGTTCGTGAGAAACCTGGCATTCCATGTTGTCCACTAGTTTGCTGTACTCTGGTGTGTAGTTTGTCACTGCCACTCTCAGTGCCTCCTGTAGATGTGAATCAGTTAGCCGTGATCGGTGTTTATTTTTTATAAAGTTCATATTGGAAAAGGCTGATTCACAGAGATATGTGGATCTGAAAAGACAAGCAACCTTCATAGCTGCTGTGCAGATAGATTTGTACTTTTCCATGTCCACTAGGTTCCAAAAGTTTGGGTTACTCTGATGTGCTTTAAGGTTCAGCTTAAAGCTCCTCCAAAAGCACCTTAAACGCCCAGTGTTGTTTGGCTTAACGCGAATGCTATTGATGATTTTTACAACAGGGGTCATTACATGGTCAAACCCGGTTACTTTCGCGCATATCGCCTGCTGGTGGATGATACAATGGTCGTGTAGGAAAGGTGGAAAGTCTGGGTCATTCTTGCAATGTGCAATGAAGCCCACACGGCATCCTACCATTGCTGGTGCACCATCGAAAAAAAAAAAGCCATCAAGTAAAACAAAAACAGATGAATAAATCTCACGCATTTAAATCTATACATCAATTTTCAGTGCCACGTCACTGTGGCGAGCAGCGGAGAGCCTTTCTGTACGCCAGTATGTGGGTGTGTCCGATACCTTCAAACTCTAATTTTATTGGATTATAACAACAGCCACAGACTGCGCGTGTTTTTGAGTAAAGAGGTAAATTTCCCTCGTTTTGATCGGCTCATTCCCACGAAGCCAAGCACAGCTGGAAAGAAAACACAAATGGACAGACATGGAAAAACTTTAACCCGCAGACCAGCTGATTGCCAAAACTTGGGACGCGCTTCCTGTCACATAAACACTGTAACGTGTGAGTCCAATAAAATTAGAGTTTCAAGGTATCGGACACGCCCACAAACATAAAGGATTGGCTGAATAGATTTAAATGCGCAAGATTTCTTCAAGCCAGTCTGGTCATCTGGCGGTCACTTTCGGAAACAACGGCCCAGGTCCGAACGATCCGGACTAGTCGGAAGCTACAGATTTTGTCCGTTGCATCCGAAATCCGTTAAAGCGAAGCCCGTAAAACCGAGGCATGAGTGTATATACTGTATGTTTGAAACTTTCAATAGAATTTACATAAGTCGCAGCATTTTTTTGCAAACCATAAGGGCTATTTTTAGAACAAGTCCAACGGGCGACTAAGAAGGAGCGACTGGGTGCCCGCGGGCATAGGGTTGGTGACCCCTGCCTTAAGGGAACATTATAATTGTAATTTGATGCCAATCATGATAGTGTGAATCATAGTAGAGTGGAGTAGAGCTTGACAGACCAAATATATTAATAGATTTATACAGTATATTAGACTTTTAAAAATATACTGTACTAATGCAGCAAGGATCATTATTGCCTGTACATTTAAACCTGTCCACAGTGAACACACACACACACACACACACACACACACACACACACACACACACACACACACACACACACACTTGAAGCTGTGGGCTGTCACACACTGGGGTATGCAGAGAGTAGTTGGGAGTGAGGTGCCTTGCTCAAGGGCACTTCAGCCATGAAGGCGGGGGAAAGGAAGGTGCTATTGACTCCTCCCATCTTTACAACCTTTAGGTCCCAACCCATTGCCACTATTAGATAGTGCTATTATTGATTTTAAGAATAAAATTATAATAATTTGAGAATTTTGTTTGTTTTGAGCGGGACAAACTGATCTTACTACTTAAAAGTATGTAATGTTGTGAGTAAAATGACCTTCATGCTGTGAAGCAGACATCACTACACCACATGCTACCCATTGTTCACTGTGTTGAGTTAAATATAATCTTGAAAGCAAAAAACGTGACATATTCACAATACTTTTTTTTTCACTTATATAAAAAAGTATCATGTTGATTCATTAATATTGTAGTGATTTAGGGTAAATTTAAAAAAATAATAAATATTTGTTGCTATTCGATATTTCAGCTGAGAAAAAATATATATAAACGCTATGAAGTACAGCACAGCCAGAAGTATTTATGAGTTCATGTGATTCATAGAAAGTCTTGCAAAGATTTTGATCAGTTGATATTTAAACAAAGACGCAGCAGACGCTATCTACTGTAACGGGAGTGCTAAAATGAAAAAAATATAAATAAATAATGAATCAGTTTTGTACTTTCTTCTTTCTAGTTACAGGAATCCCTCACTTTCTGCGGTTAATTGGGATCGAAATCCATGAAGTAGGATTACCCCCCCAACCCCCCAACCACCCTGACTGACATATACATACATGCATATGTATATATAATATCAATAAATATATATTCAATGCTATAAATGCTTATAATAACAATTAAACATTAAAAAATAATGCATAAAATGTGTATGAAATATAAATACACACACATACGTACGCACAAACATGCACGTGCATGCACTCATATGCGCACCTCAACGATGTAACGAGTTTTGATGGGAGGTTTTGGGTTATTTTTTGTTTTGTGTTGGTTTACGGGGTTTTTGTTTTTGGGGTTTTTTTGCATAATTGGCCTTGTTTTTGTGGCATTTTCCTTAACTTTTCCCCTTATTCTTCCTTAATTTCCGTATTTTTTTAATTCGGTGAATATAAAAAAAAAAAAAAAAACGCGATGCACTGAAGCCACATGAATTGAAGCGCGGAGTAGCGAGGGATCCCTGTATTTGCTTTTAAAAGTGAGCATTTAAGGAACCACTGCAGGATGTTATATATTAGAAGCTCTTTAAATGAGAAGCCAGTGTGTGTTCACTAACAGATTAACCAGGGTTCAATAACACATTTACTGACAGTTATATAGCCCTCCATATAGTACGTATGCCATTACACCCTGTTACTGGATTTTCATTTCATTTTTTTTCTGGGATGGGTGTCCGTTCTTTGCAAATCATGCCCTCTTCTTCGAACATGAGTATTGAAAAAAATAAAAATTTATTTTTGAAAAACAAGGACAAAGAGAGCAGTTTACACACTCTCTCCAGCTGTCCTATATAAAAAAAAGTTTAGGAGGAATATTTCAAAAATAATATTGATGATTCAGCATTATAACATTACGAGTTCCCAATATTGCAGTGTGGAACAAAATGCTCCCTTTATTATCCCGACACCAAGTGGACCCCACATTAGATCATAAACAGCCATAATATCTCACACTGCAACAAAGATAAACATCTACAGAGTGTTTATTTATTACTTAATCGATTCTGGACTTCAGAAGACAATGTTTATCTGGTAAACTTGCTATTATTATTAATACTATTTTGCACCATCAACACATTTACGGCATTTGCCAGACTCTCTTATACAGAGCACGGTGGTGAGAATGTCAGGAACTGGAGCAACTCTCGCCCATTTATCAGCTCACTGCCATCGTTTTCCTGAAAACTATTTAAGAAGAATCGTTCTGAATTAGCAGCACACTGGTGATGGGAATTCTGTTGAGGCATTGGCCATTAGTGCACTCCACACTTTCTGTTGTTGTGGCAGCTCCAGTTCTTCAGTAATAAATTAAGCCTTTATAAGTTGAGTCAGCAGTGTTGGATTAGAAATGGTAATGAACTGTGCAGGGCTGTGGGTCAAACATTGCAGTAAAGCTATTTAAAAGCATATTTCTCACAGCTGGTGTATGAGCGCGTAACAGAGATAGAGGACGCGTTAATGCTAAATTGTTGGCTAACATACTTCAAAAGATGGACTTTTTACCAAATCTTCAGCCTAGAAAGATAGGCAGCTTATGCTATATTATTTATATATATATACTAGTATAATATATGGGGGAGGGCAGTATAGTGGCCTGGTGGTATAGGGTGCTGGATTGCTGATCCTAAGGTTATGGGTTCGAGTCCCACTCTCCACAAGGTTGTCACTGTCCCCCAGTGCAGCGAGCTGGGTTATCAATGGCCGGCCATGTCTCTCACTGTCTATGGTGAGAGGTTCATGTAAAAGAACCATTGCTGACTTTTGTAA
>CM045738.1:25377296-25502296 GCA_024760905.1 Plotosus lineatus
GACTGATATGCTCAAAGGAAATGAGCACAAAGTACCATATTAAATACACAGTAGAAATAAAAATGATGGTTCAAATTTTCTTACCAGAATAATAACTTCCAGATGAGTCCAGTTGTTTACTTCACGCATAGAGTTTTTTTTTTTTTTTTGGATATACTGCATTAGTCCCTTAAGGGAAATTATATCTCCGCTGTTAACTCATCCAAAGTGAGCGCGCGCACACACACACACACACACACACACACACACACACACACACACACACACACAAACACACTTGGAGCAGTGGGCTACAACACACATGGTGTCCAGGGAGCAGTTGGGGGTTAGGTGTCTTGCTCAAGGGCGCTTCAGCCATAAAGGTGGAGGAAGGGAATGTGCAGCTCACTGCGAATTCAGGAATCGAACCAGTGATCTTTCACTCCCAAAGATGCTTCTCTAACTATTAGGCTACAGCTGCCCCAATGTTTTCTGGTGGATACAAAAGAAAAATCTGTTTAGCATTTATCCAGAGCAGAAGTCACCAAACCTGTTCCTGGAGATGTACCTTCTTACGGGTTTTATCTCCAACCAAAATCAAACAAATATCTTTTACTTCATCAAGAACTTCTTAAGTCAGTAGTCAGATGGCCAGGTGTACATGACTAGGATTGAAGCCAAAGTCGAAAGTAGGTATCTTTCCAGGAATAGGGATGAAGACCACGGTCAAGGGCAGGGGTCAGGAACCTTTTTGACTAAGAGAGCCAAAAAACACATATTTTAAAATCTAATCCTCTAAGAGACAAAAATATATAATAGTATTATATATATATATATATATATATATATATATATAGGATTTTCTGAGTAGATCCTTCCGTAGGAGAGTGCTCAATACTTTTTGGTAGAGCAAATAACAAAAGGACAGGACAAAGGCTTTCTATTGAAACTCCATTTATCACTACAGATCTGTTTCGAGGGGTGGTGAAACCATCCCCTCTCTTCAGGTGATTACAGAAGAATAGATAGAATAGAATAGAAGAATTTTTTATATATATATATATAGCACTTCCTGACTATCCAAAACCTGTTTCAACTCCTCCTTGAAGACAACACGACACTCTTCCTTTTTCAGCTTCCACCACTTTGTCTTCTGGTCTGCCTTTGCCTTTTTCACCTTCCTCACCATCAGCATCATCCTGCACACCACCATTCTATGCTTTTTGGCAACACTCTCACCCACTACTACTTTGCAGTCACTGACTTCCTTCAAATTACATCGCCTACACAAGATGTAGTCTACCTGTGTGCTCCTACCTCCGCTTTCATAAGTCACCCTATGCTCCTGTTTCTTCTGGAAGAAAGTATTCACCACAGCCATTTCCATCCTTTTTGCAAAATCTACCAACATCTCTCCTTCTGCGTTCCTATCCTGGATACCAAACCTGCCCATCACTTCCTCGTCTGCTCTGTTGCCTGCACCAACATGTTCATTGAAGTCTGCACCGCTCTTTCACCTCTGGGGATACGTTGCATCCCTTCATCTAACTCACTCCAGAATCTCTCCTTCTCTTCTAGTTTACATCCTGCCTGTGGGGCATAAGAACTAACAACATTGAACATCACGCCTTTAATTTCTAACTTGAGACTCATCACTCTGTCTGACACTCTTTTCACTTCTAGAACATTCCTGACAAACCTCCCCCTCAAGATGACTCCTTCTCCATTTCTCTTCCCATCCACACCATGATAAAACAGCTTAAACCCTGCTCCTAAGCTTCTAGCCTTGCTACCTTTCCACCTGGTCTCCTGAACACACAGTATGTCCACCTTCCTCCTCTGCATCTTGTCAGCCAGCTCTCTAGCTTTTTCTTTCATTCAAAGTCCCTACTCTCATCCCTAGACTCGCGCCTTTCCTCTTCTCTCTCCGCCTACGGACACGCCTTCCGCCTCTCCTTCTTCAACCAACAGTAATCCAATTTCCACGGGACCGGCGTGAGGGTGAACACTGGCTTGTGCCCCCCTCACGGCTGCATTTCTGAAACACCAAATATGTGAAAGGGAAATTAATTGTCATGCCGCTGTGTGGCTGAAGGAATGGACGGATGCAGAGATGCAGAAATGAAACTATACATATTTTGACATTGGACTAATATATCTGTAGCACAAACAAATAACAAAGACAGCAAGGCACTTCGAACAACTCACAAACACTAAACCCATAGACAGGGCAGAGGTGACTCAGCGGTAAGGGGCTGGATTCCTGATCCAAAGGCTAGGGGTTCAAGCCCCCACTGTTAACAGTTGCCATCATTGCCCCCCATTTTGGGGCTGATGGATTGTGGGGCCGGTGGCGTAGTGGTTATGGTGCTGGGCTCATGATCAGGAGCTTGTGTGTTCGAATTCCAGTTAGACCCCCACTGTGCTAAGACCCCTGAGCAAGGTCTTAACCACAAGTGTGCCTCTGTTCACCCAGCAGTATAAATGGGTACCAGTAAAATATACTGGTAAGGTAACCTGTGATGGACTAGCATTCCATCTGGGAGGAGTTGAATCCCTGGTTGCTTCACACCACGGAAACCGGGATAAGCATCGGACTGATGAGCCAATAGGCTCGGGTGTAAACACACACTCTGCTGCTAACTGGGTAATCAAATACCAGCTGTGTCTCTCACTGTTTGTGGTGAGAGGCTGTAAAAAAAAAAGAAAAGAAAACATTGTTTCCTTTCATCAAGAGATGCCATCAGCATGTTTCTGTCCTGTGATTAGCATATTGCTACTCAGCTTTAACAGCAATGGGCTGAGTAATTATGCAGTCACAGTGTTTTACTTTGCTTAAATAAGTTAGGGTAAAATTATTTTTAGCCATTTCAAGATTACCCGCAGTGCAGTTAACTGGGTTATCATTGGCCGGCCATGTCTCTCAATGTCTATGGTGTGAGGTTTGTGTAAAAGAACCATTACTGACTTTCGAGACGAGTAGCTGCATAGCGTGTTTCTGCCCTGCCTAGTGAGCTGTCCAGGGTGTACACTGCCCTCGCCCAGGGTTAGCTGAAATGGGCACCAGCCTCACTGTGACCTTAATTAATATTAAGCGGTTCAGAAAATGAATAATTGAATTTCAAGGTTGTTGACTTTTTTGTGCAGATTTATGATATTCCTAATTCAGTTCCAGATTTTAGCCACTGTATACCTAAAACCCATTCAGCAGAGGCAAACATTTTATTTATTCTACTTCAGAAAAATGAAACCAGAGCTTGTATGCAGCTTTATACTATTATTAAGAAAAAATGTATATCTGTCACCTTCTATTATATGCTACTGTATATGCTTTTTGTGTGTGTGTGTGTGTGTGTGTGTGTGTGTGTGTGTGTGTGTGTGTGTGTGTGTAGTTGAGCCCTTGGGGTTTTTCTTTTCAATGCTAACATATTGGCTGGTTTTGTAGAAATGTTGAATTTTTTTCGGTGGATCTGTGAATGAGCATCTGTGAACTATGTCTCCCAGTGAAAAATGTCTCACAGGTTATTGAAAATAATCAATCTGCATATTCCTCCCTCAGAGAACCTTCTCAGTTAGCATCTCTGCTGATATGTTACTCTTATAGCATGAAGTATTGAAAAAAGTTAAACAAAAAGTTTTAAGTAAAAAAATAAATTTCTATCCACCCAGCTATAGATAGATAGATAGATGGATAGATAGATAGATAGATAGATAGATAGATAGATAGATAGATAGATAGATTGATTGATTGATTGATTGATTGATTGATTGATTGATTGATTGATTGATTGATTGATTGATTGATTGATTGATTGATTGATTGATTGATTGATTGATTGATTGATTGATTGATTGATTGATAAGTCCACAAGGTCCAGTAGAAGAACTGTAGATGTAGATCCTCTGATCTTTACTATTAGGTTAAAGTTCAAGAATGAGAATTTCAGGCCTTTATATTTAAAATACTTTTCAGTTTAGTTATGTTTAGTTAACTTCGTTATACTGTACCTCCTTGTTGCTTCGTATATTCCTCAGGTCATGGAAGCCCTGAATATGTTTTGCCAATCCCATGAGCTGTGCAAACACAAAAAAGCACTTTCACACATGCTCAAGCTGCTGTCCTGTTCAGGATTATGGTAAGGTAAAAGCCATGATAATAGGACCAATGCAAGCTAGCCGTTCCCTAAAGTGTCATGGTGCTGATGCAAAACTGGATTAGGCGTGACCCCAGGTGCTGGTACGAGTAAGGTGGCAAGACTTGAAAAAGCTTGTAAAGATACTAGCATGGATGCTAAAAGATACACGGTCCTGTCTACTGAATAAAAGGTCTGAGGAGGTTTAGCTTTGTAAGTGGCAGTAAAGTCATGATGTTACAGATGGGCTCAATTTAGGGTATTGGATTAGTGCAGGCCTAAAAAACTGAAAGATTAAACATGGAATGCTTTTGAAAAAGGAACGTAGTCTTAGAACCATTTTATGGGGAGGTACCACTCAGGGATCTCCATCAAGAGCTAAATCTGCCAAGGATTTTTTTTTTTTTTTTAATGTTTGTATCTATATCTCCAGTATGAGCTGATAAAAATGGTTCACGTGATTTTTTTTGAGATTTCAAACACAAAGATTGTTCGTGCTGTCGTGGACCAATCACTGTACTTCAAGGTTGCTCAGGGTTGCTGTCATTCCTGGAAACTACCCCGCCTAAATAAAGAGCTTAAACAGTGCTAAAAACAGTGTTATAAGAATTAAAATCATTCTCAGTTCTAGCAGTGCAAATCCATAACAAAGGGGTATCTGGTCCAATGGTTCTAAGAAAAGTTCCTTTAATCCAAAAACACCTATAATAGAAATTCATTCATTTTCTTTAACCGGTTAATCCTAATTAAGGTCATGGAGAGACTGGTGCCTATCCCTGCTGGCTCTGGGTGAGGGCAGAGTACACCCTGGACAGCTTGCCAGGCCATCGCAGGGCAGAATCACACTGACGGCTATGCAGCTCCTCTTTACAAAGGTCAGCAATGGTTCATTTACATGAACTTCACACCATAGACAGTGAGAGACATGGCTGGTCATTGATAACCTAGTTAGGTGCACTGGGGGTGCAGTGACAATTTGTTGAGAATGGGACTAGAACCCCCAACCTTAGGATCAGTGATCCAGCACCTTACCACCAGCCAACCACTGCCCTGTGATAGAAACTGTACAAAGAATAATATGCAAGGAATATAAGCCAGTATATTTACGTTGTGTATACTGTATACTCTTTTTAATGAAATCACAACAATATTTGAATTTTACTGGATGTCATATGAAGATAAATCTTGCTTACAATAAATACATGTCTCAGAATAATCTGCCCTCAGTGCAGCTAACTGGGTTATCAAAGGCCGGCCATGTCTCTCACAGTCTATGGTGTGAGGTTCATGTAAAAGAACCACTGCTGACTTTCGTCACGAGTAGCTGCATAGCTGTCAGCGTGTTTCTGCCCTGTGATGGCCTGGTGAGCTGTCCACGGTGTACTCTGCCCTCTCCCAGTGTCAGCTGAGATGGGTGCCAGCCTGACCTCGACTATAATTAGGATTAAGCAGTTCAGAAAATGAATGAGTAATTTGAGAAAAGTAAATTAGGCTTGTTTTATACACTGTATTAATTCCACAAGGGAAATTATTACCTCTGCATTCAACCCATCCAAAGTGAGAACACACACACACACACACACACACACACACACACACACACACACACACACACACACACACACACACACACACACACACACACACCGGGCAGTGGGATGCTGCACACATTAGGGCAGCCAAAGAACAGTTGGGGGTTAGGTGCCTTGCTCAAGGACACTTTAACCATAAGAGTAGAAGAAGGGACTGTTCCCCACCATGACACATTTTTCCTCCTGGTTCAGGAATCAAACCAATGACCTTTAGTTCCAATGTCACTTCTTTACACTTTAGATCATGGCTGCCCCGTGATGGTGGTTACCACATCTGCCTCATAGCAAGAAAGTCCTGTATTTGCGTTCCAGGTTTGGCAAGGGCATTTCTGTGTGGAGGTTGCATGCTCTCCCTGTGTTTGCATGGGTTTCCTCTGGGTACTCCGTTTCCTCTGACAATACAAAGACAGGCTATCTGGCTGCTCCAAATTGACCCTGAGTGTAAAGTGTAAATAGTTGTGTCTGAAGACTGTGTGATGGTCTAGCTCAGGGGTGCTCAATCCTGCTCCTGGATATCTACCTTCCAGATGACTTTATCTCCCACCCTAATGTGGCCCATGTGACATGTAAGGTCCAGTCAGGTCTTAATTAGATGATTGGATGGTTAGGTGGGCATGATTAGGGTTGGAGCGAATGTCTTCTGGAAAGTAGAGCTCCAGGAGCAGGATTTAGCACCCCTGGTCTAGCTGTTCAGGATGTCCCCTATCTTTGGCCAGTCACCTGACATTGGCCCCATGACACTAACAGGATTAAGTGGTTCAACAAATGAATGAGTGGCAAATAAAAAGCTAATACATTAGCATGTCAAAGGAAACTCAAATAAAACCAAAGAAAATGTAAAGTATGCCCCATATAGTTTTTTTGAATGGTTCACCAATGAGCTAGACCACTTAAAAGGTGCATCTTATTAGGCATGCAGTTGGCAACTATATTGAATCCTCCATTGTAGACACCATGGAGTGGGAGAGATGGAATTTCTGCCGCATCCATCGTTCATTTTGGAAAAGGCTCAGCAAATACACTCACTATCCGAGTTACGACCTAGACTGGTTCCGACCAACCAGTCATAAGTCAGATTGGTTGTAAGTTGGAACCCATTCAGCCAGAACTTGCTATGAATTCAAGTGAAGCGTATTCTTCACCTGCACATTCTTTCAACATGCGAAATAAACTTGTAGTCTTACTTTGCACGGCTCACAACATCACTTTCACATTTCTTTGCCTATTATCTTCCAACCACATGTATAGCAACTTTTTGATCTCTGCACTCGGTCCTTCACGCTATTTTGTGATGATAGTTAGCTGGGGCTGCTGCTTTCACCTCTTCCTTAATGCCGCCCTTGTCCTTTAAAATTGCCGACACCGTGGAGTGGGAGAGATGGAGACCTCACTTTCATTTTCATCTTCATCTCCAACGACAGTGCCTTCCTTGCTTTCTTGGTAGAGTTGCCATCTGATGAATCAGACTTCCTCTTGGGGACCATGGTAACGGTGTACAGTAAATGAATGTAAAATTGTACTGTAATGTAAAAGAGATGTTACTGCAACGGTATTTACTCACTGAGTGTAGTGGTAGAATGCTGCGAGTGTGAGAAGCTGGGATGCTGTGCTGCCACAACTCTTACGTACTGCGCTGCCAGACATACACAGCAAACTCATAATAGGCAACTGCTAGACATGGTCGTAAGTACGGGTGGTCATAACTCGTGTATGTTGTAACTCGGATAGTGATTGTAGTCTCCAGGTAGTGGCCATGTCCGCCAACCTGAGAACATTTATATTGTTGAGATCATGGGTTAATACACAGTGCTGTAGACCACACTTTCTGTCAGCTTAACACACACCATTCATTTAAGCATTGTGTTTGCTCCCAGGATACCGGGATAGAAAGGCATCACATCCACGAGCTTCCTCTCTTTCAATGTGTCAGGTTTTCTACTGACAGACTCATGAATTTACTCTCCTTTAAATTCTTTTCTGCTTCATTCAACAGTGCTATGTGTTTAAGTTCTCTTATATGACAGTGGAATTTTGTTAGTGTTTGAGTGACTCACCCACATGTTTAATCTTTGCCTTAGGCAGCTGTCTGTAGAATGAAATGATGGCTTGAGTATTTGCAAGAACTTGATGCAGGACATCTTTTTTTCTGATAAGTGTCGGTTCTATTCCTCGTGCTTTGAGGCCTGCCGGCATAAAAAAAAATTTCTCAAGCAAAGAAATTTCACATGAGACTATTATTTTTTATATATTATTTATTAATATTATTCAAAGACATATTTGAGCTCTTAAGAACCAGAGCGGCCCATCTCACATTTTACTTTTACCCAGAACCAGAGGTGAATCCTCTCAGCCCTAACCTGCTATGTGCTGAAGATATTGAGAGGATTCAGCTCTGGCTCTGGATAAAAGTAAAGAGCCATAATGGTCCATCCAAAAAATGTGGGATGTCCCGCTGTGGTTCTACGTGGATCATTTAAGTGTGCATATATTCCCAGCATGAGCCTTCCAGCTAGACCAAAATTGTGCAGGATTGACTTCTCATAAGGGTGTGAGGCTGCGTCTGTGTTTGGATCTGTATTTGTTCTGAGTTTCCAGAATCTTTATGTGTATTTATGATGGGACAGCACTATGGCATAAGTCGCTTCACAGCAAGAAGGTTCTGCGTTCAGGTCCCAGGCTCAGGTGTTTCTGTGTGAAGTTTGCTTGTTTGCCCTGTGTTGGCACGGGTCTTCTAGGGGTGCGCGTGGGTGTGAATGGTTGTGTGTGTGTGTGTGTGTGTGTGTGTGTGTGTGTGTGTGTGTGTGTGTGTTGACCCTGCCATGGTTAGGCGCCATCCTCCCTCTGTCACACTAGTAGGATTAATTAGTTCAGCAAATGGTGGATAACAAATAAAAGCCTTAAACAGTTGATTAAGTATCACTAACTAAACAAAACTAGGCAGTTAGTGTTCTTAGCACACAAACTGACTAGGTAGTCATGGTGTTCATTGTATATTATAAATGATTGAATGAAAACACCCCCAGTGCAGCTAACTGGGTTATCAAAGGCACCACTGCCATACACTGGAACACAATAAAGCCAAACTAAAACTGATTATAGTTCCCAAGGGCTGATCGAGTTCTGATTTGTTCGAATGCCGAATCTGCTTTTCCCATTACAAATAATGTAAATGGCCTTAATCCGTTCCGTCGTCTTTTGAACAGAGTTAACGGTACCATAACTCATACACTATGGTCTGTGTTTTGAGAGACTTTGGTTTTGGCAACTCTCTCTCTCTCTCTCTCTCTCTCTCTCTCTCTGTCTCTCTTTGCATGTTGGAGAGGGGTGTGGCTGTCATACGTAAGTGGAGAGCTAAACACATACAACTGATTCCACTTAATCACGGGCTATAAAGACAATCAGAGTGCTCCTCCCGCTTACCCATGATATTGCCACCTCTCAGCTCTGTGCTCCACCAGTTCCCGCTTTAGTTTGATTTCCAGGTTTCTCCACATCTCTAACCGTGACTACGATTTCCCTGTGCTCTACTGCCTTCCCTGTGAATAATAAAGTGCATCCGTTTCCATCTCTACTCTGGGTCTTGCATTTTTGGGTCCGGCTGAATGTTCCTGGGGTCACAGAATCTTCTAGCCCTTCTATGATGCCAGGAACATTCAGCCAGACCGAAAAATGCAGGACACAGAGTGTGATGAAAACTTTATTGTTCACAGGGAAGGCACTAAAGCACGGTGACATCGTAGTCACTGTTAGAGATGCGGAGAAACACAGAAATCATTAAACTAAAGCAGGAACTGGTGGAGCACGGAGCTGAGAGCCAGAGAGATCACGGAGAAACGGACAACCTTCTAGCACTGGAAGGAGGACTCTGCTCATCTTTATATCCTGTCATTAAGTGGAATCAGGTGTGTTTTTAGCACTCCACCCGCGTGTGACAGCCACACCCCTCTCCAACGCGGAGAGAGAGAGAGAGAGAGAGAGAGAGAGAGCCGTCAAAACCAGAGTCTCTCACAAAAGAGACCATAACATACTAAAATAAAAACCATAGTACAGTTAAAGCATGACAACAATAAAGATAAGAATTTTAACTTTTGTGGTGGTGAGCATCTGGCATACATAAATATTGGAGAGAGAGAGAGGAAGCGGATCCCCTTCCATAACAGCTTCAGGTGAATCAGCCAAAGGTGTTTTTTTCTCTTGATACTTACTTTGGCAAGGATGACTCTTCTTCAGGATGTCCCTTTCTTTTCTTGAAGAACTTTTCTAATGTGGCTTGTTTCTGCCTTTTTTTTAAAACCAGACAGAAGCGGCACATTAAAGGTCTTCACAGCGATACATCGTATCAACAACTTCCAGACTTCCCCAGAACAGTGCTAGCTTTATCAGGGTGATACATAGTATCAACAACTTCCGGACTTCTGGAAAGCGTGCATTTCCCCTCCCCCTCGGTCTCGTTCTTTCTCGCGCTTTTTTAGCGTTTGACTTCCAGATTTTGGTCGACTACCAGGACAAAAAATCCCGGATTTTATAGTTTAATTCTGATTTGTTCCACCTCTAAAGCGTTCAAGTACCGAGGTACCACTGTATTTATGGTTTATTAAGATCGCATAGCCAAGAGTATGTTTCTGCCTTGCAATGGCCTGGCATGTTGTCCAGGGTGTAATCTGCCCTCTTTCAGAGTTGGCTGAGATGGGTGCCATGCTTTCTGCGACCATAATTATGTTCAGAAGATGGATGGGGGGTGTTCCAGTGTAGTGCATGTGTATAATATAAAAAGGCATGAAGATAGTTTGAAGTTTCCATGCGTTCCAGCACTAGCTTTCAAAACTGAACACACTTTTATGCCACACACATACACACTCTCCAAAAACACCAGCAGGGCCCACCTCAGGGATCTGTTTTAGTGAGAGCCACGGGAAATGTGTGACGTATTTGTGCAGCAGGAGTTCACAGCCAAGACACATAGGGGGAGTGCTGGCCGTTATGCCCCCCACATGTACATGCAAACCTGCTCATTACGTGATCAGCATATGCTCTCTTGGATCAAAGAATGTCATTTCAGCAGGACCACAGAACAGATGATAAGTGAGTTCATTTTCTGCCGAATGAGACATGTGCCGGTGAAAAAAATTGAGAGTTTCACAACGCTATGACTCAAATAAATGTGAGCTTTTCAAAACACTGCTTTTGCATAAAATCCAGCTGGACAAATAATCTGAGACTGCCTACAGGCATCAAGCATCTGACGCAAGGATGGTTACATGATCTTCAGCCAGCCGAGCCTTGGTTCAGGCCACAATATTAGCAGAGCTCCGTGTGTATGTTTCCATACAAAGCGCTCCATCGTGTCTATTATCCATATTAGGGCAGAACAAAATTATGGTCAGAAAACCATGATCAATGCATACGTTTTCAGAAAGATACAAATTTTAGTTTAGTTTATGTTTCTTAAGAAAAATATATAGGGAAACCTCAACAAGGTCAGCTTCCTATTAACGGAATAACTTGCAGTTTACAATTACTCTCACTCGCTCATTTACTGAACCGCTTAATCCTACTACTCGGGCCGCAGGAAGGCTACATCTATGCTAGCCAACACTGGGCATAGGTGGGGTACACCGTGAACAGTTCAAGATGGGCCACAGGAAGGCTACATCGATGCTAGCCAACACTGGGCAGAGGTGGGGTACACTGTGAACAGTTCAAGATGGGCTGCAGGAAGGCTACATCGATGCTAGCCAACACTGGGTATAGTGGTGGGGTACACCTCGAACAGTTCACCAGCAATTGTAGGGCAACAAATGTACAATCCTTCACACTCACATTCACACCTATGGGAAATTTGGGACAGCCAAGTAGCCTCATGTATATGTCTTTGGATTGTGAGAGAAAACCAGAGTACCTGGAGGGAACGCATGTGAGTGCAGGGAGAACATGCAAACCTCACACAGAAACGCCTGAGGTAAAGAGACTTGAATCCAGGACCTTCTTGCTGTGACATGCTAACCGCTGTGCCGTCGTGTCACCCACAGATTATCATTCATCCAACTCTATGTGTATAATGTGGATGGCATGAAATGTTTATCAAAAATTAAAGTAGTTTCTATATATTTTTGCACTTTTGATGAAGTCCAAAGTTATTCAGAAAAAAAACATGCCTTTGTAAATTTATATATTACTAAGTTATATATAAAAACCAATTCCTCATAAAACTCAATAAATGTCCTAGATACGTGTGTGTGTGTGTGTGTGTGTGTGTGTGTGTGTGTGTGTGTGTGTGTGTGTGTGTGTGTGTATAATACTGTATATAGAGTATATCTACTACATATGGACCACACAACCTCAGTGTCTGATGACATATGCGTCAAGTATATTTCACCACAGTCACTTGATTGACTGTCTTCTGATTACCTTTCCTTGTCATAAATAATTCATCTTATAATTGTCTTTTTTCTTTTTAGAAAAAGAGTAAGCTGCACTACCACATCGCAGTGATTATAAACTACCTTGGCCACTGCATCTCGCTTGGGGCGCTGCTGGTTGCCTTCACTCTCTTTATGAGGCTGAGGTGAGTTAAACCTGGCGAATGTTTTGCCCGGATTCTGCTTCTGTGATGTAATACAGAGTGTCGAATTTGTTTTCGAGTCTAATTCAGAACGTGCATACAAGGTTAATAGATTTTAAATTTTTACTTTAATTACTTGGGCATGGAAAAGTGTGCCAGAGAAAATTAATGTGCTCAAAACTGCTAACACACAAGAAATCCAGAACAGGCACGTCAAAATTGGCAAGAGCGCTCGGTGCATTTGATAAATCTTTACAGAAACCTTAACCAGAGTCTGCACCGGTTTTGGGTTTCAAATACCAGTCATTCACTCATTCACTCACTCATTCACTCATTTGCCAAATGTTTACTCCTACTAGGGTCATGAGCCCTAACAGGGTTAAACAGGGCCTTTACTCACTACCATTCACAGTTACACTCACATCTAGAGACAATTTGATAAGCGAGTTTGCATGTCTTTGGAATGCAGGAGGAAACCAGAGTATGTAGAAGAACCCCTGCAAGTATGTAAAGAGCATGCAGATGCCACACAGAAATGCCCATGCCTGGGACACAAACCCAAAGCCTTGTTGCTGAAAGGCAAACGTGCTAACTACCACACAACTGTGCCACCCAATGCCACTCACATTCCCCGTACATCACAAATTAAACTCTGCACTGTTATCTGCTTTTTTTTTTAGTATTCCAGGTAAATTTATTTATTTATTTTAATTAGATATGAGCCAAAAAGATCCTGCCTCCAAAGACACTGGAAAACATTATACAGGGATCCCTCGCTACTTCGCGCTTCAATTCATGCAGCTTGAGTGCATCACGTTTTATTTTTTTTTAAATATTCATCGAATTCAAAAATAAGGAAATTAAGGAAGAATAGGGGAAACGTTAAGGAAAATGCCACAAAACAAGGTCAATTATGCAAAAAACCCTAAACCAAGACAAAACCAAAAACAACCCAAAATCTCCCATAAAAACGACTTACATTGTTGAGAGGTGCACATCTGAGTGCGTGCATGCGTATCTGTATGTGTGTGTACTGTATTTATATTTTATTTACATCTTATGCATTATTTTTGAATGTTTGATTGTTATTATAAACATTTATAGCATTTAATATGTATTTATTGATTATTATATATGCATATACATGTACATATACTGTATGTCAGTCGGGGTGGGGAGTTGGGGTTGGGGGGTATGATCCTACTGAACGGATTTCGATGGTCGCATGGGGATATCTGTCCCAATAACCGCGGAAAGTGAGGGATCCCCGTATATCAAAAACTTGTGGGTAGAAATGGTGGCACTTTGTGTGCAAAGTCTATCAACCCTAACTATTTTTGGAGTTTTTAATTAGTCACTATAGAGATATTTGATGTTTTTTAACAAATAAATTTGGCCATATCTCACTTCCCTGACCATGTATGTGCTAAGGATGAATGAGTAAACATTGTAAAAGCATTGCCCAACTCCAAATGTTCATGTTATTGTTTGCCCAATAAATTTAATTTTGAACAACTTGATCCTTTCTACCAATTTCTGCCGTTCAATCTATCTCATATTTGCAGTGTATTTAGTACACAAAAGACTGTTTCTTCTTTTCCCTTCGCCTGTTCCCTTCAGGGGTCGCCACAGCGAATCATCTGCCTCCATCTCACCCTGTCCTCTGCATCTTCTTCTCTTACACCAACTGCCTTCATGTCCTCCTTCAACACATCCATAAATCTTCTTTTTGGTCTTCCTCTAGACCCTCTGCCTGGTAGTTCCAACCTCAGCATCCTACTACCAATATACTCACTATCCCTCCTCTGTAAATTGTCCAAACCATCTCAATCTAGCCTCTCTGACGTTGTCTCCAAAATCTCTTACATGTGCTGTCCCTCTGATGGACTCATTCCTGAGCCTATCCATCCTTGTTACTCCCAAAGAGAACCTCAAC
This sequence comes from Plotosus lineatus, assembly GCA_024760905.1. NCBI lineage: Eukaryota > Metazoa > Chordata > Actinopteri > Siluriformes > Plotosidae > Plotosus > Plotosus lineatus. The sequence continues at coordinate 25,391,499 of CM045738.1, forward strand.
ATTTTCATCTCTGCTACCTCCAGCTCTGCCTCCACTGTTTCTAAACCATACAACATCGCTGGCCTCAACACCATCTTGTACACTTTTCCTTTCATTTTTGCCGATACTTTCCTATCACACCGGACGCTTTTCTCCAACCATTCCAACCTGCCTGCACACGCTTCTTCACGCTTTTCCACACTCTCCATTGCTCTCGATTGTTGAGCCTAAGTACTTGTACAAGAAAAATTTCCATGTTCCAGCTTCAAAGTCTAAACTTGCAAATTCCAAGTCTAAATATTGAGTTTTATTCTGAATGTTATCAAACAAACCCAAACGTGAGCAAACTAGCAACATAACTGCCTTATGTATCCCAAAGTAGAATTTTGTTTTCATTGTTTATAGCAAGGGTGGCCGGGCAGTGGTGGTCTAGTGGATAGGGTGCAGGACCACTGATCCTAAGGTTGGGGGTTCGAGTCCCCACAGGGCTGTCACCCCTTCCAGTGCAGCTAACCAGATTATCGAAGGCAGGCCATGTTTCTCACTATCCATGGTGAGAGGCATGTAAAAGAACCAATGCTGACTTTCGTAAAGAGTAGCTGCAAAGCCGTCAGCGTGTTTCTGGGGACACGTAGCAAGTGTTCCTGTGTCCGTTAATCTTCTCCGGAAGAAACCAATTGCTACACTACCCTACGAGGATAAGATATGATGATGATAGCAAGGCTGGCCAACCCGTGGCTCCGGAGCCACATGCGGCTCTTTGCCTGGTTTCATACGGCTCTTACATTCATATCGAAGTTTGTGTTTTTTTAATGTGCGTGTTTGCTTTGCTTGAGTTCAGTATGGTATTTTCATTAAATGCGCTGGTGCATGGGATAAAAATAATACAAAGCTCCCCAGTATGGGCAAGATCGTTTAAGTAAACAATTTGTGTCAAGTTAGCTCTTAATGGCAGAGGAAAAAATGCAGATTAAAAAAGAATATATGAAGATGAACACAGGACAATAGGCAGTGGTGGCCTGGTGGTGAAGGTGCTGGATCACTGATCTTAAAGTTGGGGGTTCAAGCTCCATTCACCACAGGTTGTCATATATATATGTGTGTGTGTGTGTGCGTGTGTATCTTCTTCTTTTCCTTTCGGCTTTTCCCTTCAGGGGTCGCCACAGCGAATCATCTGCCTCCATCTCACGCTATCCTCTGCATCATCTTCTCTTACACCGACTGCCTTCATGTCCTCCTTCACCACATCCATGAATCGTCTCTTTGGTCTTCCTCTAGGCCTTCTGCCTGGTAGTTCCAACCTCAGCATCCTACTACCAATATACTTACTATCCCTCCTCTGTACATGTATATACATATATATATAAAATTATAATTATAAATCCTTTTCGATTACACATCAGTTTTAAAAAAATCTGGAAAAATAATTTTAAAAATAATAAAGTTTACATCATTATAATCACATGATATAGATGATGTGTACACCTCTTTTTTTTCTCCTTCGCACACACGTTATCACCGTGATTGCTTGAACTGTGAATTCACGATTTTTTTAGTGTGTTTTAGTATTTAAGCCCTATGATGCCACTCAAACGCCCTGCGTCTTCTCTAGCTTCTGGAAAGGACTTTTTACCTAATCATTACTATATTTTACTGCATTATTACTGTATTAATGAGTAAGACTGTCTATAGAATGTTTTTAAGAAGTGTATTTTAGCGTATGTAATATTATACATAGGGTTTTAAAACCGCGTCAATAAGTCGCGGATTTCCGGGATCCGTGGGTGGGGGAGGAACGTAACCCCCACCCCCACCCCACCCCCCAATAACGGGTGATATATATATATATATATATATATATATATATATATATATATATATATAATATTGGTTGAAACAAAAGCCTGCAGCCACATGGCCCTTTGTGGCATGAGTTTGACACTCCTGCTCTAGAGCGTTCGGATTCCGAGGCTCCACTGTATATCAGACTATTGTTTGTTTGTTTTTTTTCAATAGACAGAGACTTCATTTTCAACCTGAGATAGATCTTGACTTCCCAGGTAGAGACACTCATAGCAGCATAAGTCTAAAATCCGACTATATGCTTCCACGTCAATTATATTTTCACACATATAATACTCCCCCATGCCATGAGACTTCATTTTCATTTTCAGAGACTTTATTTTCAGCCTGAGACAGCTCTTGACTGGCAGCTGGACCGCCCAGAGAGAGACACAGATAGCAACGTATGTCTAAAATCAGACTATATGCTTCCATGTCAATTATATTTTCAAACACATGGACTCCCCCAAGCCATGGGCAGTGATGCCATGGGCACCATTATATCAATTTTACTGACTTTCATTGATAATAATAATAATCTGAATGGTCATTTTCATCTTTCACACCACTCAGTGACTGTTTGGGTTTTTTTTTTTACAAAAAGAAAGATGAAATGGGGATGGTCCCATTTGACCACAGCACACACTGCCACAGTTTTTTAGTCCATCTGTGTTAACCTCAAGTCTAGAGAACCTGGCAGTATTTCTGTGGAGAATTGATGTATGATCCTCTCTCAACAGTTTCAGGTGGAAGTTTTGATTGCACCACCAAAGTGTTTTAAAGTACAAATGTTTTATGAAGTATTCCCCAGATAGTGTGACTATTTTTACACAGTAGGATGACAGTTTCTCAGGCAGTGCTGCCTGAGGATTCAAAGGTCACACACATCCAGTGGTGGTTTTTGACTTTGCTGTTTACACATTGAGAGGGGTCCAAATTCTGTGAATCTTTTCACAATATTGTCTCCTCTAGATGTTTAACACCTAAATTCTTTGTGATGTTCCTGTGAAAAATGTTACTTTTCATTTTTTTTTTTTTTGCTATGAATTACTTCAGACTTTTCATGGAAAATTGTTGTATTTTAACTCTATATTTTCAGGTATAAGATTATAACTGTTTATTTTTCATCATTCATTTTCTATAACCACTTAATCCTAATTAGAGTCATGGGGAGGCTGGCGCCCATCCCAGCCGACTCCAGGCGAGGGCAGAGTACACCCTGGACAGCTCACCGGGCCATCACAGGGCAGAAACATGCTGATGGCTACTGTTGATGAAAGTCAGCAATGGTTCTTTTTCATGAACCTCTCACCATAGACAGTAAGAGACATTGGCAGCCTTTGATAACCCAGTTAGCTGCACTGTGGGGGCAGTGACAACCTGTTGAGAGTGGGGCTTCCCACCCTTCTTCAACTTCAACTCCCACCCTTAGGATCAGTGATCCAGCACCTTTACCGCCAGGCCACCACTATCCTCTTGTTTATTTTTATGAAATAGAATTTACTACATCTATAAAAATATATTTAAAAGTTTTTCTTTGTACTTTTGTGCCTGTAAATGAAGATTCATATGTATAAACAAATTTTTGCCATTTGGAAAATATCCCAACTTTTAGGATGATCACACATTCTCTTCATCCAGTTGCAGATCATTTCCATTTATTTATGTACATATTTACATAATTTTTCATTATCATTACACAAATTATTTAGAAAAGACTTTTTTTTGTCGTGAGGCTCATATTCAGCTCCTGGTTTTCTTGAGTCAACAACCCAAATTAAAGTCATTCAATCAGAGCTTCTGTGTTTGACTGCATGATAAAAGATTAAGCTCTGGTGTGAATAAAAAAAAAACCTGATTGGTCAGTTTGTTTCTGGATTAGTTTCACTTGATTAATCTGTGCAAAATAAAAAAGATTGAAAGAAAATTCCATCTCATTTGGAGTCGGAAGATTAAGTGTTGCTGTTCCCAGCTAAGCTCCTAAAGCCAATGCATCAAGAAGAAACTGATCTTTGAAGACAAGGATGACACTTTGATGACATTTAGTCCAGTTCTGGCCTTGTCTTATTGTTTGAATGCAGTGTAAGAAGATAATCAGGCTTTCACATTCAAACTTCAATAATATATCCAGTTTGGCGTTAAGACTAATCGGGAAAAGGCAGATTTTTGTATTGGCTAGTGTTTCATAAAGTTTCCCATCTGGATACATCTTGAGAGTTTGATCCCTGTTGAGTTATGAAACTTGTTAATGTGCTCAGAAAACTTATACAGATGCTGAGAGGCATGTTGTGAAGAAGTATGTGTGTTGTTTTTTTTATATATATAACAATGTGTATCTTTTACTACGATAAGACCACAATCATGTATTTGCCAAACCACTTAATCCTTTTAGGGTTGCAGGGAGGCTGGAGCCTCTCTCAGCCAACTCTAGGCGAAGGGGGGGGCTACACCCTGAACAGTTCACCACATCCATTTAAAATCACACTTGGTGGAAAATTTGGAACAACCATTTGGCCTGGTATGAATATCTTTGGCTGGTGGGAGCAAACCAGAGTACCTGTAGAACACTTACACAAGTACGAGGAGCATGCAAACTCCACACAGAAATGTCCTTGCCAAGCCAGAACCCGAACCGAGGAGCTTGTTTCTGTGAGGTGGACATGCTAGCGACTATGCCACCGTGCCACCTGGATAAGACTACATTGCCGACCAAATGATATCATGTTCTAAAATGCATCAAGTTTACCCTAGTGATGAGTCCTGAGTATAGGCCTACATTGCTTCAACCAACACATCTGGCAACTTTCTGGCTTTAAGAAACACTAAAAGAAATCAAGAAAAAAAATGTTGTAGTCACTAACAGTTACTTTTTTTTTTGACCAAGTGGGGGAATAAATTATGGAATCACCCTGTAAAATTTCCAGTCCCAAAACTAACACCTGCATCAGATTAGATCTGCTCCTTAGTCTACGGATAAACAGGAGTGATCACACTTTGGAGAGCTGTTGCACCAAATGGCCTAACATGAATCATGGCTCCAACACGAGAGATGTCAATTGAAACAAAGGAGAGGATTATCGAACTTCTTAAAGAAGGTAAATCATTACGCAATGTTGCAAAATATGTTGGTTGTTCACAGTCAGCGGTGTCTAAAATCTGGACCAAGTACAAACAGTATGGGAACGTTGTTAAAGGCAAGCATACTGGCAGATCAAGGAAGACATCAAAAGCGTCAAGACAAAACTTAAAGCAATATGTCTTGAAAACAGAAAATGTACAGCAAAACAAATGAGGGACAAATGGGAGGATACTGGAGTCAATGTCTGTGACTGAACTGTAAGAAACCGCCTAAAGGAAATGGAATTTACATACAGAAAAGCAAAGAGAAGATTTATGGATGTGGTGAAGGAGGACATGATGGTAGTTGGAGTAAGAGTAGAAGATGCAGAGGATAGGGTCAGATGGAGGCAGATGATTCGCTGTGGCGACCCCTGAAGGGAAAAGCTGAAAGGAAAAGAAGAAGATGTTTTCTTCAGGCAGTCATCTTCATAAATCTCATTGAAAGGGCAACAAACAAAAGTTCCAGCATCATCACCTTGCCCAATGCACAGTCACGATTCATCACTGAATATGACTTTCATGCAGTCATCCATAGTCCACAATGGCTTTTCCTTATCCCATTGTAACCTTGTTTTTTCTGTTTAGATGTTAATGGTGGCTTTCATTTAGCTTTAACATTTAGCAGATGTTAGTTTTGGGAATGGAAATTTTACATGATGATTCCATAATTTTTCCTCAAAATTGACTGATTCCAGAATTTATTCCCCGACTTGGTGTAAAAAAGTAACTGTTACGGACCACCACTATTTTTTTTTCTTGATTTCTTGTATTGTTTCTTAAAGCCAGAAAGTTGCCATTTGAAATGACTTTAGTTTTGTGTCATGTCTGTGATCTGCTTTTTTTCTGCAAAATTAAACAATTGAATGAACATCCTCCAAGACTGATGATTCCATAATTTTTGCCAGGGTTTGTACAATATCATGCCACTGTGTGGACAGAGTAAAGGGACCATACTACAATTTAGAGCATGCAACCATGCAGAGGTATCCATGCTCACGGTCCAACTCAGTGTCATGCACAGGACAAAGGATCAGACAGACAGTTCTTCACAGGAAGGACAAAATTACAGGCAGGAAGAGATCAAACACAGAACGGCGATGTCAAAAGCAGAGACTGAATCATAAAACGCAAAAACAAGCAGGGTTAACACATGAGGGAAATAAGGTTGACACGGTTCTAGAAATAAAAAGCCAGTGCTCTGTGCCATACTTTTACAGAGGGTGTGTTTAAAGAGTCCTTCTGAAAGTTGTGCCACAACCATCTGTTCACATGCACCGGGCACCAAGTATGCCGGAGTCTGTTATCATTATTATTATTATTATTATTATTATTATTATTATTTGCCATTAAAAACCTTGAAGTGATTGCTGCATTGGTCACAAATTTGCACGGATGTCGGCTCGCCATCCCATCGCAGGGTGAAAACACGCTGACGGCTTTGCAGCCTATTCTTGTCAAAAGCCAGCAATGGTTATTTTACATGCCTCACACCATAGACAGTGAGAGACATGGCCTGCCTTTGATAACTCAGTGAGCTGCACTGGAAGGACAGTGACAACCCGTGGAGAGTGGGACTTGAACTCTCAACCTTAGGATCAGTGATCCAGCACCTTACCACCAGGCCACCATTATGACGGAACTGTAATTTGTTTATAATATTCTGATCATAATACTGTTTATTATTTGGGGGGGGGAAAGGTAACAGTGAAACAATGGCCATATTTAGAGAAGCAGGTCAGGAAGGTCAGAGGTTCGATACATAACCTGCAGGAAAAATGTGTGGCAGTGGGCAAGTGAGCAGCATCCCCCCTTGCTCCACTTTTACCTCTGAAGTGTCCTCGTGTAAAGCGTCTAACCCATAACTGCTCTCTGAATGCCGCAGTATGGCTGCCAACTGCGTGTGTGTGTGTGTGTGTGTGTGTGCTCATTTTGTATTGGTTAAAAAAAGCCAAATTTCCCATCAACTGCCTTAAATAGCATAAAATAATAATTGTTTAAATCAATAATATTGTTTTTACGTATTATTTTTGGACAGTAAATAACAATTTATTTGATTGACAAAGTATTCCATACGTAATACAGCATATATAATATAGGAGGGTATGCACACATTTGTGCATAGCATAGTTCATCTCTTGAATTGCTTTGTACCCCACAATGTTTGCATCAACATAGCTCACAGTAGCTTGCTGAATATCACAGGCTGTAAGATTAAAGAGCAGTCCTGAATGAAATTCGCTTTTATGAGGCTGTGGCAGTCAGATGAAGTAGCATGGGTTACACCAGGGCAGAAGTGTGCCAGCTGTGGGATTTTAAGATATTTCTGCAGGCGTGACGCAAAGGGAATTGGCGCTGGGAAAATGCCAGCGTTCTCGCTCTTACTCAGGCATTGAAGTGTGAAAAAGAGACCGTAGACTCCGGAACAGTGCAATGAAACCTAACCTCACACAGCCTCGGGTCAAGACTGCAGTGACAAGGAGCTGTCTGCATTCGTGTTTCATTTCCTAGTATTTGACAAGCAGGTTGGTTAGCACTGAACTGATGTGGGTGACTGTGTGTGGTGTGAAGGAGAACATTAAAATGTGAAAATGATGGAAATCATTTAATCCTATTAAAGGAGGCTGCAGCCTATCTCAGCCAACATTGTATGAAGGTGGTGTATGCCCTGAACGGCTCACCAGACCATTGCAGGGCCAACACACACACACACACACACACACACACACACAGGCATTCACACTCAAAAACAGGAACACCCAATTAGTTTATTGTGCATGTCTTTGGACTGTAGGAGGAAATCAGAGTACTTAGAGGAAATGTTACGGTAATAGTTTAGTTCACTTGAAACACATTCCCATCACTGTCATTCACACTGATTGTCACTTCTATTGCCGTTATCACTGTTATTTAGATCACTCTCTGAATCCGAAATGATCATGAGTAGTGTTTATGCAGCACTGACACACTGGAGACGAGATGATGGAAGCAGCCCTTGTATCATTCAAAGCCACGAAGTGATGCAAAATGTGCTCTGATTGGCAAAAAATGATTCTAAACCAATGTCTATTTGTAGCATGATGAGAGACCTGCAGACAGATAAGTAGACAGACAGACAGACAGTCAGTCAGATAGACAGATAGATAGATAGATAGATAGATAGACAGACAGACAGAAATATGAGCAATTAAGACTCATAAATTCATCCTTTTAAATCTTTAAATCCTACTCAGTCGACAGGAAGACTTTAGTCTACTTCACCTGTACATGAGTGAAGGCAGGGTACACCCTGAATATCTCTCCCAACAACCACAGGACCAACACACACACACACACACACACACACACACACACACACACACACACACACACACACACAACTCACACCATGAAGCAATTTGGAACAGCCAATTAGTGTGCATGTTTTTTGGACTATGGCAGTACGTGGATGAAACCCATGCAAATGGAGGGAGTTAATGCAAATTTTGCACAGAAATACTTAAGATCGGGACTTGAACCAAGAACCTGTCAATAGATCTGTAAGTCTGATTCCCTAAAAGGTTAGAAAAGGTTAATATGTTCATTTTACCACTTTCTGGGTATAATATGAGGAGGTCCTGTGTCCTGCTATTTGTGGCATCACTGACGTAGATAAGTGCAGCAGGGTAGAGAAGCAGCAGACCTCAGAACACATGGTCACTGTGAGGTGCTGGCGCTTTACCAACTTCCTGCCAAGCACCACGTGGACACACACCTTTGTCTCCAACAAAGCCACAGTACGAGGTGCTACCAGTTCATCTGTGCATCATTTGTAAACACTCCAATGCCGCAGGGACCGCACAAAGAAGAGAGCATTCTTCAAATTAGGCTTCCCGCCAAGCGCACAAACCAGAGTCTTAAAACACTCGTGTGCATCTCTGTCCTTTACATTTCGGTCCTGTTTGTGGCTCGAGCAACCATTTGGGCTTTTTTTCTGTACAAACAACAGGTAGCACAAAAAATTGACCTTTTTATTCTTTAGAACAAATTCATGAAAGAACAGTGTGCAAACTAAAGGCACCACGGCGATGTAACCGGAGTGATAACGTGGAGATCTGGAACAGACAGCTGCAGTAATGAACTCCATTTAATGTGGATAAATGGTACTTGACTGAGGTAGGAAAGAGGGGGGGGGGTTTCGTTTGTTTGTTTGTTTGTTTGTTTTATTTATTTATTTTCAATTTGGAAAGTGAAATCAGATCTTGTCTAAAAGAGTGCCAAATTCTCTGGTGGGGATTTTTATTTACCTTGTTGAGATAGCTATACAAGAGAACCACTATTTTTTCCAAACTGTTTTATCTCACTAACTGTAACCTATCTCAGCTGACTCCACGCAAGGGTGGGGTACACCCTGAACAGCTCACATGTTCAATGTTCGGTGTTCTATTTCAGCCCAAAGTTGCTCAGTCAATGACTTATACCTTGTGTGTAGTTGTAGATACCTATCACCTTTGTGTAGGAGTGGCCCTTTATGCGATGGACCCCATCGAACCTTAAACAACCTAAACTTTACAAGTCACCACTAACCTCTGTATATCTGACTGAATAAACAGCTACACTGATAGAGTTTGCCTCCTTTGCCTCACTCCAACCATTCACCCACCAGTCCATCACATAAATTATTAGGTATGGTACTGCCTAGTAACAGACCAGTGAGATGGTTACAATGTTATGGCTTATCGGTATAAGTGATCCAACAGAAGATCACTGTTTTGTATACAGCCTATTTGAAGAACCATTTAATCCTACTAAGGTCTCAGCTGACCCTGAACAAAGACCATCTCAGCTGACTCTGGAGTCACTAGACCATCACAAGACCAACACCTGCACAACCATTCACACTCAGACTTAGGGGCAATTTAGAACAGAGCATGTTTTCGAATGGTGGGAGGAAACCAGAGTACCTGGAGTAAACCCATGCAAATACAGGGAAATATGCAAAATTTAAACGCCCGAGCCCAATTCAGAACTCGAACCCAGGACCTTTTTGCTGTGACCTGACTGACAGCATTGCCAGTGTGTAATGCCCAGAACATGGTAAATGGATACCATTAATCAATAAGTCAAGTGGTACACTTGGATAGTGATCAAAATTGGAGTAAGAGTGACTCCTCATCACATTGGGTTGCATTACAACAGATACTATTGTCTGTCATTCTTTCATAATATGATATTATACTACATCTTAACACTCGACCGTTATGTTGGTAATGTTTACTTCACCAGGACAGATGCAGTAAATGAATTTGATCAGATTAGCCAGATGTTAGTGAAGGGAATCCGCTCATATCAAAGTGACAGCTGAAATGCAGTGCTGCAGGCACTGGCTCTGACTTTTCTTCCCAGTGCCAACATCAACATTTCAACAACTCATCTAACAGAAACCACACATAAACAGAAAAGCCAGCTTTGTTTCATATGCCAAATCCGATTTGCTGTCCACAGAAAGGAAAAACTAGAATACAATTAACTAAATGCTAGCACACATATTTTGTTAAGTACAACAAAAAAGGCACTAGCTGGGTGTATAACACACTTGTTTTCATGCAATTCAAACCACTTAGCTTAGGCCTGCCTAAGCTTAACACAATAGTATATGCAATCACTCACCACTTTCCTGGCAAAAATAAAAGCTGAAACGGATCGTCATAGTCAGTGGATTTTTTGAGCACATTTAGGTTAATAGTTTAGTTTTGATACTATTAGTGGTTTGGCAGCATTCTAGTACAGGTACATGCCAAGATTTCTACTGGGGAGAACTTATGGACTAAGAGAGCTCTCATTCGTTCACTCATTCACTAAACTGCTTAGTCCTACGACAGGCATAACTCGGCAAAAGTAATGTACTTGCTGTGGGTTATACAGACTTCTGGTCTTTCAAGTGCACAAGGGTGCTGTTGAACTCGTTTAGAACACAGCCTGCACTGTGTGAATCCCAGCAAGGCGGAGAGTTCTTTCTTTTGTGTAAGTAAGTAAGTAAACTTTATTCAAGAGATGCATACAAAGAACAAGTACAAATCCTAATGAATATTAATATAAAAATAAGTATACACTCTAAGGATTCTGCTAAAAGATAATAAATATCTGTAATTGTTCTGTAATTTGTGCATTCGGGTTTTCATTGTACAACTCTCTTTGCTTAACTGAGTATGCATGGTGCTGATCTGAGCATCTCTGTGTTGAGACTTGCACCCATGCTAGTAGGCTTACACTTCTGTCTGTCTTCCTTTCGGCTTTTTCCCTTTTACTCGGGAGTCGCCACAGCGAATCATCTGATTCGCACTTTTGATTTGGCAGAGATTTTTTAATTCGGATGCCCTTTCCTGTCACAACCCTTTTTTTTAGCAAGGGACAGAAACACGCTGACGACTTTGCAGCTACTCTTTACGAATGTCAGCAATGGTTCTTTTACATGCCTCACACCATAGACAGTGAGAGACATGGCCGGCCTTTGATAACCCAGTTAGCTGCACTGGGGGAGACAGTGACAACCTTGTGGAGAGTGGGACTCGAACCCCCAACCTTTGAATCAGCGATCCAGCGCCCTATACCACTAGACCACCACTGCCCCTTCTGACCAATCATATTTGCTTAGGGTTACAAAAGTCCGCAAAACAGTGTAAACACAAAGATCACAGAAACGACATCTTAACACAAGAATAACACGCTATATAACTTGCGCACACACATTATATATATATATACATACATACACTCAGTCTGTAGATTGTAATCAACGAATGCAGCGTCATTGCATCATTACGTCAGCATACTATGTAGGTACGTCTAAACTCAAACTGACTTTTTTTTTTTTTTTTTGGAAAAAAAAAAAAACGCAAAAAAAAAAAAAAAAACGCAAAACGGATGAACGTAAGTCGGGGAGTGTCTGTATATAAATAAATAAATTATTGAATTAGCTATGGTGAGTCCTTGTTTTTGTCTTCAAATGCCAAAAATCTGCACAAATAAAAAGAGGACTTGCAAACTCCACAAAGAACTGCCCTTAATGACCACAGGGCTTGAACCAAGGACCTTCTTGTTGTAAGGCAAGCATGCTAACCACTGCGCCAGTATGCCCCCTAAACGTGATGTGATTATATTCAGTAACTGCTCGCCAATTCACTGCATGGACAGCAGACAACCATTCACACGTAGGCCTCCGTCAGTCCCGAAGGACTATGGCTGCGCTCTGGCGAGTATCCCGACTGGTGATACTCCCCAGTGCACAGAGCCTGGGTAGGGAGTAATGAGGGACAGGCTGTTACCCAAGCAGCAAGTCCCCCCCTGTCTCGGCGCCACCGGAAGGATCCAATGGAAAGGCAAGTGCCGATACGACTGGGTTCCAGTGCCGCTGCAGGAGAGAAACTACGGTCAATTTAGAACGGCCAATTAACCTACAGCTACAGGCAATTTAGAACAGCCACTTATCCTAATTTGCATGTCTTTGGATTCTGGGAGGAAACTGGTGTAACCGGAGGAAACCATTGTAAGCATGGGGAGAACATTCAACCTTCACACAGAAATGCCCTCACCAAGTAAGTCGTGAATCTATGCAAAAGTATGATATACCGATAAGTTATTTTAGTAGTGATTGCAATCAAAATAAACAAGAGGAACTCCTGGCAATGTACAGTAAGCTGTACATTTATTAATATTCACTGTCTGTTTCTATGGTTTCTAAACACTCCAGGATCAGGAAGACTTAACATAAGTGCATCTTGAAATTCACATTTCCTGCAAATCTCTATAATTCCTTAACCAGTGTTTCATCATTTCCGGTTATTTATATCCACTGATCACTACCTGCTTGCTCATTTCTACATTCTAGCATGGCACATGGATTTTAAACTGATTTTTCCATTAATTGGTTTGATCCCTATACTGTATGCTAATAAAGAACCTAGCTCTTCTGCGCACAGGAATACACATTTCATAAATTAGTCGTGATCCTGAATAGTCGATTATTTGATTTGATCAAACAAGCCTGACTCAACTCCAATTTTACAGCAGAGTTCCCATCGTACTGTCTGATCGGGAGGCAATGCATAAACATTACCAAAAGGAAACACTAACATCAGGCTCTAAATAGACACTATGTCTGAGTTGTCTCTTCTTTTGCATCACCTTGTCTTTGCCCTGAGTCAGCTGAATCCCCCCAGGACCCGAGTAGGATTAAGTGGTTTGGCAAATGACTGAAAGAAAGCATGAATGTCTGGGGGGTATGGGTGGCATGGTGGTGCACTGATTAGTAATATTGTCTTATATCAAGAAGGTTCGATGATGAAGTTTTGAGGTCAACCGAAGCTTTACAGTGTAAGATCTGTATATTCTCACAAGGCTTGCATGGGTACTCTGGTTTCCTCCTGTAGTCCAAAGGCAAGTTTCAGTCATCGGGCCAAAAGAAATACTTAAAATGACTCCTCTACATTGCCCATTGTTGTTAATGTGCGTATGGATGGCTGCCTTAGCCCTATTTGCCGACCTGTTCAGGGTGCACCTTGCCTATCGTCTGAAGTCACCAGGGATTGCATGAGGCGTCCTTACAAAGCTGACCGCTAAGTAGTATAGTTCAGGGGTCCCCAACCACCGGTTGCTCAATTGGTACCGGTCTGCAGAAGAAATAATTAATTATTTCCCTTTTATTTATTATCTGAGTCTGAACGATCTTTAATTTTGAAAAATCTTTGATTTTGAAAAATGATCAAATTCTTTCAGTTCATGTCGGTCATTTGAGAGCTAAAATGTAACCCACAAGGGGACGGCACATGAACAGAGGCGAGTTGGACATGTTTCAAACAATATTGGGGATTTTCGGTGAGACTAAGACTGAGCCTTCATTCTCCCAGCTGGTTCATCATCACCTTTGGTGGGTTTTTTGTTTGTTTTTTGTTTTTTTTAGAAAAGTTCAAGCTCTACTTCCCAACAAACTTTATTTCAGCTGTTGAAAAATAACATTCATGGAGTGCTTATAAGTATTATTATTATTATTAATAATAATAATAACAATAATAATAATAATTATCATTATTATTATTATTATTATTATTATTATTATTATTATTTATAAAAATAAATTATATTTACAATATAAACAATCTATGACACCACCAACAGGACCACCACCCCCGGTCCGCAGTAAAATTGTCAAGCGTTGACCGGTCCACGGTTATAAAAACGTTGGGGACCCCTGGTATAGATAATGAATGAATTCTTCTTCACTTCACTTACCCCTTAACATCTGGGGATGTCATTGGGGTGCCTTTAAGGCGAGACTTGGGCTGATTTGGCAGCACCCATCCCTCTCCAGGTCGTAGAAACACGCTGACGGCTTTGCAACCTAGTCTTTGTGAAAGTCAACAATGGTTCTTTTACATGCCTCTCACCATAGACAGTGAGAGACATGGACTGCCTTTGATAACCCAGTTAGCTGCACTGAGGGAACAGTGACAACTCTGTGGGGACTCGAACCCCCAACCTTAGGATCGGCGATCCTGTGCCCAATCCACTAGACCACCACTGCCCCTGTGAATGAATTAATGTAGTATATAAGGAGCTCTGAGATTGCTGTATTAAAAAAACAAATTTAATAGTCATACACACACACACACACACACACACACACACACACACACACACACACACATTTTCCTCTTAAAACTTACAACGTCAAAAATATTTATGTTGTTCTACAGAGAGATTGATTTAATATCTTGGAAAAAGATTGACAAGGAGTTTCCTGAACACAAACACGTCAACAAACAGAAAACACCACATCAGACAGGAAGTCTGGTACCAAGTAAAGTTCTCCTTTAAAGCTGGTTTGTACAGCTGTTTCTTTTTGCACACTTTACCTTTATTTTTTATTTTTATAGGTTTCAGCATTCTGTTGCTGCTAAAGATGATCTAAAGTGAAATCAAGCCAAACCCAAATCAAGACATGAGGGTCATGCCAACACCATAACAGAAGCATTTACAGTGTTTGAAAAGACATCCTTAATCCTTAAGGCCCTAGAGACGTGTTTTCTTGTAATCTCGGAATTCTTCGAACAATGCCTTCAAATTTAAATTCTGCTAAAAATCACAGTTTATTTTTGCTTTCTAGTATAACTTTAGGGGCGGTTCAACATTTTCCCAAGTGTACAGAGTACTCTTCTTTTGACCCTCCCACCCACCCCTCCGAAAGTGTAAAAATAAATGTCGATGATCTCTCGGCAGGATTTTTTAATAAGATATTAAACAAAACAATGGTGAAACCTCTTTTAGAAAATAAATCAATGTATTTCCTTGATCAATACCTTTTTTATACACCAGTCAAATAATGAAATCAATAAAAATTATACCGTGTTATAGCATGAGACGTTAAAATTTGGGAGTTGTTGCTTCCTGCTTGGCCCTCAGCATCAAAAGGATAGAACAACACAACAACTGGTGCCGTACAGTGGCGACGGGTAGCCGGAGCGCAGGGAGCACTGGGGTCTCATGCGCATTGAGCATACGCATGTATGAAATTACGCTATATAAGCATCCACAATAATAATAATAATAATAATAATAATAATAATACTAAAAATTACATTGTTTTTAATATTATTTTATATACTGATTTTCATGCAAAAAAAGTAACTGTTTATAAAATGATGGTGTAAACAGCTTGGGTTTTTGTGCACAACAGTTGGCCGTGTCACACAAGACTTCATTAAAGGTTCAAAGTCCTTGAAATGCTCCATTGTTGCCTTAACCTTTAAAAGCTTGAAGTGTTATTACCGGTGTTATGTCAAGCAGAGCAAATCAAACGATGTTGATGTTGTTGCTGTTGCGCGTGTACTGCTCTTAGGTGGTTGGCGAATTGCGCATTGAGAGTTTCAAATGTACACGCACAAAAAAATGTATGTATATATATATATATATATATATATTCATTAGTGCATGTATTATTGTTGATTGACATTTTTATAATATTAAAAAGCGTACACAGACATCTTACCCCTCCCCCCAGCGTATATTTTATACGCTTAAGAAAATGTTGAAAATGTTGAGTGACCCCTTACTGTTTGGCCCAATTTCAATGTCCATATTCACAGACTCCCGACATTTGTGGTATGTTCCCGCTAAACCCTAGAAATCTTACTGTAATTTCTCTGTCAAATTATCAAGTGCATGAAGGCAGCTGGTAGAAATTTTATACACACTTTTCACAAGTCTGCATTTCTGCAGACTTTACCTCGGCAGTTATTTATAGTTTGTTGCATGGTAGCATAAAACATGGGATTAACATGGGAAGAAAAAACATAAAAACAAAAGCAAGTCAACGTACATTAATGTTTCAAATTACTATGGACCATGAGTTTGCCTTAGTGCTATATCTATTCCCTTTCATTTGCATATAGTCAATATTATGCTGCATTATGGGAATGTGGAAGCATGGTACTGGGTTTATGTTGAAATTTACTGAACAATGAGGTGATTACATTTTGAATCTTATATATGGGGGCAGCATGCTGGCACAGAGGTTAACATGCTCACCTCACAGTAAGAAGATCCTGGGTTCAATTTGTTTCTGGGTGGAGTTTGCATATGCTTGCATGGGTTTTCTCAAAGTTCTCCGGTTTCTTCCCACAGTACTAAGGCGTGTACATTAAGCGAGTTTACTCAAATTGAGTGTGAGTGTGAGTCTAAATGGTTGTGTATGTGTTGACCTGCAATAGCCTGTTCAGCACGAGCTGCTCAAGTCGTAGCCTGAAACGGCTGAGATTGGCTCCAACCTCAATGTGACCCTAATTATACCTAACTATACCATTACCGTATCTCATAAAACACCCATAAATCAATTATTATAAACATAACATTGTAAACTAATATCAAATATATCAAACAATATCAACATTAATTTCAAGTGGGGCAGTGGTGGTCTAGTGTGCTGGATAGCTGATCCAAAGGTTGGGGGTTCGAGTCCCACTCTCCACAGGGTTGTCACTGTCCCCCCCAGTGCAGCTAACTGGGTTATCAAAGGCGGGTCATGTCTCTCACTGTCTATGGTGTGAGGCATGTAAAAGAACCATTGCTGACATTCGTAAAGAGTAGCTGCAAAGCCGTCAGCGTGTTTCTGTCCCTTGCTAAAAAGGGTTGTGACAGGAAGGGCATCCGACGTAAAAACCTCTGCCAAATCAAATGTGCGAATCAGATGATTCGCTGTGGCGACTCCCGAGTAAAAGGGAAAAAGCCGAAAGGAAGACAGACAGACAGTATATAAATTTCATGACAACCATTGCTGACTTACGTCAAGAGTAGCTGCATAGCCGCCAGCGTGTTTCTGCCCTGCGATGGTTTGGTGAGCCATATAGAGTGTACTCTGCCCTCTCGCCCAGAGTTGGCTGAGATGGCCGCCAGCCTTCCTGCAACCCTAATTAGGATTAAGTGGTTCAGAAAAAGAATGAAGAATTCATGACTTAAAATTACAAATGTAACAAGAAAATTAATTTCAATGCTGCCGATCCAGCAGCCACTTCTCTTCACCCTGATCCGAATCCAGATCCGATTTTACACCTTTCCCCCCACACCTGAGTTCCACCACACCTGTCACTTATTTGTACTTGATCATCTGGCTATTTAAAAGGCTTCCTTAGGCATATGCAGGTTTTCTTTTTCTTTGCCTAGTATTGTTTTCCAGATTTTTATATTTTTAATTTTTCATGAGATTTTTTTTTTTTTTTTTTTTTTTTTTTTGTGGGGCGAGGGGTTGCCTCTTTAATTTTGCTCAGATTTCCCGGTTCTTTAATGTTCTGCCTTTGGATTTGGAGTTTTATTATGGGGGGGGCAGTGGTGGTCTAGTGGTATAGGGCGCTGGATCACTGATCCAAAGGTTAGGGGTTCGAGTCCCACTCTCCACAAGGTTGTCACTGCCCCGAGTGCAGCTAACTGGGTTACCAAAGGCGGGTCGTGTCTCTCACTGTCTATGGTGAGAGGCCTGTAAAAGAACCATTACTGACTTTCGTAAATAGTAGGATATAAAGTCGTCAGCGTGTTTCTGTCCCTTGCTAAAAAGGGTTGTGACAGGAAGGGCATCCGACGTAAAAACATCTGCCAAATCAAACGTGCGAATCAGATGATTCGCTGTGGCGACTCCCGAGTAAAAAAAGGGGAAAAAGCCAAAAGGAAGACAGACAAGCTATTTGTTCCCTGAATTGCATTTCATGAGCAGTATATCATAACTTGGTATTATTTACGTGGAATGAAAATTTGTGATCATTGAATTGTTATAGTTAAATTTGAAAACGTTGAAATTGATGACTGGCATAGCAGATAAAATGGAAAGATGTTGACCAAAACAATTACTGGTAAAAATGTACGGTACAATTTTCTTGATATGGTGCTTTTGTCTAGACACTTTTAATTTATGAATTCTTCAGTTTTGTTGTATCATTTTGGGAGAATAAAGAGAGACCCTTATACAGGATGGATGTTCCATATATGCAACAGCCAGTCTCAGTCTGTTAGAATGATAGAAAGGGTCACCACTACCAAACTGGATTTCTATCTGGATGCTCCCTGTTGAGTATCCCATGGTAAAAAACTGATGTTTAACTGTTATATATTTTACCTTATTGCTTTTTTTTTTTTTTCAATGCCAGAAATTTAATCAGAGACTGATGCCACACTTGATATACAATTCCTAAACTACAGTACACAATCAATATTCTCTTCAGCATAACATCAAGCAATTTGCCAATTTATCATTTACAGCCATGGCTTATGAGCAGAAGTGACATGGTTGACAAGTCCTGATTTAAGCTGTCAGCGGTCATTCCTCCAGCTCTATTTGTGCTTGTGATTAGACTCCAGAAGGCACACTGGTTCTCTGGAGCAATTTACGTTGTCAGCTTTACAACACAGCTTCACACAGATGGCTAGCACTTATGTTTACAGCACACATGCTTGATTGACACGGGTTTATTTATAGGAAAAAATAAGACCGTGGTCCACCTCACTGTCACTTTACACTGCATGTATCTTAAAGCTTGATGTATCCCAGCTGGATGCTCAGAAATGTATTTGAGTCTTATTAATGATCAATAATGGAGTGAGTATATTGGTAATAGGATGCTGAGGCTGGAACTACCAGGCAAAAGGCCTAGAGGAAGACCAAAGAGACGATTCATGGATGTGGTGAAGGAGGACATGAAGGTTGTTGGTGTAAGAGAAGAAGATGCAAAGGATAGGGTGAGATGGAGGCAGATGATTCGCTGTGGCGACCCCTGAAGGGAAAAGCCGAAAGGAAAAGAAGAAGAAGATTAATGATCAATAATGGCTCGAAAAACTTAAAATTTTGAGTTTCACAACGTTCTTCGAGTCAGCTCACAGCTTCATATTTTGTATGTTTATGCATTTTTTTTTATATGTACATACTGTATAGGTTGGTATGGTGGCATAGTGGTTAGCAGTTCCACCCTACAGCAAGAAGGTCCGGGGAATTTTTTTTTTTTGTTGTTGTTGTTACATTATATTAATCCTGCAAGGGAAATTGTTGCCTCTGCATTTAAATGATCCAAAGTGAGCACAGACACACACTTGGAGTTGTGGCCTGCCACACACTGAGGTGCATGGGAAGCAGTTGGGGTTGAGATACCTTGCTCAATTGCACTTGGACCATGAAGGTGGAGGAAGAGAAGGTACAGCTGACGCCCTCTGCTACTTCACATTATCCCTGCCAGTTTGGGAATCCTTTGATCTGCATGCCCAGCACGGATGTTTCTATATAGCGTTTACATGTTCTCCCCATACTTGCATAGGTTTCTTCCAGGTGTTGTTTTTTTTTTTTTTCCCTACAGTGAAAATACATGCACATTAGACTAATTGGATATTCTCAACTGGCCCTAGGTGTGTGTGTGTGTGTGTGTGTGTGTGTGTGTGTGTGTGCACTGTGATGGTCTGGTGAGCTACTCTGAGTAATATTAATTTAAATTTTAATTCATTTTCTGAACGGATTAATCCTAATTAGGGTCGCAGGGAGGCTGGCACCCATCTCAGCCGACCCTGGGCGAGGACAGAGTACACCGTGGACAGATTGCCAGGCCATCATAGGGCAAAAACACGATGACGGCTATGCAGCTACTCTTGTCGAATGTCAGCAATGTTTTTTTTTACATGAACCTCACACCGTACACAGTGAGAGAAATGGCCGGCCTTTGATAACCCAGTTAGCTGCACCGGGGGTATTGCAGTGACAACCTTATGGAGAGTGGGACTCGAACCCACAACCTTAGGATCAGCGATCCAGCGCCCTAGACCACCACTGCCCCCTTATGGAAGAAATATAGCCTTTTTTTAAACATAAGAATTATGAATAATGCAAAATTAGGATCATGCATTTTGAAGAAATATATTTTTCCAATCCTTATTACTCGACCCATTTCTCCATCACATAATCCGTTTTTTTTGTTTTGTTTTTTTACCTTAATACCATTTTAGTGGCTTTCTTCTTAATATCATTCTCCTTTTTAAAAATACTTTCCATCAGTTTTATCCAGCCTGTCCTGTTGCATAAATACACACATGCTTCAGTTACAGAACAGAGGGGGGAAAGTAAAGTGATTCAACTTTGTTGCTCAAGTAAATGTAGAAAAGCACATCTCTACCTCATGAAATAATGGAAAATGGCATATACCGCCCGAGTGGTGGACCGGGGCTAGGGTGCCTGATTACTGATCCTAAGTATCAGAATACTGCCCGGCCATAAAAATTTGCACATGGTAATATTTTCATGGTGTGCATACAGCCTTGATCACAGCATGCAATCCCTTGGGTGCTTTTCTGTCGAGCTTCTGTGTCAAGCCTGTCACTGTATTTGAAAGCGAACACTTTACTTTGGTGAACTGATAGCAACGACACACAAATGAGCATTTTCTCAGCATTCAACTTATTTAATCCTAATGTTGGCCATGAAAGTGTGGATCTGTATGTAAGGTGGCGTGTCTCTACTGGCTAAGTCCTGTATCTACAGTGTGTATAACATTCAGTCCTAGTACTCTAGTAATTCCTGTAAATATCCAGCAATTATTCAGAAAAAAGACAGACAAGTGGTTTAGTAATAAGATCAATACGAGGAGGGCAAAACAGTGGCATAGCACATAAATCTCACAACAACAAGTTCTTGGACTCAGGTGTTCCTGAGCAGAACATGAATGTTCTCCCCGTGCTTTCATGGATTTCCACCATGTTTCAGGCCTAGTTAGCTGTTCAGGGTGTATACCCCAAAGTCGGCTGAGATGGATGCCAGCCTCCTTGCAACCGTAATGAGGATTACTCATCTTAGAATAAATAAAAGGGAGATGGATTAAAGAGAGAGTTGGGAAGATGTCCGCCCCACAGCGAGACGGTCCTGAGTTCATGTCCCAGGCTGGATTTGGCAAGGGCATTTCTCCATGTACGCTGCTTTCCTCTCACAGTCCAAAAATGTGCATATTAGGCTAATTCTTCTTCTTTTCCTTTCAGCTGTTCCCTTCAGGGGTCGCCACAGTGAATCATCTGCCTCCATCTCACCCTATCCTCTGCATCTTCTTCTCTTACACCAACTACCTTTATGTCCTCCTTCACCACATCCATAAATCTCCTCTTTGGTCTTCCTCTAGGCCTTCTGCCTGGTAGTTCCAACCTCAGCATCCTACTACCAATATACTCACTATCCCTCCTCTGTACATGTCCAAAGCATCTCAATCTAGCCTCTCTGACTTTGTCTCCAAAACCTCTGACATGTGCTGTTCCTCCAATGTACTCATTCCTGATCCTATCCATCCTCGTTACTCCCAAAGATAACCTCTGATTGGCTGTTCCAAATTGTGTGTGTGTGTGTGTGTGTGTGTGTGTGTGTGTGTGTGTGTGTTGGCCCTGCATTAGACTGGGAAACTGTTCAGGGTATACTCCACCTTTGCCCAGGGACAGCTGAGATAGTCTTCAGCTTCCTCACCACGTGGTAGGATCAAATGGTTCGGTATATTAGTGAGTGAGTGTTCAAGAAGCCAAAATTGGCTCATCGTCCCAGAACCGATTGGATCATGAAGTTAAAGGGGGAAATTTTCTTGTCTTCATTACATAATATTTTTGCCAGGGGATGAATGTGCAAAAGAAATCATGTAGTCCGCAAAACTGCTTATAGTCAAAAATGTCATTATGTGTATGGTTTTTGCAGGTCACCCACACACGCACGCACGCATACACACACACACACACACACACACATACACACGCTGACACAGATATTCTCATTAGTGTTTTTCTATCTTTTTCCTCGTGTGTCTGTATTGGTTTTTCTTTCAACCATCAGAGCCGAGCTAAGAATATTGGGGTCAGCAAGGAAGACAAAGATGAAGAGAGATGAGATGCTTTGTGTGTTATTAATCTTTGTAAAGCACAAAAGCACTTTAGGAATGAAAACAACAGGGAAAAGTCCTGAAAAGGGAGTGTGGAAAACTGAAAGGGAAAAAATTCAAGATGCACTTGACTCAACCAATGGCATTGTTTTATCAGCCTTAATAAATGTATTACAAAAGAAAAGTAAGAAATTACTTCTGATTGGCTGGACTCTGTGTGTTTGATTTATTGTTATGTACAGTGTTTAACTGGGCAGTAGTGGTCTAGTGGTTAGGGCACAGGATCGCTGATCCTAAGGTTGGGGGTTCGAGTCCCCACAGGGTTGTCACTGTCCCCCCAGTGCAGCTAACTGGGTTATCAAAGGCAGGCCATGTCTCTCACTGTCTATGGTGAGAGGCATGTAAAAGAACCATTGCTGACTTTCGTAAAGAGTAGCTGCAAAGCCATCAGCGTGTTTCTATGACCTGGAGAAGGATGGGCTCCGCCAGGCCTCAGGAATCTTTTGCAGGTGTTTAGAGTTAATTGGTTGAT
Source organism: Plotosus lineatus (assembly GCA_024760905.1). Taxonomy (NCBI): domain Eukaryota; kingdom Metazoa; phylum Chordata; class Actinopteri; order Siluriformes; family Plotosidae; genus Plotosus; species Plotosus lineatus. The sequence goes on from CM045738.1 coordinate 25,414,371, forward strand.
TGAGATGATTAGGTTAATAGCTCGTTTAGACTACCTTGTCATGATATGCTAATTTTTTGAAATAGGAATTTTGGGTTTTCATGAGCTGTATGCCAAAATCATCAGTATTAAAACAATAAAAGACCTGAAATATTTCAGTTGGTGTGCAATGAATCTAACATATATGAAAGTTTAATTTTTATCAGTACATTACAGAAAATAATGAACTTTAAGATACAGCTTTATTAATCTCACAATGGAGAAATTCACTTTATCACAATATGCTAATTTTTTGGGAAGGACTAGTACGATAACAAGCACAATTCTGGTGTGTATATGACTTGAAGTTATTTCAGAATTCAGTTACACTAGCCTTGTTTTATAATGTTCACTCTTTCATGCCCCCAGTGCAGCTAATTGGGTTATCAAAGGCCGGCCATGTCTCTCATGGTCTATGGTGTGAGGTGTACCACAACCATTGCTGACTTTTGTCAAGAGTAGGCTGCATAGCCATCAGTATGTTTCTACGCTGTGAATGCCTAGCGAGCTCTCCAGGGTGTACTTTGACCTCATCAGAGTCGGGTGAGATGGGCACCAGCCTCCCCGTGACCCTAATTAGGATTAAGCGTTTCAAAACATGATTGAATGAATGAATGCTCATTCATGTATTCATCCATTCCTCCACAGTGAAAACAGACTCTATTCCTGAACCACACCCTGGATGGTACTAAACTAGTTTTAAAAGTAGTGGTGAGAGACATGGCTGACCTTGACAACCCAGTTTGCTGCACTGGGGGAGATAGTAGTGATAACTTGGTGATAGTGGGGCTTGAACTCCTGACCTACAGATTAGTGGACCAGCATGTTAACCACCAAGACGCCACTAGCTAACATTAATAAATAATAAATACAAATTATCCTCATTTGCCAAACACCTAATAATACCTTTGTCACAGTAGGCTTCTAATGTCAGCTTGTTTGTGTGTGTGTGTGTGTGTGTGTGTTAGCTCTACAATAGCCTAGCGAGCTGTCCAGGTGTACCCCGCCCTCACTCAGAGTCGGGTGAGATGGGCATGAGCCCCTACCCCAGTGACCTTACTTAGGATTAAGCTATTCAGAAAATTAATGATCAATGAATGTGTTGTGTTTTATTTTGTGCCTCTTTGTACAGTGACCTGTATATTGTGTCTCTCGTAGCCGATGTAGTGTATTTAATCATTATATATTATGCTTTATTTAAAAAAAATACTCAGGAAACAAACAAAAATTTCCTTAATAATTCCAGACACTTTTTGTCAAGCACTATTGTCATTTGTAATACACACACAATAGGCATTCATACATAACCTAGAAACTTCTTTCCCAACCACCTGGGTCCAGTTTCCACAGCATTTATGCAGCATTGAAATAAAGTAGGAAAACAGGTCAGAGGGGTTTTTTGAAAGGTGGTGGATGTATCCCTAATGAAAGTCTTTGTGTTGTATATGTTTTTGTCTGTCTGTGTGTAAGATTGATCATTCTAAGAGGACAACGTTGAGAATGTTTCAATGGCCTGTCAGCTATAAGCCATCAGTTAGATACTGCATGTTTCTTGTATATGCTCATATCTGAAAATTCAACGCACATATTTTATGTTTAGTGTTGCTTTGACAAGTACTGTGATATACAAGCACGAGAGTATGATGTTTATCTGTAACAAATGGTGCACATGGAGCTCGGATATAAAATTTGGAAGTCAAGCCAAATATAGCAAATGAGACATTGTACAAATCAAATATATGTCAATTAACACATTCTCCATAGTCTGCCTTACGGTAACTATTGAACTTACGTTAATATAACCTACTGTAAGTAAAATTAATAGAATTCGGATAAGAAGTTATTTACAGTTGCTTAATAAATTTAAAGCGTTGAAAGAAGTTTCTGTGTTTACAGGAGCATCCGCTGCCTCCGCAACATCATTCACTGGAATCTGATAACGGCATTCATCTTGCGCAATGCTACATGGTTCGTGGTGCAACTGACCATGAATCCAGAGGTGCATGAGAGCAATGTGGTGAGTACACTTAACTAAATAAGGATGCAGATGATATAAATGTGGTGGCACGGTGGGTCAGTGGTTAGCACATCCACCTCACAGCAAGAAGGTCCTGCTTTGGTATGGCATTGGAATGTTTTCCCCATGCTTGAGTGTGTTCCTTTGGGTACTCTGGTTTTTTCTTATAGTCCAAAAGTTTGCACAGTAGTCTAATTGGCTGTTTCTAATTGCCCTTAGGTGTGATGTGAATGGTTACATGTAAGCGCTGGCCTAGCGAGCTGGCCAGGGTGTAATCTGCGAATGTACAGAGTCTGCAAAGATGGGAGCCAGCCTTCCCGCAACCCTAATTAGGGTTAAGCAGCTTAGAAAATGAATCAGGCTAATTGGCTGTTCCAAGTTGCCCTGGTGTGTGTGTGTGTGTGTGTGTGTGTGTGTGTGTGTGTGTGTGTGTGTGTGTGTGTGTGTGTGTGTGTGAATTGTGTAGGACTGAACTGATAGTTTATGACTTAGTGTGTGTGTGTGTGTGTGTGTGTGTGTGTGTGTGTGTATACAAACCGGATTCCAAAAATGTTGGGACACTTTACAAATTGTGAATAAAAACTGAATGCAATGATGTGGAAGTGCCAAATTTCAATATTTTATTTCAAATAGAACATAGATGACAGAGTCAAAAGTTTAAACTGAGAAAATGTATCATTTTAAGGGAAAAATATGTTGATTTAAAATTTCATGGTGTCAACAAATCTCAAAAAAGTTGGGACAAGGCCATTTTAACCACTGTGAGGCATCCCCTCTTCTTCTTACAACAGTTTGCAAATGTCTGGGGACCGAGGAGACAAGCTTCTCAAGTTTATAAATAGAAATGTTGTCCCATTCTTGTCTAATACAGGCCTCGAACTTTTCAACTGTCTCAGGCCTTCTTTGTTGCACCTTCCTCTTTATGATGCGCCAAATGTTCTCAAGAGGTGAAATATCTGGACTGCAGGCTGGACATTTCAATACTCGGATCCTCTTCCTACGCAGCCATAATGTTGTAATCAATGCTGCATGTGGTCTGGCATTATCGTATTGAAAGATGCAAGGTCTTCTCTGAAAGAAACAACGTCTGGATGGGAGCATATGTTGTTCTAGAACCTGAATACATCTCTCTGCATTGACAGTGCCTTTCCAGATGTGCAAGCTGCCCATGCCACACGTACTCATGCAGCCCCATACCATCACAGATGCAGCTTCTGAACTGAGCGCTGATAACAACTTGGGTTATCCTTGTTCTCTTTAGTCCAGATGACACGGCGTCCCAGTTTTCCTTAAAGAGCTTCAAATCATGAGATTTCTGACCTCAGAACAGTTTTCCACTTTGCCACACTCTGTTTTAAATTACCCTGGCCCAGAGAAAATTCCTGTGCTTCTGGGTCCTGTTTAGAAATGGCTTCTTCTTTGTACTTTCGAGTTTCAGCTGGCAACGGTGGATGGCACGGTGGATTGTGTGGAGCGACAGTGGTTTCCGGAAGTATGACTGAGCCCAGTTTGTGATTTCCCTTACAGTCGCATTCCTCTTTGTGGTGCAGTGTCGTTTAAGGGCACGAAGATCACAGGCATACAGTATGGTTTCTCGGCCTTGACCCTTACAGAGATTGTTCCAGATTCTCTGAATCTTTGGATGATGTTATGCACTGTAGATGATGATAACTTCAAACTCTTTGCAATTTTTTGCTGGGAAGCACCTTTCTGATATTGCTCCAATATCTTTATTTGCAACATTGGGGAATTGGTGATCCTCTATCCATCTTCGCTTCTGAGAAACACTGCCACTCTGAGAAGCTCTTTCTATACTCAGTCATGTTGCCAATGGATTTCATTAGTGATAAATGGTCTGCACATGCACATGCACATGCACAGTAGGTTAATTGGCTGTTCTAAATTGCCCATAGGTTCGCATCATGCAGAAAGCAATGGCAAACCACTGCACTAATCCTGCCAAGAAAACCTCCATGAATGGCAGGTCGCCAATGGTCATCCTACGACTCAGGTACTAGATAGATACAAAAACACCTTTCCAACAACACTGTAGTTTTCAAAAATGCCCACTCGAGGAAAGTATTGCATTAGGCATGAGATGACTGAATTCAGGTATGAACTGCATTAAGTCCAAGCAGCTCAGCCACACTCCTCAGCCGGACTGAGTAGAAAACAGAGTTTTAGAGTGAGAGAGTTAGAGAGCGTTACAACCCAAAGAAGTGGTGATGTGATGTGAGTTAATCCTCTGGAGCAGAGGTGAACCTGCTTTTGTTTATTGGGAGTAAATGAGAAGAGTGAATTCAGGTGTGAGCCACCAAGCAGCTCGGCCACACCCCTCAGCCTAAGCGGAGGGTAAACAGTTAATGGCACAGCACCAAAATCAAAGTCCCCACAACACAGACCATAACAAAAAGGACATAAAAGAGCAAGAAATGTAATAAATTGGATAAACAAAACAAAATGAGAACCATGCTACACCAGAGGAAGTAAAATCTAACACACAAACATTCTAAACATTACCTTAGGTAATGTACTGGAATAATAATTGAAAAGACTTTAATAGTGGAGTGTTTTACAACATTTCAGACGATTATTCCTCTTCAGGCACTTCAGAGGAAACTGCCGTTTCTTCCGGAGAAATTTTTATTTCTTCAGAAGAGACATCCAACATCATTACCTTTTTCTGGTGCTTAGCAGGCATTTGAGTGGCATCATAGAACTTAACTGGTAATTAAAATACACGAAAAAAAGGCTCATTGCCAACTTGTGCGCAAATGAGGAAAAGGGGGCGTTACATCATCTCAACCAATCGGCAGGAAGGAGGACAGCCATTGGCTGAATTTGAATCACGTGAGAATATGCTCGGCAATCCACCAATACTCAAACCATGAGTGTAAAACCACGAATAGTCAAGCGCCGACATATATATGCCGATACATATATATATATAGTAGTAGTAGTAGTCTTCCATCAGTCCTGGAGGACTATGGCTGTGTTCTGGAATATGTATATATATATATATATATATATATATATATATATATATATATATATATATATATATTTGTATGCCACTATTAAATTGTTTCTTTCAAGAATACCACAGTCCTCATTACATTATCCGTTAAAACAAACTTGGAGTCATGTAACACATTTATACATTTTTAACCATAAGCCTGAGTTACTGGAACTAAATATCCAATAAAGCACTCGAACAATACCTCAAGAGCATATATATATATATATATATATATATATATATAGAGAGAGAGAGAGAGAGAGAGAGAGAGAGAGAGAGAGAGGATTTTCTGAGTAGATCCTTCCGTAGGAGAGTGCTCAATACTTTTTGGTAGAGCAAATAAACAAAAATAAAAGGACAGGACAAAGACTTTCTATTGAAACGCCATTTATCACTACAGATCTGTTTCAAGGGGTGGTGAAACCATCCTCTCTCTTCAGGTGATTATAGAAGAATGATTACAAAGTGCTGGGGGCGGTACTATGTCGATGAACATGGCGTCCTCTAGATGGGGTGGTGTTCATTACGTATTCGGGGGCGGGTTCTCTTAAATATTGGTATCGATACATGCATATATGTGCATACATTTTTTTACATGCCCGTGGACTCATATATGTACACACACACACACACACACACACACACACACATATATATATATATATATATATATATATATATATAACTATGAAAACAAGACCTTTTTATTTCTCTATAGGACATGGATTACAGTACGACCAAGGCACTGTGCTCAAAGCCTACCATATCCCTTCTGGTCTGAGCTCCATATATTAATACACATATACAGTGAACTGAGATTGCATGTCAATATAAATCCCGCACATAGAGACCTCCAAAGATTCCCATGTGTGTACTGTTCACATCCTCTAACTTCCTTCTAATACAAACCTTTATTCTCGCTCAGTTCCTCTCCCACGCATAGCATAGATGCAGTAGCCTCATTCCATCTGTTTCTAAATCTATGCCGTGTCATAAAACACCATATTTTCAAACTTTCTGACACTGTTTGGATGTGTACACTGATAATGTGTATGTATTAGATACAGTATAGTCTCATCAATTTTACCATTTCACAGTACAGTGAAAGGGTCGAGATTATTCATAGCTTCAAGCAGTGATCACAGTAGTGATCAATTTCTTCAAGGCAGTTTTCCTTTAGGAGAAAATGGGTTTCAAATAGAAGGCACTGAATCAAACACTGTCAGTTTTTCTCCTCTTTGAATTTTTGCACTGAACTTTTCTTGAATGACAAGGGATAATGGTGCATTCAGGTTATCTGGGAGTAAATGTAATGACAATCACTCAAGAAAGAGTTAACAATGAGTGGTGATCCCGAGTAAGAATTTAGCAAGCTTAAATGACCTTTTGTGTGTGCGCTTGAGCGTGCGTGCGTGTGTGTGTGTGTGTGTGTGTTTCTCATTGTGGATTTTTTTCCTCTGAGATATTAAACTCATGGAGCTTTATGCACTCCCTTTCGGTTTGTTTCATTTATCCACATTAATTCTAAAATCATGGTTGTTTATTGTGTTTTTTTCTCAATAAGCTATTCTCCCGATTTTCAATATTTGTTATTTATTTTATTTTATTTTATTTTATTTTGATATACTGAATTAATTCCACATGGAAAATTTTTGCTCTGCATTTAATGCATTTAAAGTGAGCCCACACACTCGGAGCAGTAGGCTGTCATACATTGCGGTAGCTGGAGAGCATTTGGGAGTCGATCTGGGTCTACACTAGGGTACTGTCTGCGATTTCCACGATTTGACGATTTGAGTCTTGGATCAATGCATCGAGTCATGGTTATCTTGAGGGGAGCTTGGTGGATTTGTGAGATGTGTGCTGATTGTTTGGGAAAAAATCCAGATTATTTCGGTCTATTACGATTTGATGGCAATCGTGATAGTATGTGGGAAGTGCAGTAGAGCGCAGCAAAGCTTATCACCTTAATGCACCGTAGCGGATCTTGATGAACTTGGCGACATGATTCCTTCAAGTTGCACCCCGTTAAATCCATAAATCATACTCCAAGCATGTTGATAAATGCATATAAATAATAATAAATGCTTTTGTGAATCATGGAGACCCCCCCCCCCCATCCCCAGTGTAAACACAGGGTTACGAGCCTTGTTCACGGGTATTTCAGCCATAGTGAAGAAAGCTCCTTGCTCCCACACAGTCTTCTTTCTGGTTCAGAAATTGAACCAGCAACATATAGAAATTAAACCTGCTTTTCTAACCATCAGGCCATGGCTGCCCAAGTTACAGTTCTTGTACAATTATAGTCCCAGTATATTCATGTCAATTCTGATAATTTAAAGACTCAAACTTGTCTATAGGCCAAAAGCTTTAGGCATAAAATGCATTTTATGTATTGTAAACATCTCTATTGAGAAGGCAAAACTAATTTTGGTGTCCATATACACACCAAACGTCCAGAGATTAATTATGCTTGCTCCATTTCATTCGTTCATACATGACTGAAACAGAAAGAAAGTAATGATCTGTATGCTAATAACGCTGCACTTAGAAGTGCACGACTTCAGTAGCTAATGCTCAAAAGTGTGATGTAAGATATCTTGGAAAGAATTCTCATACTAAGCCAAGTCAAGCATCCAGTATTATGATGAAAGTGAATTTGCTTAGTTTTATTTTAGCCTCTCATTGACTTGCCAGGGTGGCGCTGTGGCGCAGAGGTTGCATGTTCTCCGCATGCTCGCATAGGTTTCCTTGAGATTTGTGGAAGTTTCTAGCATGAACCAGGTGACCAAGATGCGATGACGCGAGACAAATTTGAGCACATCTTGAGAATGAAAAGCAACAGCCGCGCATTGCTATTCGCTTCACTTGCTTTTCTTTCTCTCACCTCTAGATTGATCACATTATTTCTTATAAAGTTCATTGAAGAATAAAAGAAATAACTTTACTTTATTTTTACTCTTATTATTGATTCTATTGATGAAATCCGCTATTATAAAGCCAAAAGCTATACGATGGTTACACTTGTATATAATTGTATAATTGTTCCATGTATCCCGTATGTCATGTATATTCAGTTAAAAAAAAGGTAACACCACTTTATAGAGCTCGAAATCTCTGTAGTAGAGATAAAGCCACAATGGCATCAGTATTCCACGACTGTAAAGGCGGTGATGTCGTTAATAGTCTATTTGACAGCAGAGTGCTATCAAAGTGAATCTATATTTCATTTCACGGCAGGTGTTCTGTAAAAGATCTAATTCTGTTAAATGTTATCAAACATGAATACAGATAAATGTAATTTTGGGCTCTTCTACCAGACAACCATTTAGCGGGCTATGTTTAACATATTGAGGTCATGAGGAGGCTGGAGCCTGTATGATGGAACCAGACCATCAGAGGGGCAAAGCATACACAGCAATTCACACTCACACCTAGGGGTAATATGTAACAGGGGATTAGCCTGAAGTGCATGTCCGTGGACTGTCGAAGAAAACCGGAGTACCTGGAGTACACTCACACAAGCACTGAGAGAACATGGAAACTCCACACAGAACCTTTCATGTCCTGAGGCGGATGTGTTACTATGACACCACCTTATCACAAGGCGGCACGGTGGCGTAGTGGTTAGCACGTCCGCCTCACAGCAAGAAGGCCCGGGTTCGATTCCCGGCCTGGGCGTTTCTGTGTGGAGTTTGCATGTTCTCCCCGTGCTTGTGCGGGTTTCCTCCGGGTGCTCCGGTTTCCCCCACAATCCAAAGACGTGCACTGTAGGTTAATTGGCCGTTCTAAATTGACCGTAGTTTCTCTCCTGCAGCGGCTTGGAACCCAGTCGTATCGGCACTTGCCTTTCCATTGGATCCTTCTGGTGGCGCCGAGACAGGGGGGGACTTGCTGCTTGGGTAACAGCCTGTCCCTCATTACTCCCTACCCAGGCTCTGTGCACTGGGGAGTATCCCCAGTCGGGATACTGGCCAGAGCGCAGCCATAGTCCTTCGGGACTGACGGAGGCCTACGCGCGCTACGCACCTTATCACACGGCATACATTCCAGTGAACCGGTAGTTTAAAATCCAATATCCAGCCTCACCATTAACCCGGAGATCGCAAGTTCGAATTTGGTTTCATGCCACAGGAGTCCGTAGCCGGGATTTCATGAGAGCTAATTGGCCGTGCCCTCACGAGAGGGAAATATGGCATATGCTCACTTCCCTGTCAATCACAGCGATCGCCAGCCAATCATGGGTGTCCGTGAGCTCATTTGTATGTGGGGGCAGAAAGCACTTTCCCATCGAGTGTGTTAGACCTCCCCCAAATATTCAAGGCATGGCAGTTTGAAAAGAGGCAAGTGACTAGTCATGTATGTCATGGAGGGGGTGTGTGCATTCTTTCGCCCTTGACTGGCCGGTGGTAGTCGTGTGATCGGAAAGGCAATACCTGATGGGTGGGAATTGGAAATAACTAAATTAGGGAGAAAATAAAAAGGGGTAGGGGGGCTATCCAAATTCTTGCTTGTTTGCCACTGTAGAATGTTTGCTTTTGACACATGATTACAGCACACACACACACACGCACACCAAAATCACACATTCACTCTGTTTTCATAACTTTTCTGAAATTCTTACAGACAAATTATTTCAGACAATTAACAACATTTAATAGAAAGGTATTTGAAAGAAATTAACATGGTATACAGTACAAATTATATAACTCATTATAATTAATTCATTCATTTTTCTGCAATCGCGTAATCCTAATTAGGGTAAAAAGGAGGCTTGGGCCCATCCCAGCCGACTTTGGGCGAGGGCAGACTACACCCTGGACAGCTCGCCAGGCCATTGCAAGGCAGAAACATACTGATGACTATATAGCCTACTCTTGTCGAAAGTCAGCAATACTGTAGTTCTTTTACATTAACCTCACACCATAGACGGTGAGAGACATGGCCGGCCTTTGATAACACAGTGAACTGGGGTAACTACTTATAATTCAAGTCAATTATCTCTTACATGGTGTGCTTAGGCAATGCATCTGGGTACTTTATTACCAATCTAATTTTACTTTTTAATTATGAATTTTGCACAGTTGTGCAGTAATGGGATGTATTTGACCCATGCGGCTTTCATGAGTGGAATAGATAGATCAGATGAAAAAACACTGGAAAAGAAAGTGCACCCTGATCGGATTGCGTACAGAATTTCTTCTTCACTTATTGACACTATATTCACACATGGCATAGCCAGCCAGCCGGATGGATGGATGGAAGGATGGGGGGATGGATTCAGTGTTTTCATTTGGATTTTTAAATTATTTAGCCAGGGGGGGGGCACTAACCAGTGTCTCTCCCCCTTACGCCGGTCCCAAGCTCAGAGAAATGCAGAGGGTTTGTGTCAGGTAGGGCATCCGACGTAAAACCAATGCCAAACTTTTATCATGCAAATCACAAATATTACCTCCATACCGGATTAGTCGAGGCCTGGGTTAACAACGACTGCCATAAGTGCTGTTAACCAACAGGGTGCTGATAGAAATTGGACTACTGTTGGTCGAAGAAGGAGAGGCGGGAGGCGTGTCCGTAGGCAGAGAGAGAAGGGGAAAAGCATGAGTCTAGGACTGAGAGTAGGGACTTCGAGTGTTGGAACTATGCAAGAAAAAGATAGAGCTGGCTGATATGATGCAGAGGAAGAAGCTGGACATACTGTGTGTTCAGGAGACCAGGTGGAAAGGTAGCAAAGCTAAAAGCTTAGGAGCAGGGTTTAAGCTGTTTTATAATGGTGCAGATGGGAAGAGAAATGGAGTAGGAGTCATGTTGAAGGAGGGGTTTGTCAGGAATATTCTAGAAATGAGAAGAGTGTCAGACAGAGTGATGAGTGTCAAGTTAGAAATTGAAGGTGTGATGTTCAATGTTGTTAGTGCTTATGCCCCACAAGCAGGATGTGAGCTAGAAGAGAAGGAGAGATTCTGGAGTGACTTAGATGAAATGATGCAGAGTATCCCCAGAGGTAAAAGAGTGGTCATTGGTCCAGACTTTAATGGACATGTTGGTGCAGGAAACAGAGGGGACGAGGAAGTGATGGGCAGGTTTGGTATCCTGGACAGGAACACAGAAGGACAGATGTTGATCAATTTCCAAAAAGGATGGAAATGGCTGTGGTGAATACTTTCTTCAAGAAGAGACAGGAGCATAAGGTGACTTATCAAAGCGGAGGTGGGAGCACACAGGTAGACTACATCTTGTGCAGACGATGCAGTTTGAAGGAAGTCAGTGACTACCAAGTAGTAGTGGGTGAGAGTGTTACCAAACAGCATAGGATGGTGGTGTGCAAGATGACGCTGATGGTGAGGAAGGTGAAGCAGGCAAAGGCAGAGCAGAAGACAAAGTGGTGGAAGCTGAAAAAGGAAGAGGGTCGCATTGTCTTCAGGGAGGAGTTGAAACAGGCTTGGGGTGGTCAGGAAGTGCTTCCAGATGACTGGACAACCACAGCAAATGTGATCAGGGAGAAAGATAGGAGAGTACTTGGTGTGTCATCTGGAAGGAAAGTAGATAAGGAGAATTGGTGGTGGAAGGAGGAAGTGCAGGAGTTTGTACAAAGGAAGAGGTTAGCTGAGAAGAAATGGGACATTGAGAGGACCAAAGAGAGTAAACAGGAGTACAGGGAGACACAGCGTAAGGTGAATGTAGCGGTGGCAAAGGCCAAACAGAGGGCGTATGATGACTTGTATGATAGGTTGGACAGTAAGGAGGGAGAAAATGTTCTATACAGGTTGGCACAGCAGAGAGATAGAGATGGGAAGGACGTGCAGCAAGTTATATTGATAAAGGACAGAGAAGGAAATGTATTGACTGATGACAGACGTGCGCTGGGAAGATGGAAAGGATACTTTGAAGAGCTGATGAATGAGGAAAATGAAAGAGAAAAAAGAGTTGAAGGGGGTGACCGTTGAGGAGCAGGAAGTAGTAAAGATTAGTGAGGGTGAAGTGAGGAGGGCATAGAAGAGGATGAAGAATGAAAAGGCAGTTGGTCCTGATGATATTCCTGTGGAGGTATGGAAGTGTCTAGGAGAGGTAGCAGTAGATTTTCTGACAAGAACATTCCACAAGGTCTTCGAGAGTGAGCAGATGCCGGAGGAATGGAGGAGAAGTGTGCTGGTGCCCATTTTTAAGAACAAGGGAGATGTGCAGAGCTGTAGCAACTACAGAGGGATAAAGTTGATGAGCCATACCATGAAGTTATGGGAAAGAATAGTGGAAGCTAGACTAAGGGCAGAGGTCAGCATTTGTGAACAGTTTGGTTTCATGCCAAGAAAGAGCACCACAAATGCAGTGTTTGCTTTGAGGATGTTAATCGAGAAGTACAGAGAAGTTCAGAAGGAGCTGCATTGTGCCTTTGTGGATCTGGAGAAAGCATATGACAGGGTGCCGAGAGAGGAACTGTGGTATTGCATGAGGAAGTCTGGAGTGGCAGAGAATATGTTAGAGTGGTGCAGGACATGTATGAGAGATGAAGAGCAGTGGTGAGGTGTGCTGTCGGCGTGACCAACGAATTCAAGGTGGAAGTGGGACTGCATCAAGGATCAGCTCTGAGCACCTTCTTGTTTGATATGGTGATGGACAGGCTGACAGACGAGGTTAGACAGGAATCTCCATGGACTATGATGTTTGTAGATGACATTGTGATCTGTAGTGAGAGCAGAGAACAAGTGGAGGAAAATCTAGAGACGTGGAGGTATGCCCTGGGAAGAGAGGAATGAAGGTTAGCCTCAGTAAATCGGAATACATGTGTGTGAATGAGAAGGACCCAGGAGGAATGGTGATGTTACAGGGAGCAGAGATAACGAAGGTGGAGGATTTTAAGTACTTCGGCTCAACAATCCAGAGCAATGGAGAGTGTGGAAAAGAGGTGAAGAAGCATGTGCAGGCAGGTTGGAAGGGTTGGAGAAAGTGTCCGGTGTGATGTGTGATAGGAGAGTATCAGCAAGAATGAAAGGAAAAGTGTACAAGATGGTGATGAGGCCAGTGATGTTGTATGGCTTAGAAACAGTGGCGCTGAGGAAAAGACAGGAGGCAGAGCTGGAGGTAGCAGAGATGAAAATGTTGAGGTTCTCTCTGGGAGTAACGAGGATGGATAGGATCAGAAATAAGATAAGATAAGATAAGATAAGATAAGATAAGATAAGATAAGATACAGCTTTTACAATCTCACAATGGAGAAATTTACTGTTACAGGCTCTTGAAGTACCGTCAGTAGGGGGTGCAAAATAGCTCAGAAAGGTGTAACATCATTGAGTTATAATTAGAACAGAACTATAAAATATAAAAAAATAACAAAAAAAAAATATATATATATATATATATATATATATATATATATATATATATATATATATATATATATATAATACAACAATAATATACAATAAAAAACTTTGTAGACTGGCTAATATACAAATGTACATGTATCTTGAGGGCAGAGTAGATGGATTGATATGGTTCACAGAGTACATCAGAGGGACAGCCCATGTAAGATGTTTTGTAGACAAAGTCAGAGAGGCTAGATTGAGATGCTTTGGACATGTACAGAGGAGGGATAGTCAATATATTGGCAGCGGGATGCTGAGGTTGGAACAACCAGGCAGAAGGCCCAGAGGAAGACCAAAGAAGAGATTTATGGATGTGGTGAAGGAAGACATGAAGGTCGTTGGAGTAAGAGAAGATGCAGAGGATAGGATGAGATGGAGGCGGATGATTTGCTATGGCGACTCCTGGAGGGAACAGCCGAAAGGAAAAGAAGAAGAAGAAGACAACTCAAATGTATTAATTTATTTATGTATTCCTTTGTAAAGTATACATCTCCCCATGACCCTCTCAAATGGTTAGCACATTCGCCATACAGGAGGAAGGTCCCAGGTTTGATTCCCAGGCTTGAGGTGGTTGCATGTTCTCCTCATGCTTGGGCAGGTTTCATTTCGGTACTCTAGTTTCCTCCTGTGGTCCAAAAACATGTACAGTAGGCTAATTGGTGGCTCCATATTACCCCTACATGTGAGAGTGAGTGTGAATGGTTGTATGTGTGTTGGCCTTGCAGTGACCTCGTGGGCTGTTTGGGCGATACTCCGCCTTCTCCCAGAGTCGACCAAGATGGCTTAGAAAATAAATGAATGAAATAAAAGGTGAATTTGATCTTTATCAAACTACACATTTAAAAACTATAAAATAAATATATATGTATTTACACATATATATATATATATTATTTGCAAGTCGGTGAATATCTGTACATACACAAGTATCCTTCACTACTTCACACTTCAATTCATGCGGCTTCAGTGCATCGTGTTTTGTTTTGTTGTTTTTTTTAAATATTAATCTACTTTAAAAATAAGGAAATTAAGGAAGAATAGGGGGGAAAGATTAAGGAAAATGCCGCAAAAGCAAGGCCAATTATGCAAAAAAAAAAAAAAAAACCTCCCATCACAACCACTGTACTTATATTTTTTGTGAGGTGCACATCTGTGTGCGTGCGCACGCGTGCGCGTCTGTATGTGTATTTATATTTCGTTTACATCTTATACATTATTTTTTTAATGTTTAATTGTTATTATAAGAATTTATAGCATTGAATATGTATTTATTGATATTATATACATGTATGTATATATGCCAATCGGGGGGGGAGTTGATCCTACTTTGTGGAATTCAGTGGTCGCGTGGGGATCTCCGTCCCAATTTACCATGGAAAGTGAGGGATCCCTGTATATATAAATGTTATTCCACTCAATAAAAAACTTTAAAGGTCTTAGTCAAGTGAACATGGAAAAATGTGTCCTCTTCAAGGACCTTTTAAATAATCTTCCTTTCTCTTGGTCTCCCTGACAGATCTGGTGCAGACTGGTCACAGCAGCGTATAATTACTTTCATGTGACCAATTTCTTTTGGATGTTTGGTGAGGGCTGCTATCTGCACACAGCCATCGTGCTGACATACTCCACAGATAAGCTCAGGAAGTGGATGTTCATCTGTATCGGCTGGTGTGAGTATTGTTATTCATCCAGAACCTCCCGGTATCAAACATGGCAAGTTGAGTCATATAACTAATGTCACATGTAATGTTCTATTATGTCGTGACGTTATATTTCATTTAGATCGCTTTAAACTCAAGAAATAGACCACAAATCATCGAGAAATCATCAACAATTGAAGTTTGTTTTTAAAAATAGAAAGCTACTGATTTTTTTTTTTTTTTAAAAAGCTATTTGGAAATGTTTTTTTGTTTGTTTGGGGATTTTTTTTTTTGTGTGTGTGTGTGTGTGTGTGTGTGTTTTTTGTTCTTCTTCACCTTTCGGCTTTTCCCTTCAGGGGTCGCCACAGTGAATCATCTGCGTCCATCCATCTCACCCTATCCTTTGCATCTTCTTCTCTTACACCAACTACCTTCATGTCCTCTTTCACCACATCTATAAATCGTCTCTTTGGTCTTCCTCTAGGCCTTCTGCCTGGTAGTTCCAACCTCAGCATCCTATTACCAATATACTCGCTATCCCTCCTCTGTACATGTCCAAACCATCTCAATCTAGCTTCTCTGACTTTGTCTCCAAAACGTCTTACATGTGCTGTCCCTCTGATGTGCTCATTCCTGATCCTATCCATCCTCGTTACTCCCAAAGAGAACCTCGACATTTTCATCTCTGCTACCTCCAGCTCTGCCTTCTGTCTTTTCCCCAGGGCCACTGTTTCTAAACCATACAACATCGCTGGCCTCAACACCGTCTTGTACACTTTTCCTTTCATTCATGCCGATACCCTCCAATCACTCATCACACCGGACATTTTTCTCCAAACATTCCAGCCTGCCTGCACACAGTTCTTCACCTCTTTTCCACACATTCCACTGCTCTGGATTGTTGAGCCTAAGTACTTAAAATCCTCCACCTTCCTTATCTCTGCCCCCTGTAACCTCAACGTTCCTCTTGGGTCCTTGTCATTCATACACATGTATTCTGTCTTACTGAGGCTAACCTTCATTCCCCTCCTTTCCAGGGCATACCTCCACCTCTCTGGATTTTCATGCACGTGTTCTCTGTTCTCACTGCAGATCACAATGCCATCTGCAAACATCATAGTCCATGGAGATTCTTGTCTAACCTCATCTGTCACCATAGTAAACAAGAAGGGGCTCAGAGCTAACCCTTGATGCAGTCCCACTTCCACCTTGAACTCTTCTGTCCCCAGATTCACAAAGGCACAATGCAGCCCCTTCTGAACTTCTCTGTGCTTCTCTATTAACATCCTCAAGGCAAACACTGCCTCTGTAGTGCTCTTTCTTGGCATGAAACCAAACTGTTGTTCACAAATGCTGACCTCTGCCCTTAGTCTAGCTTCCACTATTCTTTCCTATAACATCATCGTATGGCTCATCAACTGTGTTTTTGTTAAGCGACTTAAATGGTTCTCATAATTAAAATAATTGGGCAGATATGTTTCTGAAAACAAACTCTTTGTTATGTGACTGTCAGCAACCCCACCATCAACAAATTCTAAACAATATTTGGCAGTTTATGCTTTTTAATGTTTCGTAGATATGGGAAATCTGTTGTGGGGGGAGCTACTAAAATTTATAATGGTCCAGTTGTGTTTCCATCAGTTCATGTTTGTTTGTTGACTGAATGACTGGCCCATTGATTGCTTAAGATAATACAGAGCTACCTTTGAAAAGAGATTTATTGTATCTTATTTTTTCGCCATTTGGAAAATTCATGCTAAAATGTTGAACTTTTCTTCCTACAAATAGTCTTTAGATCTACAGGTTTCTTTCATTTGTTTCATTTATTTTCTGAATCGCTTAATCCTAATTAGTGTCACGGGGAGGCTGATGCCCATCCCAGCTGACTCTGAGGAAGAGCAGAGTACACCCTGGACAACTCACAAGGTCATCACAGTGCAGAAACATCTTGATGGCTATACAGCTACTCTTTATGAAAGTCAGCAATGGTTCTTTTCCATGAACCTCACACCATAGATGGTGAGAGACATGGCCAGCCTTGATAACCCAGTTATCTGCACTGGAGTCTTAGAATCTCCGCCATTCGAACTTGCTCAGCTAATTTATATAACTGGCTGTTTATTACTGTAAAATGTAATGTTCTGTTCAGGAATTATGTAACATTTCATTAATATCACTTAAAGCACACTAAAAACACAAATCATCTAGAGATGGTCGCAAATAGTCATGTGACTGTGATCAACCAGCTTTCCTTTAATTTAAATAAATTTCCCTTTTGCATGTACAATATTTTTATTAAAGTTAAAAGTTAAAGTTTACTTAAAGTAACATTTTAACAGCGTTGAAAATTACATTGAAATTAATTAGGGCTCTGTCCATTTTTGCATGCAGCTGTCCAGGAACTTGGCCAAAGCTTAACATTTACTGCATGAGGAAATCTTAATAACCTAGAGGAGTTTTTCAGAATTTTTGAGCTGACTGACTGGGTTTTTTTCCCTATATTTTTGTTCTTCCTATCCAGCATGATCATTACAGGAAGGCAGTCTTGCCAAAATACAAAATATGGAAAAATATTTGCAATCTGGTCAAACGCTTTTTTCCATGAATTTCACCAGACAGTCATGAGATCTAATCACGGGGCAGTGGTGTCCTAGTGGTATAGGGCACCGGATTGCTGATCCGAGGGTTGGGGGTTCGAGTCCCACTCTCCACAACTTTGTTACTGTCCCCCCCCCCCCCCCCCCCAGTGCAGCTAACTGGGTTATCAAAGGCGGGCCATGTCTCTCACTGTCTATGGTGAGAGGTTCATGTAAAAGAACCATTGCTGACTTTCGACAAGAGTAGCTGTAAAGCCGTCAGCGTGTTTCTGTCCCTTGCTAAAGGGTTGTGTCAGGAAGGACATCTGATGTTAAAAAAACAATAAAATACTATGCCAAATCAAATGTGCAAATCAAATGATTTGCTGTGGCAACCCCTGAAAAAGGGAAAAAGCCGAAAGGAAAAAGAAAAAGTCATGAGATCTGATAAATTTTTACTTCAAAATGTGTAGGTGGAAATATTTAACTTTCAATCAGTGACCAAATGGGTGACACTAATTAGTGACACTTTCATTACAGTAATCGTGTTGTTTATTGTTCGGCTGTGAAAATAATGAGTGGGTGGCATTTGCTTTTTTTTCCCCACAGGTATTCCATTTCCTATCATTGTTGCGTGGGCTATTGGGAAGCTGTACTATGACAATGAAAAGTAAGTGGCCTTCATGCTTGAGTTCGCTCTTTTTTGATATCGTTATTCCTTTCTCTCTCTCTCTCTCTCTCTCTCTCTCTCATTCCTTCATATAAACAAAATCTCCTCCACCCAGGAATAAAAGTCCAGTTAATCTACCGGTCTTAACTGCTTTATCTGTAATTCGCCTCAACACACGTAGACAGTAATGAGTGCAAACTGTCATGTATAAATGTTATTAATGTGTCCAGGCATGATGTTCTTGTCTTGGTAGAGATCTTATCTTATTGAGAAATAAAACTTTATCACTCATCTGTTAAATATAATCCTTCAAATGCAGACAGACAGACATATAAATATATATATATATATATATATATATATATATATATATATATATATATATATATATATATATATACATCCAGCGTAAAACAAATTCCAAATTAAATATGCGAATCACAAGAAAGAATGTCATACCGGATTGGTCGAGGCCCAGGTTAACAATGACCACCATCAGTGCTGTTAACCAACAGGGTACTGGTGTAAATTGGGCTACTGTTGGTCGAGGACGTCGGAGAAGGAGAGGCGGGAGGTGTGTCTGTAGGCAGAGAGAGAAGAGGAAAGGCATGAGCCTAGGACTGAAAGTAGGGACTTTGAATGTTGGAACTATGAAAGGAAAAGGCAGAGAGCTGGCTGACATGATGCAGAGCAGGATGCTGGACATACTGTGTGTTCAGAAGACCAGGTGGAAAGGTAACAAGGCTAGAAGCATAGGAGGAGGGTTTAAGCTGTTTTTTCATGGTGTGGATGGGAAGAGAAATGGACTAGGAGTCATCTTGAAGGAGGAGTATGTCAGGAATGTTCTAGAAGTGAAAAGCTAGAGTGATGAGTCTCAAGTTAGAAATTGAAGGTGTGATGCTTATGCCCCACAGGCAGGATGTGAGCTAGAAGAGAAGGAGAGATTTTGAAGTGAGTTAGATGAAGTGATGCAGAGTACCCCCAGAGGTGAAAGAGTGGTCATTGGGGCAGACTTCAATGGACATGTTGGTGCAGGAAACAGAGGGGACGAGGAAGTGATGTGCAGGTTTGGTATCCAGGACAGGAACGCAGAAGTACAGATGTTGCTAGATTTTGCAAAAAGGATGGAAATGGCTGTGGTAAATACTTTCTTCCAGAAGAGACAGGAGCATAGGGTGACTTATAAAAGCAGAGATAGGAGCACACAAGTAGACTGCATCTTGTGCAGGCGATGTAATTTGCAGGAAGTCAGTGACTGCAAAGTAGTAGTGGGTGAGAGTGTTGCCAAACAACATAAGATGGTGGTGTGCAGGATGACCCTGATGGTGAGGAAGGTGAAGAAGGCAAAGGCAGAGCAGAAGACATGGTGTCTTTGGCGGCATGGTGGCGTAGTGGTTAGCACGTCTGCCTCACAGCAAGAAGGCCTGGGTTCGATTCCCGGCTTGGGCATTTCTGTGTGGAGTTTGCATGTTCTCCCCGTGCTTGTGTGGGTTTCCTCCGGGTGCTCCGGTTTCCTCCCGCAGTCCAAAGACATGCACAATAGGTTAATTGGCAGTTCTAAATTGCCCGTAGGTTCGCATCGTGCAGAAGGCAATGGCAAAAAAAATTGCATGTGATGCAGGGCCCCTTGGCAGAGCAGTTCCGAGTGAGCTGAAAGGGCTACCCTACTAAAAGAAAACTGAATAAATAAGACAAAGTGGTGGAAGCTGAAAAAGGAAGAGTGTCGGGTTGTCTTCAAGGAGGAGTTGAAACAGTCTTTGGGAGGTCAGGAAGTGCTTCCAGATGACTGGACAACTACAGCTAATGTATTCAGGGAGACAGGTAGGAGAATACATGGTGTGTCATCTGGAAGGAAAGTATAAGGAGACGTGGTGGTGGAATGAGGAAGTGCAGGAGTGTGTACAAAGGAAGAGGTTAGCTAAGAAGAAGTGGGACATTGAGAGGACCGAAGAGAGTAAACAGGAATACAGGGAGACACAGCATAAGGTGAAGGTAGTGGTGTCAAAGGCCAAACAGCGGGCGTATGATGACTTGTATGCTCGGTTGGAAAGTAAAGAGGGAGAAAATGATATATACAGGTTGGCACAGCAGAGAAATAGAGATGGGAAGGACGTGCAGCAATTTAGAGTGAATCAGGACAGAGAAGGAAATGTATTGACTGATGGCAGAAGTCAATGGCTGGGAAGATGGAAAGAGTACTTTGAAGAGCTGATGAATGCGGAAAATGAGATTGAAAAAAAGAGTAGAAGAGGTGACCATCGAGGACCAGGAATTAGCAAAGATTAGTAAGGGTGAAGTGAGAAGGGCATTGAAGAGGATGAAGAATGGAAAGACAGTTGGTCCTGATGACATACCGGTGGAGGTATGGAAGTGTCAGACGATTCGCTGCGGCGACCCCTGAAGGGAAAAGCCGAAGGGAAAAGAAGAAGAAGAAGATATGGATGGATGGATAGATAGATAGATAGATAGATAGATAGATAGATATTACAGCCCTGTCAGATTGCTTATTGAGATTGTTCAGAAGATGATTACTCTGAAAATGAGTATGAAATTTCTATCAGAGGCAGAGCTTTGAACCCTATTAGACTTTAGGGATAATCCAGATCAAATTCTGGATGAAAGAATTTTTAAAGGATTCCTCAAACATTGTAAGTTCGGAGGATTCATTGTTTTTTTTTATTTGGTTCAAATGGTAGATTTCTGGGCATCTATACATATTCTTGTCTTTGGCTTTTAAGTGTACATGTGAACTTGTATGGCATGTGCTCTAGTGTATCTTATTTATTTATTTATTATTCATATGGTTGCTTAGTATTTTTTGGAGTGCCAAAACTATCAGGTTTAAAACTGTTTAATGTAGGAATTTATAAAATTTATTTTTTAGTGGCATGAAACATTATTATTGTAGTAATAACAACATTAGCTATGCAAAGTGACATACAGTATAGGGGTGTGTGTGTGTGTGTGTGTGTGTGTGTGTGTGTGTGTGTGTGTGTGTGTGTGTGTGTATACACGCCTCACGGGTGTTGTGTTTCGGGCATGTTCACCCAGGAAAAGACCCCGGGGTCGACCTAGAATCTAGCTGGGGGATTATGTCTCTCGGCTGGTCTGGATACGCCTCGTTGTCCCTTCGGAAGAGCTGATGAATTGGCTAGGGAGAGGGACATCTGGACCTCATTGCTTAGGCTGCCCCCTGCGACCCTTCCCCGGATTAAGCGGAAGATATGCAAAACATGTATAATTTCAGCCATATGCAAACCTTAAAGTTGTTCATAAGCATTGTAATATTGTATTTGGGATTCCTTTAATAAAACATTAGTATTGTTACTCCTTAACAGGACCTGCCTTTGATGCCAGAACTTGTCATGTTTTTGAAAAAAAAAAAAATCATGTTTTGAAGGTTATTTTTCTTTCAAGTAGACACTTTGTTGGAATTATTCCACCATCACCCCCTCCATCTCTTTAAATCCCAATACTTTTTCATCTCCCCTCAAAGTGCCTGCAGAAACGGGGCAGGCTTTTTAGCCACGGTTAACTGAATGCAGTTGGGGATTGAAAGAAGTGAACTGAATGAAAAGCGTACAGCTCATCAGTGTAAGGTTTTGCTGATACTATTCTTTTCTGCATGTTAGTGAAGTTTCATTGGCTTCTTTTCTGGTCTATGTAACTGTAGGTGCTGGTTCGGGAAGCGAGCTGGTGTTTATACTGATTATATCTACCAGGGTCCCATGATCCTTGTTCTTCTGGTAAGTTAGAATGCTTTGTGTTTCAGATAAACCATAAGTAATACACTGTCCAGTGGGGGTCGTACTCTGATATTTTCATGAAGTACATTTTGCCTTGCACTCATTGCATGTAATCTCCATGGCATTGTTGCTCCAGTTGGCTGGTTGAAGCTTCGAAACATTAATGTGTCAAAAAGAAAAACTGAAGCTGGCTGATGACCTGAATGTACTGAATGAGCAGGTTATCTCATCAATAGACTGATGGCACAACTACAAATTGGGGCCTCGGATAATGAAAGAGTGGTTCAGGGAGTATGAGGAATTGTTTTCACATATGTTTTGGCACCCTGAGAATCCTGACCTTAACCCTATTGAATGTTTTTGGGATGTGCTGGAGAAGACTTCATGGAGGAGTTCAATTTTTCACTCATTAAATCAAGATGTCTGTGAAATTAAAGCCAACACTGGATGGAAATAAATGTAATGTTGCTTGAGTTTGAAGAAACAATGGCATGAGGATTACATGCTGCAAACAAGACTAGAGGTATAACAAAATATTAATCTGTGCCACTTTTTTTTGGCCGGGGAATGTATTTAGCATTACAATTTAGTGTGATTTACAGAGTTCATTCAAATTAATCACAAGTGAAAGCTGGATTTATGTTGCTTGGGAAGAAAGTGTTCAAATTACAAGTCATTCAGATTTTGGGAATTCACAAAGAACCTCCAGAAAACAGGCTAAGCAGACTTTTTTAAGGCTCATACATCATTGAGAGTTTATAAAACATTGAAACTTTCTTGTAATTTGATAGAAACCTTTTCAGCGTAGGTGGAATAATGTACATTTTATGCATCGCTTTAAACTCAACATATTGTGATTAATTATATATTCCTAAATTTGCTGAACTGTTTAATCCAGATCGCAAGAAGGCTGGAGCCTATAGCATTGCTTTGAGATTTATTAATACAATAAGTAAAAATGTATTTTAGCTTTCCAAGAATTAGTTGTTTTAGAAAAAACAAATTCAATGTTAATTTTGTATTTAAATTTTTAAAAAGGAGCATACTACATAAGTGACTTTTTTTTTGAAGACTAAAATCTAATATATATATATATGTATATATATATATATATATATATATATATATATATATATATATATATATATATATATATATATATGAGTGAGGAATCCCTTTATTTGACTTGAACATTAAAAATTGAGTGTTTATATCATTGTCCAGGTTTTTCCCAGTAGTAAGTTGTATTTCACTCACATTTCCTCTTTCTGTTTTCCACAGATCAACTTTATTTTCCTTTTCAACATTGTGAGGATCCTGATGACAAAGCTAAGGGCCTCCACCACGTCGGAGACAATTCAGTACAGGTGAGCCAATGTGAGACTAAGAATAATTTATCAAGATGAAAAAGTCTATATTTACTCAACAAAAGTTATTTTTGTTTAATAGAAATCTGCAACTGGAATTAATTTATGTATTGTGTGTGTGTTTACACACACACACACACATATATATATATATATATATATATATATATATATATATATATATGCACATCTTGCATCACTGTGGACAATAAACCACATGAGTTCAAGAGAAAAACATGACTAGCTCTTACTTGTTTACGGTCAAACCCAACTGAACCATACTGGAGCCATAATGTTGGTTCCTTGTGCCTTTTAAATTAGAAAATTTATTTTTACTATATTTTGGGTTACGTGATGTTCCAAAACACTGGTCCAGATCATTTTTAATCCATAGTAGGAAAAAAAAATCTATTTGAAAAGCGTTCCTTGCATCTACATCCAATCACGAGGAATGGATGTCAATTCCTGAAGTTTGAATGATGCTCATACAGGAATTGTCATCTATCTATAATAAAAATACACATACCCGTATTTTCCGGACTACAAGTTACACTTTTTTCATACTTTGGCTGAAGGTGTAACTTATACTCCAGAGCGACTTATAAGTGAAATTATTACATATAATTATGTTTGTCATAATAACTTGGGTACCAGCAGCTACTCATCCTATACCACTGAAGAAATGGCTCCAAAAAGAAAATCCTATTCTGCAGATTTCAAGCTGCAAGAAGTGAAATATGCAGCAGAAAATGGTAATCGAGCAGCACAAAGAAAGTTTGGAGTGAACGAGAAACTTGTGAGGGACTGGAGAAAAGCGGACATTATGATTACTGCAATGAAGAAAACAACAGCTGATCACGGGCTCAAAGCTAGATGGCCACAGCTGGAGGAAGTTCGCACATGGGGGTTTGAGCAACGTGCCGCAGTGAGAGGCTTGTCAGCAGTGCAGTTACCTCTCCATGTCCAGACAGTTGTCAAGGAGATGAATAGAAATTACTTTGTGTGAGGACTGTCTTGGTGTTACCGCTTCATGCAATGCAATCGCCACTCTATCAGAGCGAGGGGGACAACGTCGCACAAACTGCTAGCAGATTTCCAAGCCAAGCCAGTTTCCACGAGTTTGCGACTTATAGTCTAGTGCGACTTGTATATATTTTTTTTCTTCTTTATTATGCATTTTTTTGGCCAATGTGACTTGTACTCTGGAGCAACGTATAGTCCGAAAATACCTTATACACACACCTACAAATAAAAGATTAAATATGTTTTAAGGGTTCATAAAGAGGTGCATTTGCTATTTTGTTTTGTCAGCCAGAAGTAATCTGGGGTGGAAGACTTCCAACTTGGATATCGCGAGGTTAAATCCATGTTTATGGAGGCAGCAATTCATGGTCTGACTGACTAGTTGAGACGTTTTCATGGAAGGGAAGGATGGCATAGCCCACCTCCCTGTCGCTCAATGAGATGAACAGTTAATTACCGGCATCTGTGAGGACATGCATATAAGGAGGATATCACTTCCTTCTGAATGTCTTAGGCTACCCCTATGTCTACATACTCTGCAGCTCGAAATGATGTATGTGGGAGCATCATGTATGACAAAGGGTCATATTCCTTCTCACCCCTTCCTGGTTGGTGGTCATGTGATAGGGAGGCAAGAATGGATGGCTTTCACAAGAGGTTTCTATCGCAGGGGGAAAACATTTACACACACTGTATACTCGAGATGTCATACGCAAATGTTGGGTTTAGGGTGTGTAGTAAATGATAAATGTGTGTGTTCTTTGAACTGTCACTCAGACTATGAGTCCTATAGTTGTTATTAATGCACTTGACAGGCACATTCAGTGTCCTGAGGCAAAATAATTCAAGAGGTTCAAATCAAGTCTATCTTTGTGTCATTGTGTTGAACTGCCACTGTAGCATCCATCTTAACATCATTTGCTGAGAACATCACATTAATCTTCATCATCTCTAGTTTGCAACTGATCAAATTCCTTCTGCTTAATCTGCTTGATTTGTTTGCCAATCATTTGATGACAGTAAAGAAGCCCTGTCATTTGCAATAATTACAGTGCAGGGCAAACAGCCTTCCCTGTTAATTATGCTTGGTACAGTTCTCTATTGGAATTTGATCAAGAAGACGTTATTTATTTATTTATTTACTCAGTTGGTTATTTTTATAGTTTTTTTTTTATTATTTTATTAGAAGATGCACAGTCACTGTAAACACCATCCAAATACAACTCTACATACACAAAAGAACACCTCTGGCAAACCACTATTTCCACCTGCTTTTGCCAAGATAAATGCTGTGGGAGGCCTGGTGGTGCAGATTTAAGAACAATATATCCAACAGTTTTCTTTTCAGTTCCCAGTGTCAAAAAAAAAAGAAAATATGCCAGTTTTTTATAAGAATGCAGGTGTCAGTTTCAACACATTCGCGTTTGCAAACACTTCGATCTTCATTTCAAATCAGGGGAAGATACAACCTGACAGTTTGTTAGTCAGTTTTGGGTTACACCTGAGCACCTTTATATTTATTTATAGTGAAATACAGACTTCCTGACCTCACTCCAAAATGCCTGACTGTTCCACTTAATGCTGGAATTGGTACATTTTGAGCTGCATACACACAATCTTTTATATTGTTTGAAATGATCTTCATACCCAATCTGCAATGAACAACTTATGAGATCTAAAGAGTTTAATAATAATAATAGTCTGTCAACTGCCTTCAATCACTGCCTTCTGGTCCTCTTTGAAATATCAAATAAAATGCTCCCATGTCGTCTGCCTGGTGGTAGAAGTGCAGGAAGACCACAGATTTACGGATGTGGTTTGGGCAGTGCTTCTCAAATAGTGGGGTGTGCCCCCCTTGGGGGGCGTGATATGATGCTGGGGGGGCGCGATGTGATGGGGGGCTGGGGAACATGCTTTTCTGGAATTGTGTATAAGAATTAAGTGTCATTACACCTCCACTCCACTAGTTGGCAGTGGCGCTCTCATTATCGCGCTAAGGTGTAGCGGTTTTTCGCACAAGCAAAGGACATGAAGTGCAGTAAACAACCTTCAAGAAACAACATGTAAAAATTTCTAACAGGAACAAAGTGAAAGGTGGAGAGAGGCAGAGATATTAAGGAATAAATTGAATGAGTTTAAATAAGGATGTAATTTTTTTTTTTCCGGCATATTGGTGCACTTTAAATCTTTTCTATTACAGATTAAAAAACAATGTTAAAGAAGTTTTTCTTTATTGTAAGTTGAACTCTATTTCTTTCTTTATTGTTTTTAATGTTAATAAAGATATAATGTTATGCAGAGATGTACTAATAACAACTTTATAGACAAATAATACCATTTATAGTCGTTCGCTGGGCAGTAAGGGGGGGGCATGATTTTTTTTTTCTTCCTGGGGGGGCGCCACAGAAAATAATTGAGAAGCACTAGGTTAGGGAGAAGACATGCAGATGTAGAAAAAGATGCGATGGACAAAGCAAGATGAAGACGATTCGCTGTGGTGAGGCATAACAGTAGAAAAAGAACAAGAACCAGAAGATGGGGCTAAAATGTGTGTAGATGTTCCAAACATTCTGTTCCAAACTTGTTCCTCTCTTGCTGTTAGAATAACCTCAATGGGGGGGGGGGGTGCTACTACATTTTAGGATGTGACTGTTGGGATTTGCCCATTTAGCTACTAGAAATACATGATGTCATGTACGTGGGCCACTCAACTTCGTCCACATTAAGTCTCGTTAAGTCAAGCTGCTTTACTACAGAGCTTGCTTGGGGCACAAGGGCATCGTCATGCTGTAATATTTGGATCTCTTGGTTTCAATGAAAGGCAAAACAAAGGCATTCAGAATGCAGCTTTTTTTTTTTTTAGCAGCGCTGTTCACAAAGACATTCACTACTATTACTGTTTATGGATCCTGTTTCTGTCAATGTATTTTTTCCAGCTACGTGTCAGTAAGTTAGAATTTTATGCCAATGTAAAACTTTAAGTCTGTAAAATCCTAATTGCACTAGCAAACTAGTCCACAAATTCTGAAACTTGTTCATGTTGAGTACATCTCGCTAAACATTCTAAACTGAATTTGAAAGTAATTTAATGTAATTTAACGTAATGTACTTCAATTCTAATTGTCTTGTTAGGAAAGCGGTGAAGGCCACCCTCGTTCTGCTGCCTCTCCTTGGCATCACCTACATGCTTTTCTTTGTCAATCCCGGAGAGGATGAAATCTCCCAAATCGTCTTCATCTATTTTAATTCTTTCCTCGAGTCCTTTCAAGTAAGTAATATCCTACTAAAAGTCCTGAAGAAACCTCCAGAATAAAAACATTACTTTTTATTTCTGTTGGTACGACAATTCACTTTGTCACATGTTTCCATTAAATTAAAGTAATGGTTTATTTTTTTATTCACACCAGTGAAATGTTTATATAACTGTCGCTTGTGAAAGTCAGGCTTAATAATAATCTGTTTGCAGTTGGGCTTTTGCCATTTTGGAAAGTCATGTCATATTGATGCTGGCTTGGCAAGTTGCACCCAGTTTGAATATGGAAGCAGTTAATTCATTCCTCTCATCTCTTTGTTTTGTGCAGTTCTTTAGAACAGGCCGTGTGTTGGATGCACTGAAATATTGATTGAAACATTGCCTTTTATAGAGCAGGGCCAAATATCTTCAGAAATATGTTTTATTTTAGAAGTAACACCACCTATGAAGAACATATGTAGTGATTATATTTCTCTGGGCAATAATTCCTTAGGTGGATTTTTTTAAACTCTACTAATGTCTTTAAAACGTTAATTAATATTGTATATATAATTCCTTAATGGCATAATGTCGTACAGCAAGTACTGCCATTCACTAGAATGCCATGAAGTATAGTTTACATCCTTTACCAATAATAATAAAATAAATAATAATATATGTCAAATTGTGCAGAAATTATCATTCTGATTTCCATGAAACTTGCTGTAAGGATGTTGCCTGGGCCAAAGCAGAACTCATTAAATTTTCGTGAGGATCAAAGTTACAGGGCAGCTCCACACATGTAATTTCCCTTTTTATAACATGATACAGAATTTAGCATCAACAGTAGTCTGCACTGAACAACATGACTGCCATTTTAAGATACAGTATAAGTTCAAAGTGAAATATATATATATATATATATATATATATATATATATATATATATATATATATATATATATATAAAATGTGAGGCCAGTGATGTAGTGGTTAGGGTGCTGCGCTCATGATCAGGAGGTTGTGAGTTCAAATCCCACTGAGACCCTCACTGTGCTAAGACCCCTGGGCACGGTCACAACCACAAGGGTGCCTCTGTTCACCCAGCAGTATAAATGGGTACCGATAAAAATATGCTGGGAAGGTGACCTGCGATGGACTAGCGCCCCATCCAGGAGGAGTTGAAATCCTGGTTGCTTCACGCTACAGAAACCAGGGATAAGCACCGGCCTGATGAGCCATTCGGTGGGTGTAAAAACCCCAACAGACTTTACCATTTTTACCATATACACATATATATATATATATATATATATATATATATATATATATATATATATATATATATATATATACAGAGATCCCTAACTTTCCACGGTTAATGGGGACCAAGACCCCCGCAACCACCAATTTCCGCGAAGTAGGATCAACTCCCCCCGACTGACGTATACGTACATGTATGTGTATATAATATCAATAAATACATATTCAACGCTATAAACGCTTATAGTAACAAACATTCAAAAATAATGCATAAGATGTAAATAAAATATAAATACACACACATACAGACGCACACGCACACACACTCAGATGCGAAGCTCATATAAGTAGTTTTGTTGAGTAGTTTTTTGTTTTTGTTTGTTTGCATAACTGGCCTTGTTTTTCAGCATTTTCCTTAACTTTTCCCCTATTCCTTTTTTTTTTATTTTTTGACGAATCTTCTTCTTTTCCTTTCGTCTGTTCCCTTCAGGGGTCACCACAGCGAATCATCTGCCTCCATCTCACCCTATCCTTTGCATCTTCTTCTCTTACACCAACTACCTTCATGTCCTCCTTCACCACATACATGAATTGTCTCTTTGGTCTTCCTCTAGGCCTTCTGCCTGGTAGTTCCAACCTCAGCATCCTACTACCAATATACTGATATTTTGGAAAAAACTGCAATGCACTAAAGCCACAGAAACTGAAACACAAAGTAGCAAGGGATCACAATATATATATATATATATATATATATATATATATATATATATATATACATACATACACACAATATATATATATATATATACACAAAGGGATCCCTCACTTTCTGTGGTTAATTGGGACCGAGATCCCCACACAACCATCGAAACCCAAGAAGTAGGATCACCCCCACCCTTCTGACTGACGTATACGTACATGTATATGTATATAATATCAATAAATACATATTCAATGCTATAAATGCTTATTAAAAACAATAAAACGTTAAAAAAATAACAAGATGTAAATAAAATATAAATACAGATGCTCCCCAACTTACCAACATTCATTTTGCAAACATCCAGAGACCAAGGTCGAATGTGAACGTGAAAAGTGAAATGAAATTGAAGAACAAGTAGACATAGAAATGGAATAAAATCTATAGTAAGATATATCATAAATATAAGTATGAAATATGATTAACATTATCCTGGGGCAGTGGGGTCTAATGGTATAGGGCGCTGGATCGCTGATCCAAAAGGTTGGGGGGTTCGAGTCCCACCCTCCACAAGGTTATCCCTG
This sequence comes from Plotosus lineatus, assembly GCA_024760905.1. Classification (NCBI taxonomy): domain Eukaryota; kingdom Metazoa; phylum Chordata; class Actinopteri; order Siluriformes; family Plotosidae; genus Plotosus; species Plotosus lineatus. The sequence goes on from CM045738.1 coordinate 25,444,589, forward strand.
TCCCCCCCCCAGTGCAGCTAACTGGGTTATCAAAGGCCAGCCATGTCTCTCACTGTCTATGTTGTGAGGCATGTAAAAGAACCATTGCTGACTTTCGTAAAGCGTAGGCTGTAAAGCCGTCAGCATGTTTCCGCCCTGTGATAGCCTGGCAAGCTGTTCAGGGTGTACTCTGCCCTTGCCCGAAGTTGGCTGGTATGGGCGCCAGCCTCCTCGCGACCCTAATTAGAATTAAGCGGTTACAGAAAATGAACTGAACTGAACATTATCCTGCGGTACACTTAATACTAGGCTCCAGCAGAGGGGGGGCGTGGCTGACACATGCCTTACACTGGAAGTCCTGGAAGGGAAGCAGAACTGATACATTTCTAAACTCCTGTCAACAGTTTCAAAGAAGAAACAAATTGACTCCCGTATTATAATGAACTGGATAAGAGTGAAACTCTCTTTAAACCTGATCAGATCTGCTGTGCTGTGCTTGAGAGGAACCAGGAGTTTAAACATGGGACATACTGATATGTCTGAGAGAGAGAGAGCGAGAGAGAGAGAGAGAGAGAGAGAGAGAGTATACAGTACAAACTCGTATTGGTAACTTATATAAGGTTTAAACATAATTTCCCCTCTAAAGAATGCCCTGTAACGACTTACAAACAAATTAATCATCAAATTCAATATATGTGTGTGTGTGTGTGTGTGTGTGTGTGTGTGTGTGTGTGTGTGTGTGTGTGTGTGTGTGTGTGTGTGTGTGTGTGTGTGTGTGTGTGTGTGTGTGTGCGCGTGTGTGGTGTGTGTGGGTGGGGCCGGTGGTGTCGTGGTTAGAGTGTTGGGCTCATGATTGGGAGGTTGTGAGTTCAAATCCCACTGAGACTCTCACTGTGCTAAGACCCCTGTGCAAGGTCTCAACCACAAGTGTGCCTCTGTTCACCCAGCAGTATAAATGGGTACCAGTAAAAATATACTGGGAAGATAACCTGTGATGGACTCGCGTCCCATCCAGGAGGAGTTAAACTCCTGGTCGCTTCACGCTACGGAAACCGGGGATAAGCACCAGCCTGATGAGCCACTAGGCTCGGGTGTAAAAACCCAACAGACTTATCTTACCTACCTACATATATATATATATATATATATATATATATATATATATATATATATAAAATCATATAATATGTTGCATATCTTGTGCTATAAAGCCATGCACTATGCTCTTGAGGTATTGTTCGAGTGCTTTATTGGATATTTAGTTCCAGTAACTCAGGCTTATGGTTAAAAATGTATAAATATGTTACATGACTCCAAGTTTGTTTTAACAGATAATGTAATGAGGACTGTGGTATTCTTGAAAGAAACAATTTAATAGTGGCATACAAATATAGCATATAGCTACAGATGTTGTTTTTGGTCATTCGAGGTTAAAGATGACCGTGACTTCATATCAGATCGATGATCTGCGGTATGGGTGAAGTCATGACTTGCACTTGACTTGGATTTAAGTGAGTGAGAGTTGCACAGATCGTCATCCCGGTCTATCTGTCCAGTGGCACGACATAGTCAAGATGGCTGAAGATAGGTTAGGATGCAGTGGATGGCCAGCAGTGTCCTATGTGTCTCACTGCCCTGATTACGCTCCACGACGCTTTGCTTGGTCCACCGCCTTGTCTGTTGAACCAATTTGGTGGTTTCTTCTGCACAATCAGCCAGTCCCAGTCTTCGCATGCGCTGGTAGACAGGTCCTAATCTTACTGACTGTCTTTTGGCATGCACACATGACAGGGGAGACTCATGGTGTCTGGGACGCCTAACCCCTTCACCGGTCCAAAAGACCTGCCCCAGATAATAGCTGCAGATAACAACTCAGAGTGTAAGGTACTTGCACCATGCACAGATGGATTATTATAACTTGATATAGTTATAATTAAATGCACCCTCTTCCCCCCAAATGGGAGTGGGATGAACATTTTCCCTCAGATTAAAGATATGGATTTTTTTAGAATTTGGATTTTTTTTTTTTTCAACATGATCCCATACCCAGATACCAATTTCTCAATGGGTTTTCTCCAGGCACAGGCCCCACTCTTTCAGCAAATTTGATTAAAATCAGAAAGAAAATAAAAGATGCAGATTCAACAGCATATAATAAATTCCTGTGTCTGGATCATGACAGCCTGTACCCCATTCCTCCTCAAAGATAGGTAAAAATAACTCATTTTATAATAATGTTTAAGAATGCTGAAGGTCAAACAAACAAATAGGTGATGGTGATACATAATTTCCCAGAGGTAAATATCTCTCAGTAATTATTCTTATTGTAAGTGTGTAAAATGTACATTCAGTCAACTATAATTTAGCAATGCAAAGGAAGCCTGGTTTTTGAATCAGGACAATGGAATGGTTTAGATCAGATTAAATGCTATTTCATAGCGTAGGAATGCAGGTACTTCTAAACTATACCAGTGGAAAATGGTAATATATATTTTTCCTTATGTCAGAGTAAAATTGCCATTGTTTGTAATTATTTGCATATAATTTTCTCAATATGAAACAGATGCAGGACTTATATTTCTGTGGCTAATTTTTACCACAAACGCATTCTAAATCAATGTCATTTTTCTCCAGGGTTTTTTCGTGTCTGTGTTTTATTGCTTCCTGAACAGCGAAGTAAGTGAATTCTTTTGCATTCTTCTCTCGCTCTACTCTTCTACCATCCCATGCTCATTTTACACCTTTTGGAAACGTATCCGCACTGCGTCCCGTAGGGAGAGCAGTGCTAAAAACGCACTGTAAGTCAAAGCTGTCGAAAGTCTGAAGTGCAGTGCAAGCACGACTGAGAAATTTATCCAGATGCCTTCAGCTTGACCTCCAATCAATTAGATCAGAGTGCGCTCCCAATTTTAGTTAATTACAAAGGGAAGAACAAGATAATCATAAAATATTAATACAATACAATAAGCAATTGCAAGAAGTATACAATATACAATATCATACAAGTATACAATAACCATACAATAAGTCATTCTGGTTTATATTCCATAAATGGCATGATTCTTCTAGGAACCTTATTGTGCACTGCTGGTTTTGAGCATATCCCTAACAGGGAGTAAAAATATGATACTACACAGATCACAAGTAAGGTCATCAAATAGAAGAACAATGATATGCACTTATTCCAGAGTTACTTGGAGTTGATCACAAAATCTGAAGGATGCAATCTACTCATCTTCCCACCTTTTTTTCCACAATACAATACAACTTTATTTGCATTTCACTCTACAAGTTTTACAGAATAAAATTACAATATTCAGAGGAAATCTTGAGATTCATAGTTAAATTATCAACTATCTAAATATAGAGGAATTATCAGTAAATGCCTAGAGTCTAAATTAACCGTAAGGGGTTTCAGAATTAGATAAATTGAGGAATGTGAGTGCAACTTGCATAAAACACATCAGCATACAAAGCACATAATATACAAACATCATATCAGCAATCATAGCAAAGCAGCACAAAACACACACATGCGTGCACACACACACACACACACACACACAAAATCACACACAATCACACATATAATACAATAAACGGATCATAATCTGTAAGTATTAGACTATAATAAAAAGAAAGTATTCAAGAACAGATAATTTGCAATAATAAAAAATGAAATATAGAATTAAAATGATTACTTAGAGATTAGATAGAAAACAGTTTCAAGAGCAAGTGCTTCTTCAACTGTTTAGTATAGGAAAATAAACCAAGTTGTTTTAATTCGGATGGTAAGGATAGCCAGAGTTCTGTTGCCATGCTTTTTATGGTCTGCTTACCAGTATTAGTTTTAAAGTGAGTTTTGGAGTGATTGTCTTGTAAAGTATTGTAGGAGTGACTGTTTTTTGCATAATTAAAGTAATTCGTAAATATAGAGGGTAGTACATTTTTATGCCAGCGATGTATGAATTTCAAGACTTGAAGCTCAAAAATATGATGAATGTTAAGGATTTCTAAGAGGTTCATAAGTGGAAGCGCACTATCTGTATTGCTGCCATATAAGGTGGTAAAAAATAATACGACTAATATGATTGTTTTGCTTTGCATAGTTTTTAAGTGTGGTTTACACTTCCCCAAGCTCATATTGCATATGAAAGGTATGGATATATAAGGTTATATTAAAGTTGTTTGAGTTGGGAGAGAGAGACATAATGCTGAAGTTTATAGAATATACCGGTGTATTTCTTGAAATTTGAGAAGAGACCAATGATAAATGTTGATTCCAATTTGTTATCATCGAGCATAAAACCAAGGTCTTTTGAATTGGGTAGTTCTCTTCAGCTTGCATTTTGTGCCATCATTATTTGGTAAGTCTATATTAATTTCTGATGAGTTTTTTTTTTTTTTTTTTTTGCTGCTTTTACTATAATAAATTCGGTTTTGTCAAAATTGATGGAAAGTTTATTAATGTCACACCATTTCTTTACATTTATTAGCTCTTGATTGATCATGATTTAAAGATCTTTAATATTAGTACAGGTAGCAAAGATGTTGGTGTCATCTACAAATATACAAAAGGAGAGTTTACTTGAGTAATTTGGTATGTCATTTATATACAGTAAGAATAGCAAAGGACCTAAAGTGCTGCCTTGTGGGATATCGCAGATCATTGTTTTCATAGATGATTGAAATTTTTCAAAAGACACATATTGCTGTCTGTTTGTGAGGTAACTGGAAAACCACTGAAGTGGGATGCCCCTTATGCTATACTGTTCAAGTTTGCCTAATATTATATTATGATTTACTGTATCGAAAGTCAAGGAGTATCCCACAAGTAAATAAGTTATTGTCAGTAGTATGTTTCAGGTCATCTGTGATTTCTATAATAGCTTGCTCCGTTGACCTACTCTTTCTAAAACCAAATTGAAATTCACTTAAAATGTTGTGGTGTGTATCTATAGAATTTATTAATTGCTTGTGCGCTTGTTTTTCAAATATTTGAGTTAAGCAAGATAGGGTTGATATTGTACGATAGTTTGTTGGATCAGTGGCTTTTCCACCTTTATCCACTGGGGTTACTTTTGATATTTTTAAAATATCAGGGGCCAAACCTTGTGCCAATGAGTTATTGAAAACTAATGTTAAAGCTTCACTAATTTGTTTGGATGATAATTTTAAACATTTAGCTGGTAAATTTGGTGGATTTCTGGTAGATTGTGGAATTATTTATTTTTAATTAATCAATTAAATCAGATGTTTCATGGACATAAATGCTCCTAAAGATGAAACTATTATTGAAAGAATGCTTAATATCTGAGCTTTGGTCAGCATTATAATGTGCTGGTAATTGGCTTGCCAAAATGGGACCTACACTGGTAAAATGATCATTCAGTTGGTTGCAGATTCTAGCTTTATCAGTATAACATTTGTTTTTATAGATTAGTATGGATATAGAACTTTATTTTATTTTCTCAGGATCACCACTTAATAAATGAGATTTAAAGAGTTTATGCCTTTTTTAATTGAAATAATGCCTTTTGATATCCATGATTTTTTTTTAAATATCTTTTTCTTCGACTTTGTGGTTTTCTTAAGAGGTGCATGTTTATTAGTTATTCTTTGCAAAGTATTGGCTATGTTGTTCGTGTCCTCATTTACTCCTGGAGTTTGCAAGAGCAATAAAGTCAATTTGATTGAGATCTTTTAGAAACTTTTCATTGGTAAGAGTTAAATAATCTGTGTAGAATTTTTCTTAGATAATGGGGGGGAATTAGCGAAGAGGAAATTGTACAAATCAGGGCAGGTAATCTGATATTTCAGCTAGGCAGATGCCACTCATTATTACTTTTTCTGGTGAATTCGTATATATACAGTATGGTCAATCAGGGTTTTAGTATGATATGTCAGCCTGGTAGCTTTTGTTATTAATAGCAAATACCCCAAGTCAAATAGCATGTCAAGATATTTTGAAGTTGATGTATCATAGGTGTAATTAAGAAAATTAATATTAATATCTCATACTATATAGACTTCACAGCCTAAGTTGTTAATTATATGAAGTTTCTGGCTCAAGACTTGAAAATATTCAAGTTTATTGGACGGATGTCGATACATATGTATAGCCGACAATAATGTTTTTCTGTCTTGGCCTATCAATTTCTATGAAACAGGTTTCAACTCCCTCAGCAAAAATTTCTAAATCCTGCCTCCTAATGAAATTAATTTTATCATTCACATACATCCCCACACCTCCAGCATTAGTCAACGAGTTAGTATTTAGAAAATAATACCCAGGCATAGAGATGTTAATAATAGTATTTTTGCCTAATTTGGTTTCAGAAATTAAAGTAACACTAGGCACTTCCTTAAGGGTGAGGGTGAGTAGCATATCATTCAAGAGAGTAAGATTCTTAGGCAGACTTCGTGTATTGCAATGAAATACAGTGAAACCTTTTTACTGGCCTGTTGGAAAAGATTGCCAGTCTGTGTAACACTAAAGTATTTAGATTCAAGATTTAAACTGATACTACTGGAGTTCTCCTCATCAATGGGTTTGTAAGGAGTTTCAAGGATGTCTGTGAATAAATCTTTAGATTTGATCATGGATAAACTAGTCTGGTGAACCTTAGGCACCTTTAGAAAATTTTCTTCTGATAAGCCGTAGAAAGGCAAGTGTCACAGATCATTCATGTTAACATACAGTTAAGTTTAAAAGCTAAAGTTATAGCTAGGTTTATAGTCATATTCAACAAATTTGAACAACAATGAACTTATCTTCGAGTGTTGAGAATATTTCTAGTTGGGCGTTTCGGTGGCTGGGATTCGGTGGCTGAGGAAGTTTTGAATTAATTTTTTTTTTTTTGGAACTCCGCTACATCGTTCGCCGAGTCGAAAGTGACAGTTTCACTTCTCTCAAGTTCCTTAAGGTAAATCTGTCTGTTATTAGTCAATATTAACCTCCATTGTAGTGCTTTCTTCAGATTCTTTACATGGCCAAACAGTTTTTTGCATTTGGTCATTAGGGATTTTGATATGTACTGCTTTGAATGCTGTTAACCCAGAGGAGCTGGTGGAAATTGGACTACTGTTGGTCGAAGAAGGAGAGGTCAAAGAAGGAGAGGCGGGAGGCGTGTCCGTAGACAGAAAGAGAAGAGGAAAACCATGAGTCTATGACTGAGAGTAGGGACTTTGAATGTTGGAACTATGACAGGAAAAGGTAGAGAGCTGTCTGACATGATGCAGAGGAGGAAGGTGGACATACTGTGTGTTCAGGAGACCAGATGGAAAGGTAGCAGGGCTAGAAGCCTAGGAGCAGGGTTTAAGCTATTTTATCATGGTGTGGATGGGAAGAGAAATGGAGTAGGCGTCATCTTGAGGGAGGAGTTTGTCAGGAATGTTCTGGAAGTGAAAGGAGTGTCAGACAGAGTGATGAGTCTCAAGTTAGAAATTGAAGGTGTCATGTTCAATGTTGTTAGTGCTTTTGCCCCACAGGAAGGATGTGAGCTAGACGAGAAGGAGAGATTCTGAAGTGAGTTAGTACCCCAAGAGGTGAAAGAGTAGTCAATGGTGCAGATTTCAATGGACATGTTGGTGCAGGCAACAGAGAGGATGAGGAACTGATGGGCAGGTTTGATATCCAGGACAGGAACACAGAAGAACAGATGTTGATAGATTTTGCAAAAAGGATGGAAATGGCTGTGGTTATACTTTCGTCCAGAAGAGACAGGAGCATAGGGTGACTTATAAAAGCAGAGGTAGGAGCACACAGGTAGACTACATCTTGTGTAGGCGAAGTAATTTGAAGAAAGTCAGTGACTGCAAAGTAGTGGGTGAGAGTGTTGCCAAACAGCATAGGATGGGGGTGTGCAGGATGACGCTGATGGTGAAGAAGGTGAAGAAGGCAAAGGCAGAGCAGAAGACAAAGTGGTGGAAGCTGAAAAAGGAAGTGTTGTGAGGAGTTGAAACGGGCTTTGGGTGGTCAGGAAGTGCTTCCAGATGACTGGACAACCACAGCCAATGTGATCAGGGAGACGGGTAAGAGAGTACTTGGTGTGTCATCTGGATAGAAAATAGGTAAGGAGACTTGGTGGTGGAATGAGGAAGTGCAGGAGTGTGTACAAAGGAAGAGGTTAGCTGAGAAGAAGTGGGACATTGAGAGGACCGAAGAGAGTAAACAGGAGTACAGGGAGACACAGTGTAAGGCGAAGGCCAAACAGAGGACGCATGATGACTTATATGATAGGTCGGACAGTAGGAGGGAGAAAATTATTTATACAGGTTGGCACAGCAGAGAAATAGAGATGGGAAGGACGTGCAGCAAGTTAGAGTGATTAAGGACAGAGTGGGAAATGTATTGACTGATGACCGGAGTGTGCTGGGAAGATGGAAAGAGTACTTTGAAGAGCTGATGAATGAGGAAAATGAGAAAGAAAAAAGAGTAGAAGAGGTGACCGTTGAGGACCAGAAAGTAGCAAAGATTAGTAAGGATGAAGTGAGGAAGACATTGAAGAGGATGAAGAATGGAAAGGCGTTTGGTCCTAATGACATACTGGTGGAGGTATGGAAGTGTCTAGGAGAGGTAGCAGTAGATTTTCTGACAAGAACATTTAATAAGGTCTTTGAGAGTGAAAGGATCTTGGAGGAATGGAGGAGAAGTGTGCTGGTGCCCATTTTAAGAACAAGGGAGATGTGCATAATTGTGGCAACTACAGAGGGATAAAGTTGATGAGCCATATGATGAAGTTATGGGAAAGAATAGTGGAAGCTAGACTAAGGGCAGAGGTCAGCATTTGAGAACAACAGTTTGATTTCATGCCAAGATAGAGAACCACAGATGCAGTGTTTTCTTTGAGGAGGTTAATAGAGAAGTACAGAGAAGGTTAGAGGGAGCTGCATTGTGCCTTTGTGAATCCGCAGAAAGCATATGACAAGGTACCGAGAGAGGAACTGTGGTATTGCATGAGGAGAAGACAGTGGTGAGATGTGCTGTCCGTGTTACAGAAGAGTTCAAGGTGGAGGTGGGACTGCATGAAGGGTCAGCTCTCAGCCCCTTCTTGTTTGCTATGGTGAGGACAGGTTGACAGACAAGATTAGACAAGATTCCCCATGGACTATGATGTTTGCAGATGACATTGTGATCTGTAGTGAGAGCAGAGAACAAGTGCAGGAAAATCTAGAGAGGTGGAGGTATGCCCTGGAAGGGAGAGGAATGAAGGTTACCCTCAGTAAGACAGAATACATGTGTGTGAACAACGAGGACCCAACAGGAACGGTGAGGTTACAGGGAGCAGAGATAAAGAAGGTGGAGGATTTTAAGTACTTAGGCTCAACAAGCCAGAGCAATGGAGAGTGTTGAAAAGAGGTAAAGAAGCATGTGCAAGCAGGTTGGAATGGTTGGAGAAAAGTGTACAAGGACGATGTTGAGGCCAGCGATGTTGTATGGTTTAGAAACAGTGGCCCTGGGGAAAAGACAGGAGGCAGAACTGGAGGTAGCAGAGATGAAAATGTTGAAGTTATCTCTGGGAGTAACGAGGATGGATAGGATCAGGAATGAGTACATCAGAGGGACAGCACATGTAAGAGGTTTTGGAAACAACGTCAGAGAGGCTAGATTGAGATGGTTTGGACATGTACAGAGGAGGGATAGTGAGTATATTGGTAGTAGGATGCTGAGGTTGGAACTACCAGGCAGAAGGCCTAGAGGAAGACCAAAGAGAAGATTTATGGATGTGGTGAAGGAGGACATGAAGGTAGTTGGTGTAAGAGAAGAAGATGCAGAGGATAGGGTGAGATGGAAGCAGATGATTTGTTGTGGCGACCCCTGAAGGGAACAGCCGAAAGGAAAAGAAGAAGAGAGTACACAATCTGATTGGTCAACACACAGTCAGTAAATCACTTACTCAGAGCAAGGATGATCCAAAATCCTCTGAATACTATTTAACCCCCTTGTATCCCAGAACAACACACACACACACACACACACACACACACACACACACACACACACACACACACATTTCTCCTTAATGTTTTTGTAACTCTTCCAGATTTCTTGAAAAATTCTTTTTGATCGTTTTGACATGTCTGTTATAATTTCTTCAGATGTCACATACACTTTCAAATCGCCTCTAAAAGGCAGAACAGATCCAGACAAACTATTTTTCCTCTTATTCTTATGTTGATTTTGTTTCTTTGTGATTTTGAATTGCTGTCTTTTCTGTCTTTTTGCAGGACAAGCAAAATTGATTGCATCACATTTAAGTGATTGAAATATTTACAATTCAGATCATATTTTCTAAAGAGGAATTCAAAACCATTCAAAGTTTGCCTTTACATTTTGTAATAATTCTATTATAAATAACAATAAATGGCACAGTGGTGTAGTGGTTAGCCCATTCACCTCACAACAAGAATTTCCTGTGCTCAAGTCCCAGGTTTGGGTGTTTTTCTGGGGGCTTTCCTATTCTCCCTGAGTTTACATGGGTTTCCTCCAGGGACTTTAGTTTTCTCCCACAGTCCAAAAACATGCAAGTTACACTAAGTGGTCGTTTAAGATTGTCCCTGGGTGTGGATATGAGTGTGAATTAGACAATGGCTCAGTTCACTTCTGAACCAAAGGCTTAAGCCTGAGTATCATCAAGCTGCCACTGTTGGGCCCTTGAGCAAGGCCCTTAATAATCAACTGCACAATTGTATGAAAATTAAAAAATGTAAGTTGCTCTGGATAAGGGTGTCTCCCAAATGGCGTAAATGTCAATGAATGGTTATGTTTGCATTTGCCCTGTGAAGGTCTGGCGAGCTGTTTAGGGTGTACCTCACTTCACTAAGTGTCAGCTGAGACCCTAATAGGATTAAGTGGTTCTTCAGATGAGTGAGGGATAATGAGAGTGTGTAACAATAGAGCCGATGAAATTATTACGTTTAAATAAAATCATTTAAATGATTAATTAATCGAACTATGTTAATATTTATTCATTGTAAATATTCTGTTTCTCTCTATTAAAAAAACATGAGATGCAGAAGCAAGGGTAACTGATATAAATAATAAAATAAATACTGTGGTCCGTCATTTGTAATTTTTGTCCACTCACAAGACACGCACTGTATTAAAATATTCTAACTTTAGATTAACATGTAAAGTTAATTATTACATTAATACCGTTTCATATGGCTTTGTATCTGCCTTCCATATTTGAACTGAGATAGTGGTGCTGACCTGGTAAAGCAAGTGCCGCTGACATCAAATCAATACTACTATTCAGAATTGTATGTTTGTGTCATACTAGACTTGCATTCATGACACAATTTCAGAATACTTTATTGATCCCGAAGGAAATTATGTGCACACAGTTGCTCCATTAAACTAAAAGTCAAATATAGATAAAGTCTTGATAGAGAAAATTTAAGAAAGAGCTGTAAGGCTGAAATTAGAAGTTACTAATATGTATATAAACAGAGGATGAATGGTGTCAGTGAGGGATATGTACAGTATTGTCAATATGATAAACATTTATTCATTCATCCATTCATTTTCTGAACCACTTAATCCTAATTAAGGTTGCGGGGAGGCTGGTGCTCATCCCAACCGACTCTGGGCAAGGGCAGAGTATACCCTGGACAGCTCGCAAGGCCATTGCAGGGCAGAAAACACACTAACAGCCTACTTTTGTCGAAAGTCATCAAAGGCTGGTCATGTCTCTCACAGTCTATGGCGTGAGTTTCATGTAAAAGAACCATTGCTAACCCAGTTAGCTGCACTGGAGGGACAGTGACTACCTGTTGACATTGGGGCTTGAACTCCCGACCTTGAGATCGGTGATCCAGCACCTTACCACCAGGCCACCATTACCCAGATATGATAAACAGTAGAATGTAAATATATAACAGTGGATTTTGTTGCTATATGGTGTGGTTGTATGGTTTAATGTTCACAGGTAGGAATGACTTCCTTTGTGGTTCAGTGGTGCATTTAGTGGTAACAGTCCCTCACTAAATGTGCTCCTGTGACTGATCAGCAGGTTGTGAAGCTGGTGGGAGGAATTGTTGAATATTGTCTTTATTTGAGACAGCATTTGTCTCTCTGACACCACCGTCAGAGAGTCCAGCTCCATCTCCACAGCATTACTGGCCTTGCTGATCAGTTTGTGTAGTATGTTTACGTCTGCAACCCTCAGCCTGCTGCCCCAGCATGCAACAGCATAGAGGATAACGCTGCCACAACAAATTCATAAAATATACTGAGTAGTATCAAACAGATGTTAAATAACCTTAACCCTTCTTGTAAAGTACAGTAGTGTTCTTAAACCAGTTCAGTTTATTGTTAATATGAAATCCGAGGTATTTGTAATCCTCCACCATTTAAAAATCACATGCATCTTTTCATCTGCTCATTATACCTGCTTCCGACACATCGATTTAAAAAAAATAACTGTTAACTTTCTGTCTAATACATCTCACTCTTTGGTAGTTGCCACTGTAATGAGATATTCTGTTTTATTCACCTCACCTGCGAGTCTTCGTAATTTTTTGTTATGGCTGGTCACTACACATACAAATGTTATTTGAGACCAGGATTGGCATGATTGCTTTAAAAATATATTCTTACATGAATAAATGTTCTCAATAACCTAATTCAAATATCCTAATATTTTGGCGCACACCAATACCAAATAGCTGGATGAAGTGATAGTTTTATACATACAGTAGAAGTCCTAACCCTGCAGTGTTCTGTCGTTTTCCAAAATATCATAAATGACTCATTTTATAATCTAATTTGACGTGAACTGACAGCACAGTAAAGACTTGATAACTTCCCAAATATTTTTGTGTGCTAAGAATTGTTCCTCAGACTGACCGAGCTTGAGAATTTGGGTAGTTTTAACTCATTCATTCATTTTCTGAACCACTTATTCCTAATTAGGGTCACAGCGAGGCTGGTACCCATCTCAGCCAACTCCAAGCGAGGGCAGAGTACACCTTGGACAGCTCGCCAGGATATCGCAGGGCAGTAGTTTTACCTCTCACAAGAAATTGACTCAAATAGCTTTGCTATTTGCCACTTTAATGCAAAGCTGTTAGTGTGGTGTGGATGTCACTCCCCCAACAGACAAGACGTCCTGTGCTTCAAAGAGCTCTTATACCACAGAGAAAGTCATTGTGTTTTTTCCAGCTACACCATTTTACTGACTCATTTTCAAACTGCTTCATCTTATTAGGGTCATGGGGAGGTTGGATCCTAACTCCGCTTAAGCGAGGGTACACCTTGAATAGCTCGCTGGTCCATAGAACAAGCTCACACAGTCATTCACACTCACACCAATTGGAACAGCCATTTAGCCTAACATGCATGTTTTTGGACTGTATCAAAATAACTAGTATACCCAAAGGAAACCCCACACAAGCATGGGGAGAGCATGCAAAAGCCGCAAAGACATGTGTCTTGGACTTGAAACTCGGACCTTCTTGCTAAGAAGCGGACATGCTAATCACGACGCCAACATGCCACCCGTCAATCATTTCAGTCAAACGTGTTTTTATGAAGTAACAGTTCTTATTTTTCTTCATCTTTTCCTTTCGGCTGTTCCCTTCAGGGGTCGCCACAGCGAATCATCTGCCTCCATCTTACCCTATCCTCTGCATCTTCTTCTCTTATACCAACTACCTTCATGTCCTCCTTCACCACATCCATAAATCTCTTTGGTCTTCCTCTAGGCCTTCTGCCTGGTAGTTCCAACCTCAGCATCCTACTACCAATATATTCACTATCCCTCCTCTGTACATGTCCAAACCATCTCAATCTAGCCTCTCTGACGTTGTTTCCAAAACCTCTTACATGTGCTGTCCCTCTGATTTACTCGTTCCTGATCCTATCCATCCTCGTTGCTCCCAAAGAGAATCTCAACATTTTCATCTCTGCTACCTCCAGTTCCGCCTCCTGTCTTTTCCCCAGGGCCACTGTTTCTAAACTATACAACATCGCTGGCCTCAACACCGTCTTGTACACTTTTCCTTTCATTCTTGCTGATCCCTTCCTATCACACATCACACCGGACACTTTTCTCCAACCATTCCAACCTGCTTGCACATGCTTCTTCACCTCTTTTTAACACTCTCCATTGCTCTGGCTTGTGGAGCCTAAGTACTTAAAATCCTCCACCTTCTTTATCTCTGCTCCCTGTAACCTCACTGTTCCTCTTGGGTCCTTGTCGTTCACACACATGTATTCTGTCTTACTGAGGCTAACCTTTATTCCCCTCCTTTCCAGGGTATACCTCCACCTCTCTAGATTTTCCCGCACTTCTTATCTGCTCTCACTACAGAGCACAATGTCATCTGCAAACATCATAGTCCATGGAGATTCTTGTCGAACCTCATCTGTCATCATAGTAAACAAGAAGGGGCTCAGAGCTGACCCTTGATGCAATCCCACATCCACCTTGAACTCTTCTGTCACACCGACAGCACACCTCACCACTGTCTTACATCTCTCATACATGTCCTGCACTACTCTAACATACCTCTCTGCCACTCCAGACTTCCTCATGCAATACCACAGTTCCTCTCTCGGCACCCTATCATATGATTTCTCCAGATTCACAAAGGCAAAATTCAGCTCTCTCTGACCTTCTCTGTACTTCTCTATTAACATTCTCAAAGCAAACATTGCATCTGTGGTGCTCTTTCTTGGCATGAAACCAAACTGTTGTTCACAAATGCTGACCTCTGCCCTTAGTCTAGCTTCCACTATTCTTTCCCATACCTTCATCGTATGGCTCATCAACTTTATCCCTCTGTAGTTTCCATAATTATGCACGTCTCCCTTGTTCTTAAAATGGGCACCAGCACACTTCTCCTCCATTCCTCTGAGATGCTCTCACTCTCTAAGACCTTGTTAAATGTTCTTGTCAGAAAATCTACTGCTACCTTTCCCAGACACTTCCATACCTCCACCAGTATGTCAACAGGACCAAACGCCTTTCCACTCTTCATCCTCTTCAAATTGAACTCTTAGTGATTATATTTAATATAACCATGTTATATGTATAAAATAACCATGTTTGGCACATTATAACACACTATATGTGTTGAAAGTGCCATTAAACATCATTCTTTCATTCATTCATTCATCCTCTTCAATGCCTTCCTCACTTCACCCTTACTAATCTTTGCTACTTCCTTGTCCTCAACAGTCTCCTCTTCTACTCTTTTTTCTCTCTCTCATTTTCCTCATTCATCAGCTTTTCAAAGTACTCTTTCCATCTTCCCAGTACACTTCTGTCAGCAGTCAATACATTTCCCACTCTGTCTTTAATCACGCTAACTTGCTGCACATCCTTCCCATCTCTATTTCTTTGCTGTGCCAACCTGTATAAATAATTTTTTCCTCCTTACGATCCAACCTATCATACAAGTCATCATGCGCCCTCTGTTTGGCCTTTGACACAGTGACCTTTGCCTTACCCTGTCTCCCTGTATTCCTGTTTACTGTCTTCAGTCCTCTCTATGTCTCACTTCTTCTTAGCTAATATCTTCATTTGTACACACTCCTGCACTTCCTCATTCCACCACCACCAAGTCTCCTTATCTACTGTCCTTATAGAGGACACACCAAGTTCTCTCCTACCTGTCTCCCTGATGACATTAGCTGTAGTTGTCCAGTCACCTGGAAGCACTTCCTGACCACCCAAAGCCTGTTTCAACTCCTCCTTGAAGACAACACGACACTCTTCCTTTTTCAGCTTCCACCAGGACGGACACTGGTTCCCCCCCCCCCCCCCCAATTTGGTAGCCATTTTTATATTGTATTTAACTATGCATGTTCTTAACAACATAAGCATGTTCGCCCCAAGAATAGCCTAGCATGGGTTTCCTCTGGGTACTCTCACAGTAAGCTCATTTCAAATTGCCCCTAGGTGTGAGTGTATGTGCATCAATGCTGTGGTCTGCTGAACTTCCCACCTTCACCCAGAGTCAGATAATAGACTCCAGCCACCCTGTGACCCTATTAACACTGAACAGTTTGGCAAATGAATTAATGAATAATTATTAAAATCAGTAAAATGCAAGTACCTTCTAATATTTTAGCAATTGCTTCTCAAGTGGCCAGAGCTGTTAAACTGTGAGTTCTGTTGAAGACAAGGCAACCCCAGAGATAAATCCCACAGCGAATAGAAAAAGAGAATAGTGTAGTAATGTTTATCTTGTCAGGCTTCTCATTGATTTGCTGTGATGCAAATGTTTGAAAGGCCAAAAACATTTATTTGACTGGCAGATAATTGATTCACTAAAACAGCCTCGCTGTGTGAATGCTTATTACTCAATGTTATGTCACCTTTCAGGCATGTTTAACCACAACAACATTCTGAATGACAGCTATACAATTTAAAATGCTTCTTCTTCATTAAATCTTTATTTTATACTTTTTTTCAATATGAGCTAAAATAGTAAGAATGAGTTCTGTAGAATAACATTCATTAATACATTTAATAATAATTTCCTGTTTAGTTTCCAAATGCCAAAAATGCACATTTCTTTTTTGTTTTTCATTGTACGTCTATTATGCTACATTGGTAACATTTAAGAGAATTATAGGAAAATAAATAACAGTAGCATGGTCTACCTATTGGCACCACAGGGCTGAAGTGGCGAGCATATTTTCCCCAAAGCTTTGATTAAGTCCTCGTCTCAGCAAGGACATTTCAGTGGGGAATTTGTATGCTTTATTCATGCCTGGGTGGATTCCCTCTGAGTTCGCCAGTTTTCTCCCGCAATCCAATGACATGCATTTCAGGCTTGTTGCCTATCCCAAATTGTCCTTTGGTGTGTGCGCGCGCAGTAGACTTGTTGAGCTGTTTTGTATGTACCCTACCTTCACCCAGAGTCGGTTCAGATAGACTCCAGCTTCCATGTCACCCTGATAGGATTAAACAAGTTCAGAAAAATGAATAATTTGATGCAAAAGTGAATGTTGTAATCTTAAAGTTATTTTATGTCATACTCCAACAATAAGTGCTGGTCATCATCATGTTCACTCTCTATGTGCATGTATCTGTTTTAGCTACATTAGCACCGTGCTTAAAGATAGCTACCAATTCATTAGTAAATGGCTTATGTGATTTAGCTTCAATTATTAGTTTATTTTGGCTGAATACAATGGTTTGATGGTATAAAAAAAAAAAAAAAAAAAAAATGCCCCAGCTCAAGGGCTTTGTATCTCTCATCCACCTGTTTTATATCCTGTTTTGATTCTGTGTCTATTTATAATAACAAGATTGGAGGAATGATATTGAACATGCACAACAGTTCCATAGAGAGAGCAAAAGTCTGGATCAGAGTTCACAAACACTCGCGTGCGCTCTCTCTCTCTCTCTATCTCTCTCTCTCTCTCTCACACACACACACACACACACACACACACACACACACACACACACATACACAAATTACATCCAGCATGTTTAAAGTTAATTTACACTGTACTGATTGTTCCTTGTCTGCACCTCGGTGTTTTTGCTGACAGCCATGATGATAAAATAATAATTCTTTGCTCACTTCAAAATGTCATGGTTTACTAGTATGATGGTGCCTGGTGTGGAGATCACCGAAACTCATGTACAGAAGTAATCAGAGTGCTTCAAAAAGTCATCATTTGTCAATCATTCAATTCCATTTTGTTTACAAAAGATGACATTGCATTTCATTTTCATTTGCTACGCTTGCAAAGTGACTGGGCCTTTTTAATTTTATACAGTCTCTTATGAAGTCTAAAGCTGGTTAATGGAAGTTTTATTCATAAGGACTTAAATAACATGAATTAATTCATAGCTTTTGTGCACATAATTTGTAAAAATCTGCTATATAAATGTTGTAAAAGTTAATCATCTGATTCTTCATTATAAAAACTGCCCATTACCACCCTAAACAGCTCCCCAGGCCATCGAGGGGCAACACACACACACACACACACTACCATTCACACTCACACCTTATTCAATTAGTAACAGCCAGTTAGCGTGATGTGCATGTTAGTGAACTGCGGAAGGACATTGGATTAACCAGAGGAAAGCGCCTCTGGAAACTCTGGAATTCGAACACACCACCTTCTTGCTGTGAGGCAAACATGCTTACTTATTTACTTGTTATTATAAGCATTTATAGCATTGAATATGTATTTATTGAGATTATGTAGACATAGACAAATACATATATGTCTGTTGGGGGGTTGGGGGGTGATCCTACTTCACGGATTTCGATGGTCACGTGGGGATCTCGGTCCCACTTAACCACGGAAAGTAAGGGATCCCTGTATATGTATATATATATATATATATATATATATATATATATATATATATATATATATATATATACAATCGGCCCCATACTTATGAAATTAATCCGTTCCAGCGCCTTTTTCATAACACGGGAGTTTCGTCAGTAGGGGTCGCATTTTACATGTTAAACGCCTGATTCGTTCCAAGGCTCCCAAAACTACCCCATAAACCCTTTAAAAATGTTAAAGGTACACCAATTTTGTATGAAATATGTGTTAAAAGTAAAAGAAAATTATTTATTAAACCATTTAAACATTTTATTAACATATTTATTAATTAAACAATTATTAAACATTTTTTATTAACACACACACATGTCTCTCTCTATCTCTCTCTCTCTCACACACATACACACATAATACAGCATGCGATAAATGTGTATTGTATACACATTAAATGTTTATTGTGAAGCTGCGGGCCACGCCCACAAGCAGGATGCCATTTTAAGATGTGGAATTCAAAGTGCATTTCCTGCTTGACAGATCGGAGGTCCAAACTCAACTTTACCCTGATTCCTTGAGGAGGTCCACATTTATTAAACATTTACTGAATTAAACAACTTAAAAAACGAAACTAAAAACAAAAGAGTTAAGCCTCCTTCTGTCTCTCTCTCTAACACAACACACACATGCGCACGCACACACGCTCTGACGGAACAATTCTATTTAAATGTTTAAATGGACAAGATGTTTTATTTAAAGCGGAATTACAGCACCTGTTTGAAAGATCAGAGGTCCTGGTTCATGATTATAACTTCCTTCTTTGCGAGATCAGAGTTCTTTTTCCACGAAGCACTCTGCTCGTGCTTCTGTTTCAATATCGTGCCGAAATAACCGCCTCCGTCACTGTATTTCCTCTTTAAGGTCTCCTTCTGGTTCAATATCGTCTCAATTGTAGAGGGGTTTCGGCGATAACGAAATATAACGCTGCATGATCAATCTCAAAACAAGCCAACAGCCAGCTCTCCTTGTGACAAACAGGAAGTATGGTACAGGAAGTTCACTGCATCATCCCTCCGAGCCAATGTGAGGCCAGCGGTGCGGGATGTTGGGAGACAGCCAATGAGAGAAACTCACGCATCTTGTGAAATTTTGATTGGCGCGTTTGAATTTTGAATGGGGCTTCTGGCGCTTTTCGTAAGAGGAGGTTGTTTTCGTATCCCGGGGACGAAAACTTAGGAAAATGTTTTTCATAACCCGGGATTTTCGTACCCAGGGGGTTTCATAATATATATATATATATATAATCTTACTTATAGAAAAACACCACACACAGATGTCTTCCCCATTATGCCTTTACTAGATGAGCATTTACATTTAAAGGTCACATGGAAATTGAGCTGACATTTTGCTTCACTCCCAGAAGGAAACTCAAGAAATCCAAAAAAACATAATCTGATATTTAATTAGTGCCTTATCTACCTTCATCATTCAGTGCTCTTGAAAGTTTTAATCATCAGCCTTGAAGTGTGCACAGTATTTTAATGCAGGCTCATTTTTTACATTCTCTGTTAGTACACCAATTGTAACCATTAGCTGCAGTTTGATCATAACCAGCTACAATCAAAATACAATAACAAGGCCATGAACTGACACAAATAACAGCAGTAAATCTTTTAGCAAAGAGCTAGAAATAATGAGGCACAGAGTATCAAAAAAAGCATGATAAGCCCTTGCAACTAGAACATACAAGGCAGGAAATAAATGTGCAACACATATGAGGGGAAATAAAGCACAGGTGAGTGTAATTATAGAAACACTTAAGAGAAGGAAGTCAAGACTGGAATAAAACCAAAAACATTACATATACATACACACACACACACCGGTGGGGCCAGTGGTGTAGTGGTTAGGGTGCTGGACTCATGAACGGGAGCTTGTGTGTTCAAATCCCAGTTACCCCTGGGCAAGGTCTTATATATTTTTATATATATATATATATATATATATGTATCAGTTATATAACCCTTGTGTTAAGACGTCGTCTCTGTGATCTTTATGTTTACACTGTTATGCGGACTTTTGTAACCCGAAGCAAATATGGTTGGTCAGAAGCATAAGCCTACTTGCATGGGTACAAGTCTCATACACAGAGATGAATTAACTACCTGCTCGGATCGGCGCGATCTACCATGCATACTCAGTTAAGCAAACCGAGTTGTAAAATGAATGAAATCCTGAATCCAGGAAAGAGAACTCTCTGCTCCGTGATTAACATCGGTGCAGGCTGTGTTGTAAACAAGTTCATCGGCACCCTTGTACACTTGAAAGACCGGAAGTCCGTATAACCCACAGCAAGTACACTACTTTTGCAAGTACACTACTTTCGGTATTGAGCACCTCACATATTGTAAGCATTGATTGGCTGTTTTAAGCTTCATGTAAAGTGACTCAGTATAAATAAGTGACTTATTTGAAATTAATGTTGATATTATTTGGTATATTTCATATATATTTTACAATGTTGTTTATAATAATTGATTTATGAGATACGGTAATGGTATTTATGGATGTATAGTACAGTATGAGCGTCATACGTCAGACGTCACTGTAACAACTTCACTGTAACAATTTCAACTTACGTTCGGCCGTTCGGAACCAATTAAAAACGTAAGTTGGGGAGCCTGGGAAGGTAACCTGCAATGGACTGGTGTCCCATCCAGGAGGAGTTGAACTCCTAGTTGCTTCATGCTACGGAAAGCGAGGATAAGCATCGGCCTGATGAGCCACTAGGCTCGGGTGCAAGAAGCCCAACAGACTTTACCTATATATATATATATATATATATATATATACACATACCAGGATCCCTCACTTTCTGAGGATCCCCCACCACCACCAAATTCCGCGAAGTAGAATGACCCCCCCACACACACTGACGTATACGTACATGTATATGTACGTATATAATATCAATAAATACATATTCAATGCTATAAATGCTTATAATAACAATGACACATTCAAAAATAATGCATAACAACGCTCAGATGCACACATCACATAAAAATACACTAAGTAGTTATGATGGGGGGTTTGGGTTGTTTTTGTTTGTTTGGGGTTTTTTGCATAATTGCCTTGTTTTTGCGGCATTTTCCTTAACTTTTTCCCCCTATTTTTCCTTAATTTAATTATTTTTTAAGTCAATGAATATTAAAAAAAAAAAAAAAAAAAAACGTGATGCACTAAAGCAGCATGAATTGAAGCGTGAAGTAGCGAGTTATCCCTGTATACACACACACACACACACACATTTTTTGTGTGGGTTTCAATGCTGCAATGCAATCTCTGAATGTAGAGCACACATTGGGAGCACCTGGAGAACGGTTGAGGGTTAGATGCCTTGCTCAAGAATACTTTAGCCATGAAGGTAGAAGGGCCATCCCATTTTTTTTTTTGTTTTTTTTTGTTTTTTGACAGTTTAGGAATCAAACCAGCAACCTTTTGGTCCCAAACTTGCTTCACTAAGCTTTAGGTTACTGCCATCCAGTTTAGCCTTTGCTTCATTTCATTTCCAAACGGCATTATTCTATATTAGGGCCATGGGGAGAAAACAAATAAAGGAGGACCTAGAAAAAAACTCATGCAAGTATAGAGAGAACATGCAAACTTCACAAAATCCATTCTTTCTAGGCATGAGGCTTTTGCTGTGAAGTGGACGTGTTACCCATGATGCCACTGTGCCACCCTTCACTGTGTACAGCTGTATTGAATTAGGTTACCACTTTTTTGTTCTTTAGTTGGCTTGACCCTTACTGTCATCGCACATATCATCTTCTAATAGTGAGCTAGCTGAGTCACATTTCCATCAAAAATTCATTAAATGCCACGGTGTCTATCACTTGAAGTCCATCTTTTTATATCCACTCTTTCCTCCATTGAATATAATGTTGAATATTGATGGAAAATGATGAAGCTTATCCATTGTCCCTTATATCTCAGATCATGTGATACCTTTGTTCCCCCAGTGCAGCTAACTGGGTTATCAAAGGCCAGCCATGTATCTCACTGTTTATGGTGTGAGGTTCATGTAAAAGAACCATTGCTGAGTTTCGTCAACAGTATGCTGCGTAGCCGTCAGCGTGTTTCTGGCCTGCGATGGCCTGGCAAACTGCCCATGGTGTACTCTCCCCGCGACCCGAATTAGGATTATGTGGTTCAGAAAATGAATGAATGAATGATAGGCTTGAAAGTGTTCTCGCAATGTCAGAGAGGGTGTCCATGCTCACAACGTTAACATCTTACAGTAATAATGAAAATGTATCAGCAAACGAAAAATCAGCATCAGAATCAAAACCTGCATTACAACTTTTTAAATTTTTTTCTAGTTATTTTTCTAGGCAGATTTTTGACATCATTATCCAATGATTATTTTATTCATGTTATAATATCTTATAGAGCCTTGGAATTTTTTATACCAAGTATATACTGAGTTTGGTGAGTAAAAAAAAAATAGGATACTGTTAAAAAGGTATGTATGCATTTCAGGTATGTCATAATTCAACTCTGCTGTAAAGTCAGAACTGCCAGACTTTCATGCTCTCAAATATTTGAAATGCCAAGGCTTTAAATAGAAAAGACACCCCAAAGCTTCTTTCTATAAATACAACCTTGATGGATTCTGGTAAATTCTTCCAGCTTCCTTTATTACCTATATGCCCAAGGAAGCAGAAGAACATGCTTTATGCATTTCTTTTTCTTTTTTTGTTTTTAATATTCAAGGTAGGACCATGTACATATCTTCAAAGTGACAGGGGTTTAAAGTTTAAAGGTGGAGGAGCATGGATTAAGAATTTAAAAACTACAGCATGACAAGTTATTGTATAGCAACCAATATTCAATAGAACAAAAACCATACCATGATATGATGAAATAGGAAATTGTATTTGGACAACGTGGTGGTGTAGTGGTTAGCATGTCTGCCTCACAGCGAGAAGGTCCTGAGTAGTTCTGTGTGGTGTTTGCATGTTCCCTCTGTTCTTGCATGTGTTTTTTCTGAGGACTCCAAGTGCCCCTGAGTGTGAGTGTGAATTGTTGTCTGTGGGTTGGCCTTGCAGTAGTCTGACAATGTGTTCAGGTTGGAAAAACACCCACACACACACACACACACACAGCACACACACACACACTTTGGCCAGTGTGAGCTAAGATAGGCATAAGCCTCTTAGCAACCCTAGTAGGATAAAGCAGTTCAGCAAATGAGTGAGGGAGTTATTGAATTATTACCTCTGAACAGGAGGTTATATTTTTGGTTAGGTTTGTGTATTTATAAGCAGTATAATGAAGTGGAGCCGGTGGTGTAGTGGTTAGAGTGTTGGGCTCATGATCAGGAGGTTGTGAGTTCAAATCCCACTGAGACCCTCACTGTGCTAAGACCCCTGGGCAAGGTCTCAACCACAAGTACGCCTCTGTTCACCCAGCAGTATAAATGGGTACCAGTAAAATATACTGGGAAGGTAACCTGGCATCCCATCCAGGAGGACTTGTACTCCTGATTGCTTCATGCTACGGAAACCGGGGACAAGCACCGGCCTGATTAGCCGCTAGGCTCAGGTGTAAAAACCCAAACAGTTAATCAATCAAAAAAATAAATAAATAATGAAGTTTCTCCTGGAATTAGAGCTTTGTACAAAGAAGACTCCATTAGAATTGGGTGATGATCCAATTCCTGAGCCAGGAATTTTTAAACGGATTCTTTAACATTTTTAGGGAGAATAGTGTATTCCAGAATCCCACTAGGGGTGCTGTGAACTTTCTGTTATTTTATCAACTTGGTGAAGGTTTGCGAGACACATTAAACATTCTAGTGGTCTTGTTTTATAGTTGTTTCAATGTTGTACACTGCTGTCAGGTCGAGCTATTAGACGGCAGGCAGCATCTTCAGGATTAGCATCTTCTTAATTTTTAAGGTATTTTTGTACCATCTACACATGGCACAGTCAAAGCAAAATAATAAAAAGAACAAAAATAAATGTTGCATATTAAAATGGACAATTTCTGTTTCAACACATTATCGTTATGAAAAAAATCTTGTTACTCATGGTAAATATAATGTAAGCTACAGCTGTCACAAATCTGATTCTTGGCAAGAATAAGCACTGCTTTCATTTAAAATCAAGTTAGGCTCCCACCATGCTTGTTGTGATAAATGTCTCCCACCATCTTTGACTGATGTGCCCCAATATTTGGTCCCAATGTTGTAATATTCATTCATTTTCTGTAACTGCTTAATCCTAATTAGGGTCTGATGCCTATCTCAGCCAACTCAGGGCAAGGGGAGAGTACACCCTGGACAGATTGCCAGGCCATCGCAGGGCAGAAACACGTCAATGGCTATGCAGCCTAGTCTTGTAGAAAGTCAGCAATGTTTCTTTTACAGCCTCTCACCATAGACAGTGATGGACATGGCTGGCCTTTGATAACCCAGTTAGCTGCACTGGGGGGACAGTGAAAACCCGTTGACACGTTGGAGCTTGAACCCCCGACCTTGGGATCAGTGATCCAGCACCTTACCACCAGGCCACCACTGTCCCCCAATGTTGTACCAAAGTTTTCAAACGTTTACTGATGTATCTGGCTTTATTGATGTTGTAACGATGTTTCTGATATGTTGAATATGCTGAAAATTTCCCAAAGACCATGAAAATGGGTAAATATTGGGGAAAACATCAGGACCCTATGACCCTACCTTTACCTTCATTCATTATGCTACTGCTTGTGTGACAAATGTCTTCAATTTTATTCTTGTGCTTTCTCCTCTCCTGTCCTGTCAGTGCTGTATTGGGTTCACCTCTTCTCTGTTTAGATTATGATTAGTTTGTCTAAATATTGCTCTTTGTTTCCATGCTGTCTGATTTTTACTCGTGTTATTTATCAAATCGAAAATTATGTAAATAAACCGCACCCTTTTCTCTTTCTCTGCATAAATAACTTTTGTCTAGCATACATTTATACCATAATAACAACAGCGCAAGCTACAGGTGTTGATCCTCAGAGCAATAGTAATCATTAATGCTAAGAAGCTAACTTGTTAGCTAGCCCAAACTGTAGATAACTGATTTCAATTATGTTGAAATAAACTTCTGATCTTGATGAGATTTAATACTTTATCACAAACATGGCGAGTTTGATGCTTCAAAATAAATATTACATTTACATTTAGAGGATTTTGCAGACGCCCTTATCTAGTGCGACTTAAAGTTGTTATTCTATTTATACATCTGAGTAATGTTCAGTATGTGATCAGATATTTTGTTCTGTAATTGTTTAAAGGAAACCTTATTGACATTGAGTTATTTAAAACTGATTGTAGACTTCTCCCTCTTTCCCCAGGTCCGTTCTGCTGTTCGGAAGCGCTGGCACCGTTGGCAGGACAAGCACTCAATCCGAGCAAGGGTGGCACGGGCCATGTCCATTCCCACCTCGCCCACCCGGGTCAGCTTCCACAGCATTAAGCAGTCATCCGCTGTCTGATCTTAACTGAGCTCAAGCGCCACTACGTTCCTTATTGTGCAATCTTCTTACCCTCCATTGCTAAGCAAACCCAGGGAATAGCTGCAGTCCAAACAGGGTACAAGACCAACAGTTTAAAAAATGCCCCAAAAGCAATGTGTCAATGTCGACATAAGTTCAAGACTGGTCTACAAGAGTGGAGGAGGAAAAAGGACATTGGAAGAAGAAACCTGTAGAAGAAGTTACCCTCTGGTCCAATGACAGGGGTGTGGGGGTGGGGTAGATTTGATTGTGCCCTGAAGAATAAAGGATAGAACCTTCAAGCGTGTGTTGGAGCCTGTCCGGTTGTAATGGTCAAGATATCATCGAATTATGATTTCTTCATCCATTTCATTTTGTGTGTGTGAGGGATTCTTTTTCGTCAGAGATCGCTGGCTCAGCTACACCGATCAATTCGAGATAAAGTTGTAGCAGGATGATGAAGATAGCTAGCATTGTGGAGAAGTCGGTCAAATACCTGCAGCTTCAAATCAAAGTATTTGGCGAGCGTTGTTGGAGGTACACTCGTTATATGGTGATAGATAGAAGATGTTTGTTGGGATAAATATTTCTTTGTTGTTGTTAGATTGTACATTATGTCCAAATGGGTAGATGTTCAGAGAATATATATGGACCATCTCTCAAATATAAAATGATTGTGGCTTTCTCTGTATGCTGTCCTTTAACATAACGAGTCATTTCAAACATGAATACTCACTCAGCTGAGTCTGGTTCGCTCTCTTTTTTTCTCTTTTTTATTCACTTTAGGGATTCAGACCGTCACTTTTCACAGAGCAGGTGCAAACATTTGTTAAATCACCATCCTTTTTAATATTGCAGACTTTCTAATGCTTTCCCGCTTGTGGTACCATTGTATCATGCAGGTTAAAGGAGAGAATTTATTCATGAGGGTCAATAAGACAATCTTAGAATCTATCTTTTTTTTTAGTAAATGAACAAGGACAAATATTAGTCCTGTCACTGCAGAATGGGAGTCTCTAGAGCTTCTTTCACGATGTAATTTTTAGTCATATTAGAAAAGATCTAAACTGCCTGGCCAAAAAAATCACAAAGGTGTTGGCCCACCTTTATTCATGATTGCAACACATAAGCATCATGACTTTGTTGTTTTGGTTGGTCAGGTAGAGGCAACATTATGTGGATAATGTGAAGTCAGCTTAGGATCTGAATGAACAGGTTATCCCATCAATTAATTTTTCTTCCCTAATGGTATGGATAGAATTTTTAAAAATATATATATTATTAACTTAAGATTGTTGAAATAACGCCATGGCGGTCATAGCCAATCAAGGCTAAAGGTGATCTAACAAAATATTAGTGTCTGACATTTTTGAAGGATCAGAGAGTGTACAAAGCCTAAATCCTACATGTATTACAGTCATCCAAATTTTTAACCTAATTTTAAGTTTAGGCTAATGTGCCATATCTTATTTCCAGTCTTTCTCCATGCGTTTTGGACCAGACCAAAAGAATGAGCAGAAAGAAGAGAACACAATGAGCTTTTTTGTTCAGTTTCCTGGTTGGTTATGAGAGGATTTTAGAGAAATAACTAAAATTATTTTTAAAAAAATTGACAAAAACAAAAAATAAATCCAAGAAAATAATCCCGTCAAATAGCATGCGGAATTTTAAACCCATGGACAACTGAATGTATTTAGTTACCATTACAGTTTCCTGTTTTAGATACAATTTTATTCTACAAATAACCTATTAATCCTACTAGCAGGCAAATAAGGTGCATTGAAATCAAACAGCTCTAGAAATAAGAAGAGGCACAGCGAATAGTAAAAGGCTTCTCCAAAAATAACCCAAATCACACCAAAACATGCAGAGGCGTGTGAGAGGATTTTTTTTTTTTTTTTTTTTTGGCACTTTAAATAGACACCGTTTCCATGTTCCAGCTTTAAAACCCTGTCAATTTGAACAGAATGTGAAATGCAGTTTGACTTTGATCACTACAGCTTCTGATGCATAAAGACAGAATGTGTCAAGCACAGGATGGCAGCCATTATGGTAACTGTGGAGAGGCTTTTCCAAAGCAGCCTCTGCAGTGTTTTTATGACAAAGCATGGTAATAAAACATTTAGGAGAGTTATATGAGATGGCACAAGATTAAAATTACCTTGCCGCAGGGACTTAAAATTCCAATCTCATCTGCGCCACTGGGAAGGAACTTTAAGGAGAAAAAAAAAAGAGCGCAACATCTGCAAACACTACTCAGATTCGTCTGAAAGTTCAAGAAATTATCTAAACTTGGGTGACATGCAAGACTGAGGAAAGAGTCGTTCACAGTAGGTTGTTGTTCTATAACTCTACGTTCAAAGTGTCATCCGAGTGACAACACGACAGCCAACCGTTTACGTTCTGTGTACAGAGGTGTTGTGTTTCAGTAACAGCTGCATGGAGCAGCATGACGAGCAACATTTAAATTGCGGTTTTCTCAGTTGTTGCTAACTACACAGCTTGAAAAGCAACAGATCAATACAATCAGCTACAAATAACGTATTGCTCGTTAAATGTGTATAAAAACATTATAAAGTGAAACTTGGATTATAAATTGTAAAGTAAATCTTAGATTATATTCTAGCTGGGACAGCTGTCTTGTTTTACTAATCTGCCAAATAAAGCAATCCCTTCACACTGATTTTTATGTTATTTTAATTTGTATTTAAACAGAATCTATACCTAGGGTGAATAAGCCCAATGCGGGACATTTGGAAGTAAGTTTGAAGTTAATTCATCTTATGGTGTCCCAAATTATACCATTTTACTCTACTATTCTTTCTTCGAGCTCAGAAGGATGGTGGAAAATACAGAGTAAACCCCAAAAAGTCAACATTTATCAATTGCTAAACAGCCATAAGTGACTGAGACAAGCAACATGAGCTACACACTCGTCTGTCTGTCTTCCTTTCGGCTTTTCCCTTTTACTCAGGAGTCGCCACAGAGAATCATCTTGATTTGCATGTTTGATTTGGCAGAGGTTTTTTTTTTTTACGTCGGATGCCCTTCCTGTCACAACCCTTTTGAGCAAGGGACAGAAACACGCTGACGACTTTGCAGCCTACTCTTTACGTAAGTCAGCAATGGTTCTTTTACATGCCTCTCACCATAGACAGTGAGAGACATGGCCCGCCTTTGATAACCCAGTTAGCCGCACTGGGGGGGGGCAGTGACAACCTTGTGGAGAGTGGGACTCGAACTCCCAACCTTTGGATCAGCGATTCAGCGCCCTATACCACTAGACCATCACTGCCCCACGAGCGACACACTTGTCTACAATACAATAAAAACAAGATTTTAAAAACTACCCAAATATAAAGTCTTTGGTTGGACTGCTTTTCGCTTTGATTACAGCACATAATCTCCATGGCATTGTTGCTTTATTTTGTTAGGTCGAGGCTCAGCAACATTATATGATAATCAAACGAAGAACTAAATGATCAGGTTATCCCAGCAATAGACCTTTCTTCCCTGGTGGTACTGATATAAAAAGAAGAGTTAAATCATGGTTCAGGGCACATGTGGAATCATATTTACACATAAGCTGGCACCACAGAGTCCTGACCTTTACAGCATTGAAAGTCTTTGGGATGTCCAGGAGAAGCCTGTTGGTGGAAAAGTAACCCAGTTCTGGATGGGAATAAATGTGATGTTGATTAAACTTATTCAAAACAAAGCAATGGTGATTATTTAAAGGTGTAAAGTTGGTGCAACCAAATATGTGTGCATGATTTTTTTTTTTTTTTGGGGGGGGGGGTGTACATACTCTAGTTTGAAACTGTAAACCACAGTTTGCAAAAATTTTTTGTTTCATAACCATGTTCCCAATTTTTTTAATGTCAGCCTTTCTTTCGTCCTGAATGGTGGGCAGTGGTGGTTTAGTGGTTAATGCGATGCGTTACTGATTCGAAGGTCAGCGGTTCTATCACCAATGTTGGGCCCTTGAGCAAGGCCCTTAACCCTCAGCTGCTCAGATGTTTAAAAAATTGATAATTGTAAGTCGCTTCGGATAAGAGCATCTGCCAAATTCTGTAAATGACTGGGACTATTCTGACTGCACTGCAATCTACCTTGTCCAAAAATAAACCTCAAGATATGGTCTCATTCGGCCTGCGGTTGCTAGCTTGTCGAACGAAACCTCAATCTCAAAAACGCATTAGTGTTCTTTCCGCACTTTTTCAATTCAAGTCCTTCTCAATTTTGTTGAATTTCATTAAATGTATAAACATGAAAGTAAATACATGGTATATTTAATTCCTTCCAAACCGGTTTAGTTTAAAGTGGGCTTCAGACAGATGAAGCATTGAACAACCTAAACTAGTATTTCATTCTTTGAGATATTTTCCATTTGCAATATAATTCAGAAACACAATAAAATGCTAGTGAGAGTTCTTTAAATGCTCTGTCTGACATTCCTAATGATGGGGCTATTACTTCAGACTAGGAATCCAAAACCTATATATATTTTATTAACTGATCAGACATGCTTTGACAGACACCAATGAATATTTTTCATTTTTGGCCACTATTATTATGACAAATTACATCAATTTCTTCATGCAGAAGTTTTTAAATCACACAAAAACCTACAAAATTATCTCATCTTGTTTGACTTTCTGGTTCCTCCATTAAAACAAGGATCTGGGCTTGAAAATACAGCTCACAGGTCTATGATTCTGAGCTGTAGCTGACCGGCGCCTGTGACTCCATACTGCTGACTCAACACAGAGCAGCATCCAATCACTGGATGATATCCAAAAAGCACTGACACTCAGGATGTATAGTGTTGCCATATTCTCCCATGTCCTACATTCTCTAGTGTGTTTGTCAAGGTGAACCAGATAAGCATGTGT
The DNA here is from genome assembly GCA_024760905.1 of Plotosus lineatus. Classification (NCBI taxonomy): domain Eukaryota; kingdom Metazoa; phylum Chordata; class Actinopteri; order Siluriformes; family Plotosidae; genus Plotosus; species Plotosus lineatus. The sequence goes on from CM045738.1 coordinate 25,475,267, forward strand.
GTAGTTCAATGCAGCCAGCTAGAGGTGGAAAATAAATAAATAAATATTTTTACAATTTTTTTACTCGCAGCATTAAAAACGTCTTTCTACTGACTGCATTTTTCATTTATCATTTCTGAATTGTTTGGCAACTTTTTTGGCAGCCGACAACTTCGCGATCGCTAACAAATCTAAACTTCAACAACAATGATGTCGTGTAACACTCTGCTGCATTCATAAAATATAGCACATTTCAATTTTAATATTTGCAACACATTTGTGTTCGCCTCATAGCTAGGTCCAGACTCAGCGAGGCCATTTATGTGTGGAATTTGCATGTTCTCCCCTTGCATGGGTGTCCTCCAGATATTCCTGTTTCTCAAAATGGCTTTTTATTTTTTATTGAAAATAAATAGTTTTTTTGCACTAAAGCCACATTGGATTACTCAACCCAAGATCAAGGCTTCAAGGCCACTATCAATGGGTTTTGACTGCTGTGCACTACGATGCTGCGGCATTTTCGGCTTGATTTACACTGATAAAAAGGGTTACATGGCTCATACCGATATGTTCCCTGGCATAGCAGGAAAGATTAAATAAAGGTGGAATGAAAGTTCACTCATTTATTATCTGTTACTGAAAAGGAAAACTGAATTGTTTGGAGATTGCTAACTCAAAGCTACCAATTTTTTTGATTTTTGTTCATCGTATCCGATCTGTTTGGATAACGAAAGCATTGAGGAGACTAGGAGGCACTCATTCAGTTTCACAACCAAGTCTTCTTTTTATTTATTCCAAATTCTCCCATAATTAAAAAAAAAAAAACAATGACAAAAAACTAGTGATTACATATGATAATGTAAAAACCATAGAAACTATATTCCTTTTTGCATGAAGTAAAAATTATTTTTGGAATATTGTATTAACACTATTAAATGACAGATATAAAAATCATAGCTTTAGTCCTAAATCTTAGTAAAGTAGTACTGTTTGTATAAATACCCCCTTATTCAAAGTTTGATTTTATTTAATTTTTTCACTTTTTTTTTTGGGGGGGGGGGTGACAAAGGAAAGCCGTCAGGAAATAGTACACCATAATACACCAGCACATTCAGTGTGTACACATTTTGGAAGTAATCACATGAGAAAAGAAAAATGTACATTTTTAACATGTGCATCAATATCCATCTGTATCACCTTTCCATGTTGTATTCACATCAGTACAATGCAAAAAGATATAAATATATGTTTGTATATTTGTATGTATTGTAGTTCAGTAGAACTCCCATTAGGATAGGGTCAGTGTCTGTATCAGATTTGTTGGCCATAGTCCTGTAGACTATATTAAGGTTTATTGCTGAATTATTTACTTTTTTATTTTTTTTTTAACTGCTTATATACTTTCTAAATTCTGTAACGCATTGTCATGGTAGAGTCAAATATAAGGTGTGATTATAAACATTTTTTTGTCATGATCTTTATTTCCATTTTTTTTTTTTTAAAAAAAAAACAGCTTTCTATTTATTCTTTAGGTTTATTTTCTGATTCATTCGGTTCTTCTCATGTCTGCTGTAGACAAGAGCTGTACAGGGCTGGGACCGATTGTTTTCTTAATGTCCAAATGTATGCTTTTTCTGTTGTGCTCATCAATGTAGTAATGGTGTGTGTGTGTGTGTGTGTGTGTGTGTGTGTGTGTGTATATATATATATATATACATATATATAATGTTTATTTATATGAATATGACACAGAAATCTATATTTATTACATTATTTAAGAGGTATCGAGTATAAGTGCACAAGTATCAGAACTCACTAAATGCCAAGTGAGGTGCATGGATTGGTCGGGAGAAAAAGGTACAGTGAAATGTAAATTTTTTTGTGTGTGTGTGAGTGAAACTTGAGTTGTGATTGTGTAAAAGAAGAAGATTTGATTTCAGCTTCTTGACAAGTTCCATGAATATCCCATTTCACTATTCTTGTTTACGTGTCGTGTGATTTTTATGTGTTCTGATTCAAAATTGAGGATGTCTGTTGAAGCGTACTGAGGATTTAGACTGAAATTTTTGTTCTTGTCATCCTTACTTTGAATTCTTTTTGTTTGCATTTGCATTACAGATTTTGGGTATTTGATATTATTGGATGATGATGTATTTGGAAATTATGGTCTTGTGTCTACTCCCAGCACACTTTTGAGATAATGGAAATAAAAGGCAGCATATATAATGGAAATATATAAATGAAATGGAATGTATTTCAGCCATAGATTTGTGGCATAGTCATGACATTCTATTATTGGACGATGAAACTGAGAGTGTATTATAGAGTCAAATTATTAAAAAGTATTTATGGCATAACTTGCTCTAAGTGAAGTCTTTATTTGGCCTTCATTTCTGTTTGTTTCTTTTTCACTGTATGTGTGTGTGTATATATATATATATATATATATATATATGGTAGGCCTCCGTCAGTCCTGAAGGACTATGGCTGCGCTCTGGCTAGTATCCCGGCTGGTGATACTCCCCAGTGCGCAGAGCCTGGGTAGGGAGTAATGAGGGACAGGCTGTTACCCAAGCAGCAAGTCCCCCCTCCCCGTCTCGGAGCCACCGGAAGGATCCAATGGAAAGGCAAGTGCCGATACGACTGGGTTCCGGTGCCGCTGCAGGAGAGAATCTACGGTCAATTTAGAACGGCCAATTAACCTACAGTGCACGTCTTTGGATTGCGGGAGGAAACCGGAGCACCCGGAGGAAACCCGCGCAAGCACGGGGGGAACATGCAAACTCCACACAGAAATGCCCAGGCCGGGAATCGAACCCAGGCCTTCTTGCTGTGAGGCGGACGTGCTAACCACTACGCCACCGTGCCGCCAATATATATATATGTATGTATGTGTGTGTGTGTGTGTGTGTGTATATATATATATATATATACACACACACACACACACACACACACACACACACACACACACACACAGACACAATGATATGGGGCGCTGAATCGCTGATACTAAGGTTGGGGGTTCGAGTCCCACTCTTCGCAAGGTTGTCACTGCAAAAGACCCCCCCCCCCCCCCCGCTTCCTTCCTCCCAGTGCAGCTAACTGGGTCATCAAAGGCCGACCATGTCTATGGTGAGAAGGTCATGTAAAAGAACCATTGCTGACTTTCGTAAAGAACAGCTGCATAGCCATCAGCGTGTTTCTGCCCCTTGCTAAAAAAAAAGGGGGGGGGGGGTGTCAGGAAGGGCATCCGACGTAAAAACCTATGCCAAATCAAACATGTGAATCTGATGATTTGCTGTGGCAACCACTGGAAAAGGGAAAAAGCTGAAATGAAAAAAAACATGATATAGACACAATGATCTAAAACATTTATGTGTGTGTACATAGATATTATTTTTATTTTTTAATTTTCTGAAATGCTTATTCCTAATTAGAGTTGCAAAGTGGCTGGCACCCATCTCAGCCAACGAGGGCAGAAAACACCCTGGACAGGTCACCAGGCCAACACAGTTACTATTAGTAATAATAATAATAATAATAATAATAATAATAATATTACTTTTACATTTTAGTTATTTATTTATTTGTTTATTTATCACAGATACACAATGATCCAAACATTTGTTCAAATAATTTAGAGATTATTTTAACCTTAAACAGCAATCTGGAAATACAGAGTGACACTAAAACATGGGAACTTTATAGCAATCCAATAAAACCAAGAGTGATGGAAGAAAAATATTTTAGTCATACTAATTGAAACCTTAAAATATGCGATTCAAGAAACAATGATGGAATTTTCTTTTTTTTTTTAATTACTTCCTGTAGATGTCGTCCTCTTGTACGAATGCATTCTTGAAATCTACTGTTCAGATTCCTCATTGACCACTGAAACATCTCAGCTGGGATACTATGAATTTCATCCTGAATTCTCTGGTTTAACTCATCCAGAGTTCTTGGTCGAGTCATGTACACTTTACTCTTGAGAGAGCTCCACAAGAAAAAAAATCTCAAATGGATAAAAATCTGATGATCTCAGAGGCCAGGGAACGTTACCAAATATTGAGATCACACGGTTACAGAACAATTCTCGCACAGCCTCCAATGACTGCCATGCAGTGTGTGATGTCGCTCCATCCTGTTGAAACCAGGTTCCTTGAACGTGTGGAAAATTGTGAAAATTGTGAAAATGACACAGCACACCATACTGTCACCTCACTAGCATGTAAAGGGCACTCATGAACTTCATTAGGATTTGTCTCTGCCCAGTAACGGTAGTTCTGCTTATTTACGTAACCTGTGAGATGCAAATGGACCTCACCTGACATCCATAACTTGCTTATAAATTCATCGTTATTGTTTATATTTATCATTTATTGACAGAATTCTAATCGCAGCTGGTAATTGTTTTCCCTCAGTTGCTGCACTATCTGCAGCTTGTATGGATGAAATTTCAAATCTAAAGTAAGAATTCTGCGAACACTCCCAGGACATTTCAACCCCAGCTGCCTGCTTACGAATTGAATGTCGTGGGATCCGTAAGACAGACTCGCGTACAACATCAATGTTCTGTGGAGTACGAGCACTTCTTGGTCGTCCTGTTGGTTTGTTCTTTGGGGCCGATCCAGTCTCTTCAAAGTTATTAATGCAACATTTTATCACATGTTTTGATGGAAAAGCATCATGACGTCCTACGTTGAAGACGTCGGAACTCCCATTGCACAGCTGTCAAACTATCACCGTTTTTATAAAACATTTTTATGGCTAACGCAGGCTGATGCCCATTCCATTGATCCATGGTTACTAAAATGGCGGAGTGTTTACTTGCTCAATCTCGCAGTGCTGCCATTTGCTCATGTCTGCCAATACACACTTCAAAAATTCCTGATTTTTTGGAGTGTCCAAGATTCTAAATTTCAATACAATCACAAGTATGGGATCCATCACTTGATTTCACAAAGGTTTTCACCAAAGACAGTCTCTGGGAACGGTTATGAATAATTTAGAACGGAGTGCCTATCAAAAAAAAAGTGCTACCAGGAGAGTTCACTACCATAAATCATGTGGGGAAATGCCCTGAACCAGAACAGACCCTCACAGGACGACACATACATAACCATTGATATTCACACTCGACAGACGGATCGCTACAGCCTCTGCTGTTAAGCGGTGTCTGTACCGGTCCGTTGTGGTGAAAAAGGAGCTGAGCCGCAAGGCGAAGCTCTCAATTTAACAGTCGATCTACGTTCCAACCCTCATCTATGGTCACGAGCTTTGGGTAATGACCGAAAGAACAAGATCACGGATACAAGCGGCTGAAATGAGCTTTCTTCGCCGGGTGGCGGGGTTCTCCCTTAGAGATAGGGTGAGAAGCTCCGCCATCCGGGGAGAGCTCGGAGTAGATCCGCTGCTCCTCCGCATTGAGAGGGGCCAGTTGAGGTGGCTCGGGCATCTGGTCAGAATGCCCCCGGACGCCTCCCTGGTGTGGTGTTTCGGGCACTGGAGGGTCTCTCGGCTTGTCTGGGACCGCCTCGGTGTCCCCCCGGAAGAGTTGGAGGAAGTAGCTCGGGAGAGGGATGTTTGGACCTCTTTGCTCTTTGCTAAGGTTGCTGCCCCCGCAACCCGACCCTGGACTAAGCGGAAGAAGATGATGATGATGATGATGATATTCACACTCACAATCAATCAATCAATCAATGGGTGCTGTGTCAGAATTCTGGCGTAGGCGGCAGCCATAACAGCCTTGTCATGGCTGTACTGTATATGAAGGGCAAAAAATCCACAGTAGAGGCCCAAAGTTCTTTCTGCAGGGTGTTTTTATTGAGACACCATCTCTAGCAAGCTGGCCGTTGACTCTAAAGAGTTCATCCGCCCTTTGATAGGTCTTGTTTTTATTCCTACTGGGTTGCTAGCCACGCTCCTCACCACCAAATTTGGAACCTGGTGGGGGATCCGGTTCAGTCGCCAACCACTCGATCATGCAACAGTTTGTACTGGCTTACATGTTACCAGTAGCAGGTCAAGACCTGACCTGGCAGACCACACTCACAACTAGGGGCAATTTGAAACAGCCACTTAGCCTACTGTGACTGACTTTGGACTGTGGGAGAAATTTAGAGGACCCTGAGGAACCCCATATATATGCACAGTAGGCTAATTGCCTCTTACAAATTGCCCTTAGGTGTGAGTATGAATTGACCCTGTGATAGACTGGTGAGTGATGTTGCTTTTGATAACCTTAAAAATGATCATACAGGTTTAGTTTTTTATGTCTTGCAAAAGTACATTATGTTTATTGTGGATAGCAATTTGCTAAATCTTTAACTATGCACCAAAATTTTTTATTCAGTGCAGCTCTTTTTAAACAGCACCACAGTCATGATTCATTTCATCGTTTCGTAATGATGTGATAGATTTATTTAACTGTTTCATTATTTAAAACTCTTTCTGTATATATTTATTTTTGTTTAATTCCTGATTTTTCCAGTAAATGACCATAATTTAGACAGTGTTTACAGGTGATTTCTCTGTAATTTATTCAGATTTAGATTTAGTGTCCTGAGATGTACTAAAGTACTGGAAGGAATTTTTCTCTTCTTGTATCCAGTGTTCCAGGGATGCACTCTGTGTCCACCACAACTCAGATCAGGATAAAGTGCTTAACATGAACGAATTCATGTGTTGAAATCACACTTCCAGTTGAATAGCTTAAAAATCTACAAGAACTCACTAACTGATAGAATAGCTTCGATAAGGATGAATTGTTATTTCTGACAAAAAGACATTAATGAACAATAGTTACAGGGATCCCTCACTACTTCGTGTTTCAGTTCATGTAGCTTCAGTGCATTGCATATTTTTTAATATTTATCAAATTAAAAAATAAGAAAATTAAGGAAGAATAGGGGTAAAAGTAAAAAAAAATGTGACAAAACAAGGCCAATTATGCAAAGAAAAAAAATAAATACCCTAAACAAACACAAAACAAAAAACAACCCAAATGTGATGGTCTATGTTGGGAGTGGCTCTGAATTTGGCGGTTTTTAACTCTCTTCTCTCTCTTTGTGCACTCAAGGCGCTGGTGAGGGGCGTGGCTGCCACACGTGGGTGGAGTCCAGAGCACACACCTGATTCCACTCAGCCATCACCGGGCTATAAAGATGAGCGTTGCACTCCTCCCAGCGCTAGATGTCTGTCCCTTTTCGTGATCCCGTTTCCCCGTGATCTCTCTGGCTCCTGGTTCTCAGCTCCGTGCTCAACCAGTTCGGGGGGTTGAGCCTACTTCGCGGAATTCGGTGGTCACGGGGGGATTTTGGTCTCAATTAACCGTGGAAAGTGAGGGATGCCTGTATTTCCTTTTGTCAAAGCTTCACAAATCTCTAGAAGGTTTCAGACCGCATTTTGGGAATCACTGATGTGATGGATTACACATTCCCTCCAATTTTCCACCCCTAAAAAGCAAATTCTTAAATCTGGCATTTTCCTGACTGTCCACCAATAAAAACAATGGTACATGTAATTATTTGGGCAAATAGTTTTATTATGATGTGTCTTTAGAAAGGAAAGTATGAAGGGACTGAGTGAGTTTATTGTGCCAGTAGAAAAATTACTGATTCACCACAAAACAACTTCACTTGGGTTTTTTTTTTTTGCATGATGGGTCAGACCGCTATAAAACAACTTTTTTTCCTTTGTGGTACGGTAATTCATTTAAGTTCTCCAACACTTTCCAAAGTGTCTTAACAAAAGTATTTACCATCATGAAGACAAAACTTGTTGCGCTTAAATCACACCAGCTGTTAACCTGAAATATCTTTTTAGTTTTGTTGAAGTATAAATATCAAGCCAAAGGGCAGTGGGCAGATCGTTTGGACCTGTGATGGGGTTAGGCATTCCAGCCACCACGAGTCTCCACTGTCATGTGTGAATGCCACAAGACAGTTCGTAAGAGCAGGACCTGTCTATCTACGCATGCAAAGACTGGATCCGGTTAATTGTGTGGAAGAAACCACCAAATTGGTTCAGTGGACAAGAAGGCCCACCCAGCAAAGTGTCGTGGAGCAGAACCAGGGTACAGTGAGACACACAGGACACTGCTGGCCATCCACTGAACCCAGATAGACCGGGACGAGAGAGTGAGACTGACGATCTGCGCAACTCTCCCACACTTAAATCCAAGTCAAGCGCAAGTCATGACTTCACCCACGACTACCCTTAAATAATATCATAGATACACACACGCACACACACACACACACACACACACACACACACACAAAGGTGTGTCTTAACGTCCTTGTTAGAAAGTCCTATTGACATATTTACTTAGAAAACTAACACTTTTTAAACTTGATCCAGGGTCGGGTCACAGGGACATCAGCATAAGCAGTGAGGTTCAATTTAAGTAACCAAGATAAGTATTCTTATTAAGATGTATAGCCGTCAGTGTGTTTCCGCCCTGCGATGGCCAGGCGAGCTGTCCAGGGTGTACTATGCCCTCGTCCAGAGTCGGCTTTGATGGGCGCCAGCTTAATTATGATTAAGCAGTTACAGAAAATGAATTAATGAATGAACATTAAGAGCTTCTAAAGCCCCGACAGCTTTCCGAATGGGGATTATCACAATTCCATGTCTTGAATCTCCATCTTGAACTCTTGAAAAATACCCAAGGATTTTAGAATTTATTTGCCAAAATATTCATGCAATCACACTGTCAGCTATACTTTGATGAGGTTTTTTTTTTATTGTCCTGGTCCAATCCCTCTCCACCTGTCACCTTGCTTCAATTATGTGACAACTACCCAACAGGGAAGAGAAGGGCTAATGTGTTTCCAGCAAACACATGTTTTAAAAAATCGCACATTTTCAAATGTCATGTTCAGAAATTTGTTAAACACTACAATGCAGCCTGGACGTTTACAGATCTTCCCTTCCCTGCAGTACATTTCAATGCAAGGGTTAGATAAAGTTCAATATTATAAACTTAAGTGGTTTTCTGTGGGAGTGAATCTTTATTGTCTCCACACAGAAACAATTGGTTGTTATGCAAAATACCAATATTATGCCATTATTCGTTTTTAATAAAATATTTGAGCAGAGCATTAGAATGCAGCACTTGATTGTAAATAATGGAGATCATTATATCTCCAAAAAAGAAAGAAAAAAATTGTCAAAACAAATCGACAGAAGAACACATGAAAAATACGTGATTGCTGTAAAATTAATTAATTTTACATTTTGCTTTTCCTTTCTTGCAATTTCTCTTTCCTATTGATTGAAATTTGTGTCACTGACGTCACGCACTGTTATTATTATTATTATTATTATTATTATTATTATTATGATACATTTACTAATTTTCTTAATCCTTATAAGGGTCACAGGGAGGTTGTCCATCTCCGCTGACTGTGATTTCAAACAGTCACTTATCTTATTGTGCATGTTTTCGGAATGTGGGAGAAAACTAAAGTGCTTGGAGGGACACCATGCAAGCACTGCGAGAACATACAAACTTCACACTGAAACACTCCAAGCCCAGACCTTCTAGCTGTGAGGCGGATGTGCTAACCACTTTATTAACATCACTGTCTTATCAGAAATGCAATTTTCTTACGCGACTATCAACCCAGAGATCACAAGTTTGAATCTGGATTGATGCTACAGCCACCCGTGACCGGGAGTTCATAGGAGCTAATTGGCTGAGCTCTCACAAGAGGATGTATGGCATACTGCACTTCTGTCACTCACAGAAATTACCAGTCAATCATGTGTGTCTGTGAGACAATTAAGGCGAGGGAACAGATAGCAGAATTCCACCGAGGATTCTCAAAATAATATCAAATCCATCAAGTTCCCTCAAGATCTTAATGAATCCACCAATTTGTGACGCCGGGAGCATTCAGTCAGACCCAAAGATGCAGCATACAGAGTATGGTGATACAGATGAGGTTTATTGTACACAAAGCAGGCACCGGAGTATGGAGAATCGTAGTCACCGTAGAGGTGAGGGGAAACACGAAAACCAAAATTACCAAGGGAAACTTCAGAGCGGGAACTGGTCAAGCACGGAGCTGAGAACCATGAGCCAGAGAGATCAAGGGGAACTGGAATCACTTGGAGGGACAATCTTCTAGCACTGGGAGGAGTGCACAGTTCATCTTTATAGCCCGGTGATGACTGAGTGGAATCAGGTGTGTGCTACGGACTCTTCCCGCGAGTGACAGCCACACCCCTTACCAGTGCCTACAGTGCATAAAGAGAGAACAAGAGAGTTAAAAGCCCTTGATTCAGAGCCTCTCCCAACACAGACCCTAACAAATTTCCCTAAAGATCATAAAGAAGCCACCAAGTTCCCCAAAGATCATAACAAATTCACTAAGTTCCCTCAAGATCATAACGAATCCATCAAGTTCCCTCAAATTTATGATTCCACCAAGGTCCCTCAAGATCATAATGAGTTGACCCTATGACCCCCATGCTCCTCATGATTCTCTAAAATCATGGAGATCATGGACATCATGCTCCAATGTAAACCCTGGGTTAGGCAGCTTCCTTCAGCTTCAAACTTGATGAAAAAGCTAAAGGGGTCAAGACAAAAAAATCTTCTTATAATATAAATATCATTAAGTGAATGCAAGTTAACCATTGACAGCCATTTAAGTCATTCAAAACAATTGGAAACATGCAGATGAACAATACATGTTCCACATAAATCAGCTTAGTAGAGCTTGCTGGTGAAAGTTTATGGCATTTCCAATAAACATTTGCTGCTTATTTGTTCATTTTAAACATGACAGTCATGCAATAAAGGTTCCTTCAGGCTCAGCATGACAGGAAGCACAGCATTCTGATTTTATTTCAAACTGTCTTGCTTTTACATTGTCAGTTTATCTGGGTCACTTTCCTCGGCTTCAGAGCTATGAAGAGCAAAAAACAAAACAGATGGTGAAATTGTTGCATGACTTCTAATAGCAGCTATGATGAATTATTTTCACATGGAAGAAAAACCTTGACAATATAATTTACAGCCTCTAGTCTGTTTGCAAACAAAATATGGTGCTACAGAATAATGGCTAAAAATGATATGCTATGGTTAGAAGAATGGTGGAACAGGGGTGCCAGAGTAAAAAGACAGAAGGTCAATTCTTTCAAGCCATCTTCAAGGTTAACTTCCAAACTATCCACTTGTACTCAAATCACATAAATGCTGTTGTTACTTATTATTATAATTATTATTATTATTATTAGTAGTAGTAGTAGTAGTAGTAGTACAGGGATCCCTCACTTTCCGCGGTTAATTGGGACTGAGATCCCCCTGCGACCACCAAACTCCGTGAAGTAGGATCAACACCCCTCGACTGACGTATACATACATGTATATGTGTATATAATATCAATAAATACATATTCAATGCTATAAGATACTTATAATAACAATTAAACATTAAAAAATAACGCATAAGATGTAAATAAAATATAAATACACACACATACAAACGCACGTGTGCGTACTCAGATGCGCACACGCACTCAGATGCACACCTCACAACAGTGTAAGTAATTTTGATGGGGGATTTTGGGTTGTCTTATGTTTTGTGTTTGTTTGGGGTTTTTTTTTTGTTTTTTGTTTTTTTTTTTGCATAATTGGCCTTGTTTTTGTGGCACTTTCCTTAACATTTTCCCCTATTATTCCTTAATTTCCTTATTTTTTAATTCAATGAATATTAAAAAAAAAAAAAAAAAACATGATGCACTGAAGCCGCATGAAGTATTGCTATTTACTCACTCATTTGCTGAACCTCTTACTCCTACTAGTGTCGCAGAAAGGCCGGTATCTATCTCAGCTCACACTGGGCAAAGATAAGGAACACCTCAAACAGTTTTCCAGACCATAGCAAGAAGACCAGCACGTACACAACCATTCACACTCATGCTTACTCCTCAGGGCAATTTGGAACAGCCAAGTAGCCTACTGTGCATGTAGTTGGACTGTGGAAGGAAACTGGATTATCCGGAGAAAACCCCTGCAAACACAAGGGGTAATGCAAACTACACACAGAAACAGCCAAGCCCAGGACACGAACCCAGGACCTTCTTGCTGTGAGGCAAGCATACCAATCACTACATCAGCATGCCACCCTATTATTATTGTTATTATTATTCATTTCATTCTCTGTAACCACTTAATCCTAATTAGGATCGCAGGCAGGCTGGCGCTCATCCCAGCCGACTCTGGCCAAGGGCAGAGTACACCCTGGACAGCTCGCCAGGCCATCGCAGGGCGGAAACACGCTGACGGCTTTGCAGCTACTCTTCTCAAAAGTCAGCAATGATTCTTTTACATGAACCTCACACCATAGACAGTGAGAGACATGTCCAGCCTTTGATAACCCAGTTAACTGCACTGGCAGGACAGTGACAACCTGTGGTGAGTGGGGCTTGAACCCCCAACCTTAGGATAAGTGATCCAGCAGCTATACCACTAGGCCACCACTCCTCTTTTCTTTTTGGCTTTTTCCCGTTCTCGAGAGTCGCCACAACGAATCATCTGATTTGCAAATTTGAATTAGGATGGGTTTTTACGTCAGATGCCCTTCCTGTCATAACCCTTTAGCAAGGGACAGAAACACGCTGACGGCTTTGCAGCTACTCTTTTACGAAAGTCAGCAATGGTTCTTTTACATGCCTCTCACCATAGACAATGAGAGACATGGCCTGCCTTTGATAACCCAGTTAGCTGCACTGGGGGGGGACAGTGACAACCTTGTGGAGACTCGAACCCCCAACCTTGGGATCAGTGATCCTGCGCCCTATCCACTAGACCACCACTAGGCCACCACTCGGCCACCACTGTCCTATTATTATTATTATTATTATTATTATTATTATTATTATTATTATTATTATTATTATTGATGGTGCTATGGTTTCTTTTCCTGCTTGTTTCCTTGGTTTGTAGTGAGTAAGCAGGATGAAGCAACTTTGATATTCAAGGGCACTTATTTCAGGCTTTCCCTAACACAAACTACAACAGGTGGAGTATTTATAGCTGGTCCTTGCTCTGTACTTATATTTAATCCTGCAGTGACATTCTACATGCACAACAAAGTCAGCAAAATTGATTTCCAGCTCAATCTTAGTGACCTTGGGGCTAGTATTAAAAAAAACTACATCTAAAACCATTTCATGTCACTGGAGATAGCAGCTATTCTGTAAAGAGTGCCGAGGCTGAGAAGATGTGCTGCTCTGTAAAGAGAGTAATAACTGGCTCTACGGAGGTTACCGCAAATCCCACAGTACCCTTCTGGGCCAATATCCTGAAATCAAGCTAGGCAGCTTAGAGAGTATAAATGTTTTCATTGTTTATATAAATGTGGTCTTTAATACGAAAGGCTTACTCATAATAGTTAAGGGAAGTGATAATTAATGACATAAGTGGGTCACTACAACATGGCCACAATACTCAAGTAATAAATAAACAATAGAAAATATTAAAGGAAAAATAAATGTCTGTAGCTTTGAGTTACCCTTCTGTATATGATTGCATGGTAAGTGCAGTATGTCTACAAACTCTGAAGCGTGTGTGTGTGTGTGTGTGTGTGTGTGTGTGTGTGTGTGTGTGTGTGTGTGTGTGTGTGTGTGTGTGTTCGCCTTCGCCAGGTGTTTCCTGAGATGACCCTATTCCAGTCCTTCTCAATAATTTTCTGTACCCCCCCCCCCCCCCCCCCCCACCCACACCCACACACACACACACACACACAGACACTATAAATAATGTCTTTAGTCTATAAAATTGTTCTAAGTAATCCTCTGAAAAACAGTGTATCCTTATTATCATTATGGAATACAAAAAAGGAAGAAATATAGATCAATTTCCAACAAAGAATAACTTTATTAACATTTTTTTTCATCTTTAAACAAAAAAATTTAAAGTGCATAAATTTGCATGAAATTAAAAAAAGTATCCTTATTTAAACTGTAAACATTTTTGATCAACAATTTGAATCATTTGATACTGAAAATAAAATTAAATAGAATCAATAAATAATAATAAATTCAAATTGATCAGCAATATTAACTCAGGAGCACAATATATAAAACAGTTTAACCTACAAAACAAAAATAAATAAAATAATTTGTATTATTTTTTTGTCAAAATGATTAAGTCCATATTAATGCCTATAATGATCCCATTTCACAGTGCACAGCTTTTCGAAGGCAGGGTTTAAAGCAAGATACTGAACTCTCAGCTCCTGCTCAAAGCTGATCTGGGACCTGCACTTATTTTCGCAGCAGTGACGTCCTCCAGCATGACAGAGACCGTGTGTGCTGCAGGTACGATCAGTTCCTCTACTGTGCTGTGGGGTTTTCTACACTGAGCAGTTTGGTACTCCACCTTATCTGATGCTAACATAGCTCGCTGGTTTGCTGGAGTAGCATTCACAAAGCAGGATGGTTGTTGGAAATATTCGGCACATTTTCGCTGACAAAAACTCACGCAGCTAATCAGCGTGATCAAGGTGTGAAGTCTAAGTGATGCCTTAATTTATTTGGCTTCATGCTATTCGCTGCCAATATTTTTAGACAACGTAAACACAGTGGTCGTTCCTTGTTTCTCACCACAGCACATAGAAGCCAAGTGCTACATCCGCTACATCATACTTCCTCAACTTAGCTTTCGGGAGACGTTCATTTCTCTCACTGTCGCCATTTCTCTCCATGTCTCTTTTTTCATCCCTTAAAAAAATCTTCATGATGGGTTTATTAACTTCACTTCATAGTTTACCATTGAGCTAATTCTCTCTGGGCACACTCTGACAGTGAGGGAGCCACTTTCACCTTCTGTAGTGGATGTACAATTACACTTTATTCTAGTACAGCAAAAAAAAAATCATGTTCCCTCAGGTCACCCCCCCTCTCCCCGGCATCATACTGGAGAAGTGTGCCCCACTATTTGAGAATCACCTCCCTAATCGGATTAAGCAGATAGGGAGATGATAGATAGTAAGATTGATACATACTAGTACATAAACTAACAGACCTTCCCTGAATAATAATAACACTCTGAAGGGCAGTGGCAGCTCAGTGGTTAAGGTTTGGACATGCTGTCGGGCCCTTGAGCAAGGCCCTTAACCCTCAATCTGTCAGTTGTATTAAAATTATAAATGCAAGAATAAAGTGTCTGCCAATCCCTGTAAATGAAAATGAATGGGAGTTTATACCTTTAGCATCTACACACAAGTATTTTTAGTTGTTTTTTCCATGACTGCATTTATTTATCACACAATGTTACCAACATGATGTTGCATTCACATGTACAATTTTAACCACATAACATGATGAAATTCATTCATTCATATTCTATAATCGTTCATTCATCATCATTTTCTGTAACCACTTAATCCTAATTAGGGTTGCGGGGAGGCTGGTGCCCATCCCAGCCAACTCCAGGCGATGGCAGAGTACATCCTGGACAGCTCACCAGGCCATTGCAGGGTGGAAACATGCTAATGGCTATGCAGCTACTCTTGTCAAAAATCAGCAATGGTTCTTTTACATAAACCTCACACCATAGACTGTGAGAGACATGGCCGGCCTTTGATAACCCGGTTAGCTGCACTGGGGGGACAGTGACAACCTGTGGTGAGTGGGGCTTGAACCCCCAACCTTAGGATCAGTGATCCAGTACTTTTACCACCAATCCACCACTGCCAGAACATGTTGAAATATACATTTTTAAAATTTATTTACCTGTTGTTAGTTTTTTCCATAACAGAATATACCATCATTTTCATTCTCTTGTTTTCATCCTTTAACTCTGAGTTTCTTATGGTGTAAACATGCACCACTAGCCCCACCCATGTATCGCTGTTCAGACTACAGTGCTGATAAGGCTATAGAAAATCTCCTCTTGTCAAGCTGACCCATAAACCCAAGCCAGGCTACAGACAGACACACTGCATAAACTATTGTGGTCAGCTGTGTCAGCAGAATGAGATAATGTAGAATAACTTGGCATACCTTTGAAAAATTGCTGTGAAAAGTAGTTTGATGTATGGAGCATAGGACAAAACGTTTTGATGCTGTTATAGATGGCTGTGTTGGAATTATTGGCAAAGGAAAGGAGCACATGGATGCTGGAAGCTTCCAAAATGATACGGTGTGAATGGCTGTATGTGTCTTGGCCGTCCAATGACTTTTGGCAAGCTCTTCGGGGTGTACCCCACCTTTACCCAGAGTCGGCTGATCTGGGTGTAAAAAAAGCAATGAATACACATGTATTCATATACGTATGTACATACGTAATATGTATGTAAAGGAATGGATACATGTTAATATGCTTTAAGGTTTTATGGTCATAATCACCACTCAGACTCGCGCACAATAAATTCACAATCTAACCAGGGAGGACATTCAAAATCCACACAGAAACACAGGATTCAAACCCAGTAACTTCTTGCTGTGAGTTAAACATCCGAACCATTATGCATTTGTTTATTAAAGTGAAATATGAAGTCTAATGGTTGCAGTATCAGACTTATACGTGCCAAGATGCATTGGGCAAATTGTGAACATACAGATGTGTCATGTGTAACCGTCTATTCTAATTATCCTCCCAAAAAGGGCAAGAGAAACCTTAAGGTGGTCACATTAAGCTATTTAACCTTAAAGGCTTAATCTTTATGCTTAATCTTAATGGTTGCAGGTGAGACTTGATGCCATGACATGAGAAATGCTGATGAAAGTCAATCATTTGGTTTGGTCAGCTTAGCTTTATAAGGTCAAATGTATCATGGGAAGTAATGTATAATTCATGATGGCACACAGATACAGCAGATGTTTCAAGCCCGTATTTTAAAGTGCTGAAGGGGAGAACTAATCATTCAAGTTATAAACAAGCTTAAAAATCCCTTGGAAGTCTATTTTAGGCACAATGCTGAAGTGATAATAGTCTATTATATAAAAATGATGCAATTTCCCAGATAGCAGAACAAAGGCCATAGTCATCATCACCACACCACTTCTTGACTCCATAGTTCAAGCTCCGCAATGAAGGCCAGTCTTTAAGTAAAGTGTCAAAACCATAAGTTTAAATGACTGAAACTGTCCGGAATTTTATTACAGTGAAGTTTAATTATGATGCCAGTATACCAGTACTTCTCAATTATTTTCTGCCCCCCGACACACACACATACACACACAAAGAGGGAACCCCCACACACACACATACACACTATAAATAATGTCATTTGTCTATAAATTTGTTATAAGTAATCCTGCATAACTTCTTGGTTGTCTCTCGAATCGAGGAAAACGATTGGTTGTGCTTTCATTGGTGGGTATGCATGTGACTTTGGAGTCCAAAGGCCAAAGCACACACTCTGTTGCAGATTGGGCAAGGCAAGCTTGTTGTAGAGATGACAGTTGATGACATTCGGTGTCGTCATTGGCGGGCTGCATCACGGTGCAAGCGGTGGTCATCCTCAAAGGCTACAGCTGTGCGTTGGTCAAGGAGCTCCAGAGCTGTCTGTCATTAGCTGTCAGCTCGAGTTGGCCAGGCTTGATAGCTGCTCATTTGAGGTTTGCCTTGAGGTTGTCCTTGTATCTCTTCTTTGGTTGACCTTGGTTGCAGTTTCCTTTAACCATTTCTCCATTGAAGCGTTGGGGTGGGATTCTGGACTTCTCCATCCTGATAACATGTCCTGTCCACCGAAGTTGGGCTTTAATGAACTTGGCTTTGATGCTGGTGGTGTTGGCTCTGTCTAACACCGCCTGGTTTGTAACACGGTCTTGCCACCGTATCTTCATGATGAAGTGGCGGGAGCGTTGGTGAAACTACTCAAGCTTTTTGCTGTGTCTTCAGTACACAGTCCATGTCTTGCAACCATACAACAAGGACAATATGACCACAGAATTGTAGACCTTGAGTTTTGTTGTGAGACAAATGCTTCTGTGCTTCAAGACTTTGGTGTGGAGTCTGCCTAATGCCTGACTAGCTTTCTGGATCCTGGCTGAGATTTCTCCATCAAGAGAACCATCACTGGAGATAGTGCTGCCCAAGCACTTGAATGTCTGGACATTTTCAACTGTGTGCCATTGATAGTGATGCATGGTGGCTGGATGGTCCTATTTTGTGCTGGTTGTACAAGTGCTACAAGTTTTCCAAGACTAATTGTGAGTCCGAATAGCTTGGCCGCTTCAAAGAATTTGTCAATTATGGTTTGCAGGTGGTTCTCTTCATGGGCTATGAGAGCACAGTCATCGGCAAACAGGCCCTTCGAAACTAACCTGTGAAGTGTCTTTTTTTTTTTTGCATTTAAGCGCTTCAGGTCGAACACTGACCCATCAAGCCAGTATTTGATGTACACTCCAAGGTCAAGGTCACTGATAGCATGGTTTAGTACTTGAGTAAAAAAGAGATTGAACAGCACAGGAGCCAGGACACAGCCTTGCTTTACTCCATTGGAGATTTCGAAGCAGTCTGATGGTTCGCCATTTGAGAGTATTTCTCCCATCATATCCAGGTGGAACAGTTTGACTAACGTGGTGAATTTTGGAGAGCAGCCAAGCTTTCTGAGAATAATCCAGACAACTTTTCTGTTGACTGTGTCAAATGCCTTGGTGAGGTCTATAAATACTGAGTACAGGTTCATGTTCTGTTCCATACACTTTTCCTGGACCTGTCTGAAGGCAAAGACCATGTCTACAGTGGTGTGATTTAGGCGAAAGCCGCACTGTGATTCCAGGAGATTTCTCTCAGCCACGGTTAGGATGAGTCTGTTGAGTAGCACTCGGGCCAGTATTTTACCAGCTGTAGAGAGGAGAATTATGCCTCTGTAATTTCCGCAGTCTGCTCTTGATCCCTAGTTCTTGAAGAGGGCAACTATTGATGCATTGCGAAAGTCTGCAGGCAGTTCTTCTACCCAGATGCTGATTAGCACTGTGCAAAAGGCTTCTCGGGTTATGCCACCTAGTGCTTTTTAGTCTTCCGCAGGAGTGCCATCCTTGCCAGGAGCTTTTCCGCAGCTCATCTGTTTAATGGCTCTCTTGATTTCATCCATAAAGGGTGGTTCATCTAATTCAGTGTGTTCTGCTTGTTGTTTTATCTGGTCAAGTCCACACTGGTCAACTGTGGAAGGGCAATCCAGAAGTTGGCTGAAATGTTCTTTCCATCAGTTGTTGATGCCAGTCTTGTCCATGATCAGTGTTGTTCCGTCTGAGGAAAGCAGAGGAGTGAAGCCAGAGTTGGAGGGTCCAAACACTGTCTTGATGGAACTGAAAAACTGTTTTGAGTTATTTGAGTCAGCAAACCCTTGGATCTCTTCAGCTTTCTCATCCCACCACTTATCCTGCATTTTCCTTCTCTCCCTCTGAGCCTCACTCTGCAAGGACTTGAACCTGTTTTTCTTTGCCACTGAATATGGGTTGTTTTGCCACTTCATGAATGCCTTGTTTTACTTGGCCAAGAGATCCTCTCTGGCAGTGTTGTTCTGATCAAACCAGTCTTGGTGATGTCTGCGTTAAGAGCCAAACACACCCTTAGCTGTCTCCTGTATTATACCCCTGAATGTTTCCTATTTGTGAGTTGGATTTACAGTCAGTGGTCCTATAGTTGACAGCTTTTAGTCCAGACTACTGTCCTTGAACATACCAAGGTAGGAGGGTCCTGGAATCTGGCTGTGTTGAAAGCTGCATGAGTTTGTTTTGGCCTCCTAGGGAAGTGGCGAGCTATGTGCAATCGAAGGATTGTGCGCATAAGCCTATGATCCGTCCAACATTCTGCACCCCTCATTACTCTTGTTATTGGGACGTCTTTAATGTCACACTGGCGAAGAATAACATTGTCAATGAGGTGCCATTGTCTAGAGCGTGGGTGCATCCATGTGGTCTTGTAGTTATCAGCCTCTGCATAACATTGTATCCTTATTATCATTATGGAATACAAAATAGGAAGAAATATAGATCAACTTCCAACAAAGAATAACTTTATTAACAATTTTGTTGTATGTTCAAAAGCACTTTCACAGAATATTTTGGCCTGCCGGAAGCATATGGAAGTGGAGGAAGACTTGAGGAATAACTACTGAATCACACGGAATGACACGGACGATGAGGGAGTAATTGCAGAACGTTTGCGGATGACAACATTTTGCTACCATAAGTCTGCCGTGCTCCAATGAAATGGGGGTATAAAAGAGCTCGCTAGTTTGCTGGAGTAGCATTCACAAAGCAGGGTGGTTGTTGGCAATATTCGGCACGTTTTCGGTGAAAAAACTCACTCGACTCATCATCGTGGTTGGGGTGTGATGTCCTTAAGTGACGCCTGAATTTAGCTTCATGCTGTCTGCTGCCAATGTTTTCAAACACAGTAAACACAGCGGTCTATACTCATTTCTCTCTGCAGCACAGTGAAGCTGAGTGCTACATCCGCTTTAACATACCTCCTCAACTTAGCTTTCGGGAGACTTTCGTTTCTCTCACTGTTTCCATCTCTCTCCGCCTCTCTTTCCATCCCTGTTAAAAATGTCCATGGTGGGTTTATTAACTTCACTTCTTATTTTACTTCTGGAAACACTCGAACAGTGAGGAAGCCACTGCCACCTGCTGTAGTGGATGTACACTTACACTTTATTCTAATACGTAAAAAAAAAAAAAAAAAGCATGTTCCCTGGGGTCACAACCCCCGCACCCCCCACCCCCACCCCCGGCATCGCACTGTGCCCCCCCCCAAGGGGGGCATGCCCCACTATTTGAGAACCACTGCGCTATACAGAAAATATGTGATCTTATTGGTCCACTACCCAGATTATTCCCAGTAGATAATAATGATCAAATCAAAATGGCAGGCACTCACGCTTTGTGGTGGTCATTCAGAGCAAGCAGCATCATTATTTTCATGATTGAAAATATAAAAAATATTTAAGTTTATTTTTCTTGTGTTTTGATATGGAAACAAGTACGATTAGAATGAATCTCTCTGCCTACCTACAAATAATGTTTCTCGAAGCTGGCAAATAAGGTTTGGTTGTATTTGGCTGTGAAAAAAAAAACTTATTTTCTACAATCAAGTATGCTGCCTGAACAAAAAAGTTGCACCCTAATATTTTCACGGTGAGCATTTTTCATTGATCACAGCATGTAACCTCAACAGCACTGTTGCTCCAGTTCATCCAGTCGAGGCTCAACAACATTAATATGACAATATAATGAAGCAGCTGATGAGCTGAACGTACTGAATGAGCAGGTTATCAGATCAATGCACTTTTTCTTTCCTGATGGCGCGGATATAAAATGTGGACTCAAAAATGAAAGAGTAGGTTGGGAAGCAGGAAGAATCATTGGCACCCCCAAAGTCCTGACTTTAACCTTATTGTTATAGCATCAGATCGTGGATACAAATCTGCAGTAAATTAATTATCTGTTGAATTAAGGGTGAATCAAAACAATAGTATTATGTTCTGGCATTCAGCAGAAGCAATTACAAAGACACACACACACACACACACTCACACATACACTCACACTCACATATACACTCACACACACACACAATAATATAGTACAATACTTGAAAATCGAGAAATTATTAAAAGATTAGCATAGCCAATTCTCTTCAACCAGCTCATCATCTTCTAACTAACACAGCTAATGAGGTTGCCAGAGTGTGAGGAGGAGTGATGACAAGCATGCATCCCAGACATGTCGGTATGTATGGGGAAAAACAGACAGCCTGCCAACCCACAAAGAGGACAATATCGTGACTAGCCTTATTGTTCCCTCGGGATCCAGAAGAGTGTGAATAGTCCTCCAACACTGTCTTGCTGACTCATTCTGTGCTGAAAGAAAAAAATGTGGGCTTTGCAATAATTTATCAAAGTTGGATTTTACACATCCCATGGTAGCAGTAAAATAAAGTGCATACAAGATCTGGAAAACCAAAAGTTTCCTTTCAAGTGACACTGAATAAAGCAGAATAACTATTTCTAATCTGAAGGTAAATGAAATCAAAAAGACAATTAACTGAAGGTGATAAGGGAGCAATTTTAGCAGGATCAACATTTGAGATCCAAAATGAGTTTGACATGGTTCGCTAAATGTGAGCTGTCCTAAAGATGGATACCACACGTTTCTTCTTCTTCTTCTTTTCCTTTCGGCTGTTCCATTCAGGGGTCGCCACAGCAAATCATCTGCCTCCATCTCACCCTATCCTCTGCATCTTCTTCTCTTACTCCAACTGCCTTTATGTCCTCCTTCACCACACCCTTTAATCTACCCTTTGGTCTTCCTCTAGACCTTCTGCATAGTAGTTCCAACCTCAGCATCCTACTACCCATATGCTCACGATCCCTCCTCTTTACATGTCCAAACCATCTCAATCTAGCCTCTCTGACCTTGTCTCCAAAATATCTTACATATGCTGTCCCTCTGATGGATTTATTCCTGATCCTATCCATCCTCGTTACTCCCAAAGAGAACCTCAACATTTTCATCTCGGCTACCTCCAGCTCTGCCTCCTGTCTTTTCCTCAGCGCCACTGTTTCTAAACCATACAACATCGCTGGTCTCCTCACCGTCTTGTACACTTTTCTTTTCATCACACGTCCATTGCTCTGAATGGATACCACATGTTTAGCACTGCTTTATCTTATAGTATACAAGTGTAGAACAGCAATTATTTATAATTCTCCTTCCCCAATGCCACCAAGAAAAGGATGGGTTTTCTTTTATGTCTGAGTTTGTTTAAGGTGTCTTTTGCAGGGAGTGCTTCTTTGACACTGACATCCCTCACTTGCTTATTAGGGATCTAAATCTGGTTTTCTCTAAAGCTTCTATGTGTGTCTATTGTTGAAAGAGCGAACCAGCAAGTCATCACTAGGATAAATTTATCTGTAAATGTTTTGCAGGTGCTTTATGTAAAAATACATACATTGTATGTATACAAACTTGCCCACAGCCTCATCAGAGTTAATACTGTACTGTGTCTAACATCAAATTACATTAGTATCAAATAAATGTTTGCAGATGACATTGTGATCTGTAGTGAGAGCAGAGAACAAGTGCAGGAAAATCTAGAGAGGTGGAGGTATGCCCTGGAAAGGAGAGGAATGAAGGTTAGCCTCAGAAAATAAGAATAAATGTGTGTGAATGAGAAGGACCCAGGAGAAACGGTGATGTTACAGGGAGCAGAGATAAAGAAGGTGGAGGATTTTAAGTACTTAGGCTCAACAATCCAGAGCAATGGAGAGTGTGGAAAAGAGGTGAAGAAGCATGTGCAGGCAGGCTGGAATGGTTGGAGAAAAGTGTCCGGTGTGATGTGCGATAGGAGAGTATCAGCAAAAATGAAAGGAAAAGTGTACAAGACGGTGGTGAGGCCAGCGATGTTGTATGGCTTAGAAACAGTGGCCCTGAGGAAAAGGCAGGAGGCAGAGCTGGAGGTAACGGAGATGAAAATGTTGAGGTTCTCTCTGGGAGTCACGAGGATGGATAGGATCAGAAATGAGCCCATCAGAAGGACAGCCCATGTAAGATGTTTTGGAGACAAAATCAGAGAGGCTAGATTGAGGTGGTTTGGACATGTACAGAGGAGGGATAGTGAGTATATTGGTAGTAGGATGCTGAGGTTGGAACTACCAGGCAGAAGGCCTCGAGGAAGACCAAAAAAGAGATTTATGGATGTGGTGAAGGAAGACATGAAGGTCGTTGGAGTCAGAAAAGAAGATGCAGAGGACAGGGTGAGATGGAGGCGGATGATTTGCTGTGGCGACCCCTGAAGGGAGCAGCCGAAAGTCAAAGAAGAAGAAGAAGAAGAAGAAGCTGCAATCCTGAGCCGAGTGCCACAGTCATGGAATATGGCTTGGATGGTCGTCCTGTGTCCTGTCTGGTCTCTGCAGGTGTTCGCCTCAGAAAAAAAACAATAAAGCTGCCGAATCACTGAATTCATGCTTAATGGCTGCTATGAATCACTGACTTGCATGACAATTGCCATCAATATAAAAATACTAACAGATTTATTATTAATAAAGAAATTCAAACCTAAAACATAGAAGCTCATGTACTACTGCTCAGTCTTACATAGAAAAAAACCCACACACTCTACTCGGGTAGGCAGACAGATTTTCAGGTAAATAAATGTTTCTGGAGGAAATGCTGAAATCAGAAGCTTGACAGAACACAAACTCGTTAAACGGATAATTGAATGTCGGAAACTAAATTAATTCAAATTAAAAGTCAGGTAATGTAACGAAATCAGATAGCCAGTAAAAGGCAGACCTAGACTCCAACATTTATCAAGAGACATCTATGCAGAGATGCTCTTTTAGGCAGTATCCATATTTATATTATATTATTAACATAAGCTAGTTCTAAGCAATGTGTTTAATAAACAAAACTTTCAAGCATAACCTGGGATTAAAGACCAGCTAAGCTAAAACTGATCCAAAAATATTTGAAAGTGTGACTTTTTATTTTAGCTGAGCAGTGTATTATAGCATTTGATTATTGTAAGTGGTTTACAATTGGGGAAGACATAGTGGCTAAGTGGCACCATTACCAAGCAAAAAAGTTCTGGATTTGAATGTCATCCAAGATCCTTTCTGCGTGAAGTTTGTCTGCTGCGCTTGTGTCTGGTTTCCTCCATCAATTCAAAGACATGTACATTAAGTTAACTTTGTACTTGGATTTGCTTATGTGTGTAAATGTGACAGTGAAAGTGTAAATAGTTGTTTGTGCCTCTACTAGTCCTGCAATAAAGTGCTGTCATGGTCAGGGTGTGCCATTCATCTATCAAAGTCAGTCGGACTTGGCTCCAGTGTGTGTGTGTGTGTGTGTGTGTGTGTGTGTGTGTGTGTGTGTGTGTATGTGTGTGTGTGTGGTCTTTGACATTGTATAGATAATGAAGATTTACATTGAAATTTCAAACTTACTTTAAACTTCCTGAAAAGCATCAGTGATGATAATCACTGGCATTTTTGTTTATTTTATTTATTTACAATTTAATTTGTTAATAAAATTAAGTACACAATCTATATGCCATGTTTCATTATACAGTGTTTTATGGTTCTATCTATCTTGGTGGAGTGTTTTCATAACATATTTTGTAATTGCCTCTAAAGTTCATCATTTTCTGTAACTGCTTAATCCTAATTAGGGTCGCAGGAAGGCTGGCGCCCATCCCAATCGACGGCAGAGTACACCCTGTACAGCTCACCAGGCCATCGCAGGGCAGAAACACGCTGACAGCTATGCAGCTACTCTTGTCGAAAGTCAGCAAAGGTTCTTTTACATGAACCTCACACCATAGACAGTGAGAGACATGGTCGGCCTTTGAGAACCCAGTTAGCTGCACTGGGGGGGACAGTGACAACCTTGGGGAGAGTGGGGCTCGAACCCCCAAACTTAGGATCAATGATCCAACACCCTATACCACCAGACCACCACTGCCCATATATATAAAACCGCCCTTCTGCAGGTTGACTCTCTGTATATATAAATATATATGGGGGGGGGGGGTTTGTCTTTGGTGAAGGAGGACATGAAGGCAGTTGGTGTAAGAGAAGAAGATGCAGAGGATAGGGTGAGATGGAGGCAGATGATTCGCTGTGGCGACCCCTGAAGGGAAAAGCCGAAAGGAAAAGAAGAAGAAGTCTGTATATGTGTGTGTTAGGTTTTTTGTCCTTGTTTTCCTTTTGCTGTTTTTTTTTCAATATATCACTAAATTCACTAAATTTTCTTGTTAAATATGCCACCAGTGTTGCAGAAACTGGGTGTGGTAAGGTGGTGTAGTGGGTAGCAGTGAGGCAGGAGGGTCACGGGTTTGAGTTCTGGGCTTGGTGAGAATGTTTCTGTATGACCATGTATGTTCTCCTTGTGTTTTTTTGGGTTTTCTTCAGGTACTCTGGTTTCCTCCAATAGTCCAAATGCTCAGGTACATTAGGCAAAATGGCTGCCCCAAATCAACCCGAGATGTGACTGTGAAAAGTTGTGTGTGTTTTGACCCTGTAATGGATTAGTCTATAGAGGATGCATCCTGACTTCACCTGAGGTTGGTTGAGATAGGCTTCAGCATCCCCTTGACCCTACTAGAAGTAAGATTTTAGGCACATTAAGGATAAATGAATGAATGAATGTTTTAAAAACTTTAAACTTTATCTGAATGCTGATATCTCTTATTACTAGAACATGCGTCAGTCACTGACCTGATATATTAATGCTATTTCTCGATCTTAAGATATTCCCATTTGTATTCCCTCTTTACTAAATGAACTATACAGTAGAGTTGGGAAAAGTTGCTCATGTGTGCAGAGGCTGAGCAGATGGCCTTGTACTTGTCATTGTGCTTACTGGCACCTTTTTCACTTTGGCGTTGGTCCAGCTGTAGACCCTTCTCCAGCGTATATAACCAGGCATCCCTAATGGGTTCACTAAAGGAACACTGGAGCTGCCAGAGCTTTCACTCTGAGTACATATCTTTCTGGGGCCGGCAGTGTAGTGGTTACAGTGCTGCACTCATGATCGGGAGGTTGTGTCTTCAAATCCCAGTTAGATCCTCACTGTGCTAAGACCCCTGGGCAAGGTCTTAACCACAAGTGTGCCTCTGTTCACCCAGCAGTATAAGTGGGTACCAGTAAAATATACTGGGAAGGTAACCTGTGATGGGCAGTGGTGGTGGTCTAGTGGTTGAGGCGCAGGATTGCCGATCCTAAGGTTGGGGGTTCGAGTCCCCACAAGGTTCTCACTGTCTACTTTTTTTTGTATAGTAGTACTGTATATACTTACCCCCAGTGCAGCTAACTGGGTTATCAAAGGCAGGCCATGTATCTCACTGTCTATGGTGAGAGGCATGTAAAAGAACCATTGCTGACTTTCGTAAAGAGTAGGCTGCAAAGCCATCAGCATGTTTCTACTCAAACCACTTACCAACCCGCACTGAACCAGCATGGTGAGTTATGGTTCAAACCCACAACTATGAAGGTAGTGGAGGCCATCTGCCAGCAGTGGCATAACAGGCTGCTGCTGCTGATGATGAAGAGCCTGTGATGGACTAGC
>CM045738.1:25504796-25572296 GCA_024760905.1 Plotosus lineatus
TGACAGCACTGTGTGTAAATCGTGTTTATGGAAGTTCAGTCCCGATAATCCTCTTTGCAGCTCTCGTGATACCTTGCAGAGCCTTCCTCTCTGTCTGTGTGGTGTTGCCGTACCACACAGTGATGTTTGTAGTGAGGATGCTTTCAATCAGCCCTTTGTAGACCTGGGTGTGAGGGTGACAGTGCAGGCCAGCATTTCTGAGTATCCTAATGAAATAGAGTATCTGCTTTGCTTTTTTTCACTATGGCCGTAGTGTTTAAAGTTCAGCTCAGAGCTGATGTTATTTGCAGTCCTAAGAACCTACAGCTGTCAGCACCCTCCACCTCAGTCCCCTTGATGAAGAGTGGTTGCGGGGGGTGGGGGGGGGGTGGGGGGGTGTTTTCTAAAATCCATTATTATTTCTTTAGTCTTATCTATGTTTACACTGAGATTGTTATCCTCTCCATAGATAAGAATGTTGTTCACCAGACTCCTATTGCCCGATTCGTCCCCGCCCTTAATAAGGCCAGGATGGTGATGTCGTCAGCATACTTTATGACGGTGGTATTTTCCTGGGTGGAGACACAGTCGTGTGTTTACAGGGTGAAGAGTTTTGGACTGAGGCAGGAGCCCTGTGGTGATCCTGTGCTGACTGTGAGCTTCGCTGGCACCCTCCTTCCCATCCTCACCACCTGTGGTCTGTCAGTCAGGAAAGCCAGAATTCAGTTGCAGGTGGGGGTTGGTACACCGAGGTCTGTGAGCTTCCCAGTCAGTCTCCCCATTTGTATGGTGTTGAAAGCAGAGCTGTACTCCAGGAAAAGTATCCTGATATATGCTCCTCTGCTGTCCAGATGTTGTAGGATGTGATGCAACGCAATGGCAACTGCATCATCTCCCGAGCGGTTGGGGCAGTAGGCAAACTGAAGGCGGTCGGTCACGTCTGGTACTGAGTGGTTGATTTGTGTGAGAACCAGTTTTTTCAAAGCATTCCATGGCAACTGATGTAAGTGCCACTGGACTGAAGTCATTCAGGAGAGATGGGTTCCACTTCTTGGAACTGGTACGATAATAGAGGACTTAAAGACATGGGGAACTATGATTTGGCGTAGAGACAGATTGAAGATGTCTGCATAGACACCAGTAAACTATTCTGCACAGGCCTTCAGAACTCTGGGAAGTACACCGTCTGGTCCTCCAGCATTGGAGGGGTTAACTCACCTCTGAGCCTTCTGGACCTGTGCAGGTGTCGAAGCTGGCATAGGTGTAGGCTGTCAGGGAGGGAAACATCTTGAGGGTCTGTGGTTGGTGCTGTTGTCTTGTAATTCGTGACTACTTGGATTCCCCGCCACATACTGCATGTGTTATTACTTAAGTAGTAGCCTTTAAGTTTTTGGGAATAACACCTCTTTGCAGTTCTGATGGACTTCTGCAACTTGTACCGGGCTTTCTTATATTCCCTTTGATCTCCAGACTTGAAAGCTACTTGCCATTTTTGATTTTATTCTTAATGTCTCTATTGTACCAGGGTTTCTGGTTTGGAAATACACGCACCGTTCTGGGGGTAGCACATATAGATGTGCACCAGCTGATGTAGTCACTCACAGCTTGCGTGTACTCATGGATATCATTTGTGGCCACTTTGAAGGTATTCCAGTCTGTGGCCTCTAAACAGCCCTGCAGACTAGCCTGTGCACTGTCAGACCAGGTGTTGGCCGTTTTTGTTATGACTGGTTGTGCTTTAAGCCTCTTGGTGTAAGTGGGCTTGAGCCAAATTGCCAGGTGATCAGAAATACCAAAGTGCGGTTTTGGTTCAGCTATGAAAGCGTTTTTAATGTTGCTGTAGCAGTGATCCAGTGTTTTATTGTTTTTGGTTGGAAAAGTAACAAACTGATACAGTTTGGGCATATCTTTCCTGAGGTTGTAGTGATTAAAATCCCCCACGATAATAAATACCGCGTCAGGATGTTTGTTTGACTATCTAGGGGTTCATGGATATTATTTCCAGTGGATAATGCTTAAATCAAAATGATGGACACTCACAGGTTGTAACAGCGACAATGTTCCGCTCAAAAAATGTATAATTTGACTCAAAATACTAGCATTGGGTGGCTAGTGGTAAAGATGCTGGATCACTGATCCTAACGTTGGGGGTTCAAGCCCCACTCTCAACAGGTTGTCACTATCCCCTCCAGTGCCACTAACTGGTTTATCAAAAGCCGGCCATGTCTCTCACTGTCTATGGTGTGAGGTTCATGTAAAAGAACCATTGCTGATTTTTGACAACAATAGCTGCATAGCCATCAGCATGTTTCCACCCTGCAATGGCCTGGTGAGCTGTCCAGGGTGTACTCTGCCCTCACCGGGAATTGACTGGGATGGGCCCCAGCCTCCCCACGACCCTAGTTAGGATTAAGAGGTTACAGAAAATGAACTGAACTGAACGGTTACTTCAGTTGTAAGTTCAAACTTCCCACTCTGCAAAAACTTGTTTCAGGCCAGTACGTTAACACCACCATTCAATCAGCTGCAGCTATGTTAGATGTGCTCATGAAAGCCTGACACTTATTAAACTTAACCCACCAAGGGCAATAGAAAAGTCACTGGTCCAAACAGTGTAGCAACCAACCCTGTTATTAATTTTGACATCTATTATGCAGGGCTACACTTGTTTTTATTGTAGTTTGGGGTGACATGTGTTTTATAATCTCCTTTCTTTTTCAAAGCACTGTCATTGCACTGCAGGCTTTCAGGGTTCACTCAGAATTCAGTTCAGGGTTTCATTTTCATGTCAACTTCAGTCCTCTTCCTGGCTCTCCGTCTAGGTCTCTCTTTCTTGCATGCTTGCTTTCAAAAAAATCGATGTCCAGGCTATTATATAAATAGCAGACATCAGGGAGCTGCAATCAATATGTTGGAGACTCCCAGAACCTCCTGGAGACTGAAGATGTCTGTGAAGGATTATTTGTTTGTGTGTGTGTGTGTGTGTGTGTGTGTGTGTGTGTGTGTGTGTGTGTGTATAACTATACCCATTATAAACCTAAGTATAAATAATACACAGTGCGGCCGGTGGCGTAGTGGTTAGGGTGCTGTGCTCATGATCTGGAGGTTGCGTGTTCAAATTCCAATTAGACACTCACCATGCTAAGACCCCTGGGCAAGGTCTCAACCACAACTGTGCCTCTGTTCACCCAGCAGTATAAATGGGTACCAGTAAAAATATACTGGGAAGGTAACATGTGATGGACTAACGTCCCATCCAGGAGGAGTTGAACTCCTGCTCGCTTCACGCTATGGAAACCGGGGATAAGCACCGGTCCGATGAGCCACTATGGCTCAGGTGTAAAACGCCCCATAAATAATACCTACCAAAGATGAATGAATGAATTATAAATAAGTCAATGCCAGCTCTACATAAAACCTTTAAAAGTGCTCGTTCACTAGTCTCATCTGACTTACTCATCTGCGCCAAGCAGTTTAATTCTACTAGGGTTGTGGTGAGACATGAGCATATCTCAACTGACACTGAGTGAAGGCAGGATACACTCTGAACAGCTGGCAAGATCATTGTAATGTCAACATGGAGACACACTATCATTCACACTCAGCTTTGAAAAGTTAGTTGCCTAATATGCATGTCTTTGGACTGTAGGAGGAAACCAGGGTACCCAGAGGAAACCCATACAAGCTGAGTAAGAACAAGGCCTTCTCACTTTGAGGTGGACGTGCTTACCACTATGCCACCATTGACACTTGCCTTCAAGAGTAAGCAAATGGTTTCAAAAAGACATTGTGGCCTAATTGTAATTTATTTCCAGGAGACAACATTATATTTCATGGGGTTTTTTAATGTGCCCAGTAAATTAAAGGGCCCCTTTAAGGGTTCTAGAGGAATAAAGCTAAAGAACCCTCGTGGATGTGGCATTGTGGAGTTTGTTTCAGTTCTTCTGGGATGATTTTATTTGAAAGTAAAGGGGAATGAGTGCTGTGGGTGGACTGCACTTATACATCATATCTGTCAGTCTCATCTCATGCGGATCCCCCCTTAGCTACAAATATGCCAAGATAAGTTTATTTGCCTCTGACAGACGAACGTAATGAGCACTAGCAGCTTGAATTCTTCACTCTGTATAGTGTGAGGGAAGTGTGAAGCATTTCCATATTATCATGGGTATCTCGAACCCACATACTAACATTGTTCTGTTGCAAAAGTTTAGCCTCTCATCTACAGACTAAGTTGAAATATTTGTCAATCCTTACATTTCAACCAAGTTGGAAAACACACATATTGGTGTTTTCTATAAAATATCAAACATTTTCATTTTGTTTCTTGTGTTTTCAGTCAAGTCAAAAATTCCGAGAACTCAGAACCAAAGATTTGCAAAGATGAACAGATACAAGTAATCACCGCTGCTAAAGGGATGATTCACAGATATCAGTGAGAGTTTGACAAATACTTCCATCCCTCACACTGTACTGAAATGAAAATATACGAACATTCACAAATTTCCTGACAAATTGATCAACTAAGAGTGAATAAACGAAAATCAAAATGAAATGAAAACAAAATCAAACCGGTTTGATCATACTGTATTTTTTCAGCATTAAAAATACATTATCAAATATTAATGAACATTTTAACAAATTGATAATGAGCTGTGTGCTTAGAACATTCTGGAACGAGCTTATGCCCCTCAAGAGGCAGCTATCCCTCAGGCAAATATGTAAAGTTCCATCTCAACCACCCACATCTTCTTTTTAAACAGCAGCAACATACCAAAAGGCCTCATGATCCTGGTCTCCTAATCCCAAATTTTCACAGAAACATCTCTCCTAGTTCATCTAATGTCTCAACTGACTCTACATTTTCAACAGTACAAGCAGGAAACCAGAAAAAGCCTGATGATGAGCAACAAGCTCATATGGATGATGAACAACATCATCATAATCATTTTCTGTAACCGTTTAATCCTAATTAGGGACACGGGGAAGCTGGCACCCATCCCAGCCGACTCCGGATGAGGGCAGAGTACACCCTGGAAAGCTCGCCAGGCGATCGAAGTGCGGAAACACGCTGACGGCTATGCAGCTACTCTTATCAAAAGTCAGCAATGGTTCTTTTACATAAACCTCACACCACAGACAGTGAGAGACATGGCCGGCCTTTGAGAACCCAGTTACCTGCACTGGGGGGACAGTGACAACCTGTGGTGAGTGGGGCTTGAACCCCAAACCTTAGGATAAGTGATCCAGCACCTTTACCACTAGGCCACCCCTGTCGTGATGAGCAGCAAGCTTGCTCTAATAAACCTCACTTGTGATGGACAAAATGAAGCTGCACGTACGTACTGTTAATTACTCGCAGTCTTACTTCTGATGAACACGTTTCCACTGCACATGGACTACTTGCTGGCATACGTCAAAAATTTTACTGTATGTAAAAAGATTTCAGACAGATGGCATGAATAGCAATATACAGAATTTTTGTTTAAAAAAATACTTTATAAAAGAGTAACTTATTGCTTGTAAACCTGGAGTGTGTCAGAGTTAAATAACCTTTTAACCTTTAGTTACACATGTGGTTTATGCTACTCTTGGTCTGTCTAAGCAGATCTACTGTGATCATATGGATCTGAGGTGAATGGATTGTAATTGGTTGATGAGAGGAATAAAGATGTAATGGACATTTTGACAATCAATATCTCATAAGAACAGAAATAACAAGGCTTACGACTATTTTGTTATACATTCAGATCTATTTTACCACTAAATCAAAACAAAGGAAATCAGACTTAGCTGGAAAGGTATTAGATACGTTTAAGGCGCACTGATTGTTTTACTCACTCACATAGGCAAGAAAAATGGGACATAATTGTGTGTATGGACCTCGCAATGGTCTGATGTTTGCAGATGACATTGTGATCTGTAGTGAGAGCAGAGAACAAGTTGAGGAAAATCTAGAGAGGTGGAGGTATGCCCTGGAAGGGAGAGGAATGAAGGTTCGCCTCAGTAAGACAATACATGTGTGTGAATGAGAAGAACTCAAGAGGAACGGTGAGGTTACAGGGGGCAGAGATAAAGAAGGTGGAGGATTTTAAGTACTTGGGCTCAACAATCCAGAGCAATGGAGAGTGTGGAAAAGAGGTCAAGAAGCGTGTGCAGGCAGGTTGGAATGGTTGGAGAAAAGTATCCGGTGTGATGTGTGATATGAAGGTATCGGCAAGAATGAAAGGAAAAGTGTAGAAGACGGTGTTGAGGCCAGTGATGTTGTATGGTTTAGAAACAGTGGCCCTGGGGAAAAGACAGGAGGCAGAGCTGGAGGTAGCAGAGATGAAAATGTTGAGGTTCTCTCTGGGAGTAACGAGGATGGATAGGATCAGGAATGAGTCCATCAGAGGGACAGCACATGTAAGATGTTTTAGAGACAAAGTCAGCGAGACTAGATTGAGATGGTTTGGACATGTACAGAGGAGGGATAGTGAATATCTTAGTAGTAGGATTCTGAGGTTGGAACTACCAGGCAGAAGGCCTAGAGGAAGCTCAAAGAAAAGATTTATGGATGTGGTGAAGGAGGACATGAAGGTAGTTGGTGTAAGAGAAGAAGATGCAGAGGATAGGGTGAGACGGAGGCAAATGATTCGCTGTGGCGACCCCTGAAGGGAACAGCCGAAAGGAAAAGAAGAAGAAGAAGAAGAAGAGGAAGAAGAAGGACTCTGTAATGGTCTGGTGAGTGCCCCGCCCTGAACTGTTCACATAGTGTTGGCTGATATAGGCTCCAGCCTTCCCGTGACACTAGTAGGATTAAGCGGCTTGGAAAATGAGTGAGTGAGTGAAATGTTGCTAACTGCCTGCTTTTTATTTTCTTGCTTTTAGATGTAGGGAGAAAACAGCTATGTCGTGTTGAGTCATTGTTATGCTGGCTTTTGTTCTTTGGCTTTTTGTTTGCATCTAATAAGGGAGTGTTTACAGGAAGTGATTCAAAGCCAACCTCTCTGTTAATCAGATGTCAGTCAGGATGTCAGAATGAAGCCAACAGTGTGCCACATGGAGGACCTGTCTCCCGTTTATGACATACAGGACACAAACACTCAGCACACATAAATTTGCTAATTCTCTGGAGAGATTGTTATTTACGTATGGCTCTGTTGTGAGTTTCACAAAAGATAGTGTTCATGAGTTTACGTGCTGGAAAGGTTAGATGCACTGATGCGTTCTCTGAAATGTGTCTGAGACACATCCAAAAAAGAAAACTGTCTGAATCTCTAGCATTGAGCTCATTTATGCATGTCCACAGCCCCAAGTAGTCAGGGCATCTTAGGGCAATTAATTAATCCTAGTCACTGCCACTTGATGACAAGGTACATCTGCTTTAGTAGTTGTTTTGTATCTCTCCAGGGTCCTTAAACTCTTGAGTTTGGCATGTTTGTTCATGTTGACTGGAATCACAATGTGTGTCCACATACAGTATATGCATATCAACAGTACATTTGCATTTGTTATACGTGCATACTAACAAAAAAAATAGAATAACTTGGATAAATAGGCAGATGTAATAGGAGTCCTCGAGACATCTATACTGACTTGTGCAACAACAGTTCAATTTTCTATTAGATCGATTAGATTGTCTGTATATTCTACAATGAGACAATGAAAATTACTAAAACGTTGTCTTACCATTTAAATTTTAGCCTCTAAAATAAGATAAAGATTTAGGCCCTGCTCCTGATTGATATCTCCGATGATACTTGTTCGAGGCTGGTGTTATAAGAGTCCCGTGTCTCCTTTAAGGGCTGAATCACCTTCAGCCTTTGAGGAAATAAATAAATAAGTTTCCCCTGCAGTTTCTGGATATGGTCTGAAACAAAAGCAGTACTTTTCACCAGATTTCATTAGCTGATTTCCACTTTTGCTTCAGCAGGCTCGTGAGCTTAATTATGTTTAATAAGTTTGTCTTCCGTGTTACTTTTATAATTGGTGTTGTTTTGTTGTATTACTTGGTGAAAACCTATCTGCCTACATGAGTTAGACTGAGTGTTTTTTATTCTGTGCAAGTCTGAGTGGTGCTGTATGAGCCTCT
Organism: Plotosus lineatus; assembly: GCA_024760905.1. Taxonomy (NCBI): domain Eukaryota; kingdom Metazoa; phylum Chordata; class Actinopteri; order Siluriformes; family Plotosidae; genus Plotosus; species Plotosus lineatus. Next base: position 25,512,850 of record CM045738.1, read on the forward strand.
GTTTTTTTCAGTTTCATAATAAATAAATCTGGGATTTTTTTTGTTTGTTTGTTTGTTTGTTTATTTGTTTTTGGGGGTTTTTTGTTGGTTTTTTTGCTGCCCATTATCATGCAAGTCATTGATACATAACAGTCTATCTGCATCAACTCAGGGACAGACACAAGACAGCCGTCGAGCTCTGTTTTCATCCATCAGATATTCCAAAAAATAGTGCAAGGATATTGGAACCTGATTTCTCTTAAGTATGGTAAAAGTAGACAAAACTACATATAAGCCAAGTTCAACCAATAACACCAAAACCAAACAGAGCATTCCACTAACAAGCTTACTGTGTGGTTAACTGTCTCGTTCTGTGTTACAGTGCACCTAAGAATAGTATAATAACCACTGATTGATTCAAAGATATTGAAGACAGAACAATACAGCACATTCTCAAACTCTTCATCTGTCTTCTCTTTGCTTGCTCAGTAGTCCTTCTTACTTATCACTGAATCATCTTAGTACCAAATTGTGCTATAATAATAACCATGCTTTTCAGAATGACATCAACACAGCTATTATCTCTCAAAGGTAATCACAGTGCAACGCACTTCTCAAGAGTCTGACATGTGCATTCACTGTAATTAAAATGTTCTCAATGTCATTTTATGACGGTAAATATCATTGTGGAAGTGCGTGGAGTTGTGGAGGGAAACTCAAAATATTATACCCAACCATCCATCTATTCATTCATCCATCCATCCATCCAGCCAATATTCCAACCCTCTTTAGTAACATCAAGGGGCTTGGTATATCCTGGTGTAGTGGTTAGGGTGCTGGGCTCATGATCTGGTGGTCGTGGGTTTGAAACATGCTAGGACGCCTGGGCACTAGTAACCACAAGTGTGCCTCTGTCCACCCAGCAGTAAAAAAATACTGCAAATACTAAATACAAAAAAAAATCACTTCACCCTATGGAATACAGGAAAAGCTCAAAAGTTAAGCTAGCTGTTTTGTTCTTCTTATATAAACCCAAAAAATGGTAGCTTGGAGGATCAGGCATTGTAGTTTAAGGCAGCTCAATGACTGCAGAGTTAAGGTATTGCGTTACTGAGGTTGTGAGGCCAAATCCCAGTATCACTAATCTGCTACTGATGGACCGCTGAGTAAGACCGTTAACCCATCTGCATTGTGTGTATTATGTATACAGTCATGTATACTGTATAAAATATCAATGAATGGGGCTGACTTACTCTCAGATACTTCTTTCATCAAGCAGTTCTTTGAGATGTCATTTGACAGCTTCGGTCACAAATGTGAAAAGATTTTCAATTACCTTTGAAGGGTCATGCAGATATGAAGAACAGACCATGTGTTAAAACCTCTGGAATATTTACATGTATTTTACTGTTTTAGCCAATTCTGGACAGATGTAATTTCATGTACATGGAGGATAGATGTTCCTCATAGTATAACATGGTGCCCTGTGACATAAAATGAACAACAGGGTTTTAAATAAAAAAAAATGTGGCTGGATGGCTGGCTCCGTGTGTCTCAGTTGGCAGCTGTTCTATGATAGGGAGCTGATGAGGTGTTGAGGCTCCAGCCTACCCATGACCTTAATAAGCTAAAGAGGTTTGGCAAATGAATCAATGAATGTATATGCCCTATTTTTGTTTGTTTGTTTGTTTGTTTGTTTGTTTGTTTGTTCCTAAAGCCACTGACTGGCGAAACATTAGCTGCAAAAGCCAATTTGGATTTACCATCATGCACATCTCTGGCGGCAACTCATCCTCTATAGAGACACTAGAATGTAACATTTCACTGTCTCCACAAAAGACCAAAACCACGCCCAACATGTTGACATTACTGCTGGGGCACAATGACTGCTAACTCCCACAGTTTGTCCCCTGCCAATAATACATGGGATAAAATTACCAGTTTTGTGCATTTTATGTTAATTTATGTTAAAATCAGCATAAACATATTACACACAGGGCAGTGGTGACCCAGTGGTAAGGTGCTGGATTGCCGATTCTAAGGTCAGGGGTTCAAGCTCCACTGTCAACGGTTGTCACTGCTGTGCCTCCAGTGCAACTAACTGGGTTATCAAAGGCCGGCCATGTCTCTCACTGTCTATGGTGTGAGGAATTTAAAGGAACCATTGCTGCTAATACACCCATTTGACTGGCGCAAGGCAGACTTACGGAAGCAAAAATGTTGTCATCCGCAAACGTTCCACAATTATTCCCTCATCTTCCGTGTCATTCCGTATTTATTCCTCAAGTCTTCCTCCACTTCCATATCCTTCCGGCAGGCCAAAATATTCCATGAAAGTGCTTTTGAACATGTTCAAAAATCACGTTCAGGAAAAAAAATTCGTGATTGTTCCGTGGGGTGACTTTGGCATTCTTTGCCGTAACTGTTCCGCACATGCTGTGAAGGCTCCGAGAGTGTAAGAATTTCCACTTTTCTGTAGGGTTTTCACCAATTTTCCGTGTAAAAATGCCGAAGCTCTTCGGTAGACTGCGTTCCGTGCCTTTCCACTACATGATCCTTGCATGCCGTAGTCCATTGAAATGGGAGTATAAAAATTTCCACATTTCTGTAGAATTGTCACCCATTTTCCGTGTAAAAATGCTGAAGCTCTTCCATACACTACGTTCCATGCTTATCCATTACGATCCTTGCATGCCGTAGTCCAGTGAAATGGGGGTATTAATTTTTAACCAGAGTGGCTGCATAGTCATCAGCATGTTTCTGCCCTGCGAAGGTCTGGTGAGCTGTCCAGACAAATTATGCTGTAAGAATGACCAATATAGTACTCTTTACCATAATTTTTATTTTTGGTATAATGTTCACATTAATACAAGAAGACAGACCTTTGCCATACATTTATAAGTCCTCATTTCTTTCTCTTCACAATTGTTCTGCCTCAGTTTTTTCTAGCAGAGGAACTGGAACTGTTATACTCAAGAATTGTCTGCTTAGTAAATTTTGGTAAATTGAGCTAATTTCATTATATTTTTTAAAGGTCGGGTTGTACTAAATATAGTTCATGGGCACTACCTAATGGTCTCATTACTGCTTAATTTCCTTTACTTAGAATTGAATCAATATCCTCAATACCTATCACAGAATCTCCAGTCGTGTTCAAAGTGCTTTTAAATTTTAAAAGCCATGGCAACACAGAAAACGATGCCAAATTAGCCTCCTCAGGTTCTTTAATGACAAGGGCAAAAGTTTCTCATGGACAAAAGATGTTCTTTCCAGGGTGTTTGTCTTGTCCAATCCTTGATTTATTGAACTCATGGCATAAGTGGATATACAAATGTGTGGCACTGTTTGTATAACTTCTGAAAGACATGTAGGAAGCTGCACAAATAGAAGACTGGGCTTTTTTAATTATTATTTCTTTTACAGATTAAACTTTCTCAACTTATTGATTTTAATTAAAAATGTAACAAGTCAGAGCTTCAGACTGATTTAATTAACGCTTTCTACATACAAGTGAGATGTTTTCCTCATAGGGCGACACGGTGGTATAGGGATTAGCACATCTGCCTCACAGCCAGAAGATCTTGGGTTTGATTCCCAGCTCGGGTGTTTCTGCATGGAGTTTGCATGTTCCCTGATCCTTGCGTGGGTTTCCTCTGGGTACTCTGGTTTCATCCCACAGTCCAAAAATATGCATGGTAGGTTAATTGGCTGTTACAAATCGACCCTAGATTTAAATTTGAGCATGAATGGTTCTGTGAGTGAGTATTGGCCCTGTGATGGCCTGGCAAGCTGTCCAGGGTGTACCCTGCCCCCACCGAGAGTAATCTGAGATGGGCACCAGCCTCACCGTAACCCTAATAAGAATTAAGTGGTTCAGAAAATGAATGAATGTTTTCCTCATGAACACAACTTGTACAGAATGCCCTGAAGTGAGAAGCCATGTACATACTGCAAGAAATGATCTTGGAAATATAACTGCTGTATAAACAGGCTTTTGATTAAAATGAGCAATTAAATATGATGTGGTTCAGTGGCTAAAGCTCTGGGAGACTGATCAGGAAGTTGGGGAGTCAAATTTCAGTCTCACCATTCTGCCACTGTGGGGCCCTTGAGCAAGGCCCCTAACCCTTATTAGTTGTGAGATACACACACACACACACACACATATATATATATATATATATATATATATATATATATATATATATATATATATATATATATATATATATATATATATACACATATATATTCATTCATTTTCTCTAACCGCTTAATCCTAATTAGGGTCGCGTGGAGGCTGGCACCTATCTCAGCTGACTCCGAGCAAGGGCAGAGTACACCCTGGACAGCGTGTGTGTGTGTGTGTGTGTGTGGGTGTGTGTGTGTGTGTGTGTGTGTGTGTGTGTGTGTGTGTGTGTGTTTGTCTGTCAATAAATCTCATTGGATGGAAGTGTCTGTCCCATGCCATAAATGGAAATATAATGTCATACCCGAGTTCCTGATGTATGTCGTCTGACTTTTTTGTTTTATTAAAATGTTACATGCGTATGTTTTTTGTGGAAAAGATTAAAACATATTTATTGATATACTGCATTAATTCAGCAAGGAAAATTTGACTTCTGTATTTCACCTACCTAAAGTCAGCACACACACAAATTTGGAGCAGTGGGCTGTCTCATGGGACAGCACCCAGAGGGCAGTTGGGGTTGAGGTACCTTGCTTAAGGTTATTTCAGGAATAGAGGTTTAGGAAGTGAAGAAGCCACTCACCCCCTTCAGCCACACATTTTTTCTGCTGGTTTGTAACTCGAACCAGCAACTTTTAGGTGCAAAACCTGCTTTTCTAACCATTCATCCATGCCTACCATAGAAATCTTTCTGCAACTTGCCATTAAAATGGAAAGATGAACCTGAAACATAATGAATCTGTCAGTGCAATATGCATATTTACCATAATATTAGGATTTATTGTGTTCAATACTGATGAATAAAGTTAAAGAAAATTTTTTCAGGAAAATTTTAATTCAACCACTTCATAAAAACATAATTTATGTTGGAAAAAGAAACAAAACAAAACATAAGAGCACTGCAATTTCCCACAGAAGGTCAAACAAGCACCAGAAGTAGCTGTGAAAGCAAAAGCTTCAGTAGTTTTATTGGCCTCTTGCCTCATAGAAAAGCTTTTGAATCAGTGTTTGCAGATGGCTTTAATGTTGATAAAACTCTGCAAACTTTGAACTGAGCCAAAAAAAATGTACTTGAACTTACACCAAATTTCAATCTTATATTATTAGAGATTAAACATTTGTAGATCTTTATGTGGAAATGATTTTGGAATCAAGAGAGTATCTGATAGCACTTCACCACACATACTGTGGAAAATGAAGAAATATGAAGAATAGGAAAGCATTCGTGGATTCTTATGGAAAGCACGTTCATGTGCGTAGCTAATCATTTTCAGTCGTTATTCAGAATAATGGAAATTGATGTATTCATGACTCATTTTGTCTGGTTCATTGGCTTGGATAATCCCCATGTTTTAGATACTTGAAAATGTTTAAAAACCTTGAAGCTTGCATATTCACAATTGGGTTTTTATTATGACATCCTTCAAGCCATTTGTTTTCAAGAATTATGTCGTTTTGCAGCGTTCTGCAGTGCAACTTACATTTTTATACAACTGAGCAATTGAGGGTTAAGAGCCTTGCTCAAGGGCCCAATAGAGGAACTTGAACACTTTGAGTATTTTATCCATTCATTTATATTCTAAGCTGTGTAATCCTGAACTTAATTCAAATGATTTCCTGGAACTTGAACCTTATTGTTATCATTACATAAATAATAACAGAGAATGGTTAACACGTCTGCCTCACAGTAAGAACATCCTGGGTTCAATTCCCAGCTCAGGCATTTTTGTATAGAGTTTGCATGTTCTTCCCGTGCTTGTATGGGTTTCCTCTGGTTACTCCGTTTTCCTCCCATAGTCTAAAAAAGTCCACAACCCTAATTAGGATTAAGCAGTTTAGGAAAAGAGTGAATGGATGAATGGATGGATGAATGGACCTTGCTGTGTTATGGTACCATGCTAAGCATCTTGTTTACATCTTCTTTTCCTTTCAGCTGTTCCCTTCAGGGATCGCCACAGTTAATCATCTGCCTCCATCTCACCCTATCCTCCATATCGTCTTCTCTTACACCAAGTACTTTCATGTCCTCCTTCACCACATCCATACATCTCCTCTTTGGTCTTCCTCTAGGCCTTCTGCCTGGTACGTACTTCCAACCTCAACATCCTACTACCCATATATTCACTATCCCTCCTCTGTACATGTCCAAACCATCTCAATCTAGCCTCTCTGACTTTATCTCCAAAACGTTAACATTGTTTTCATATTTTGATTTATTTATACAATACCAGGCAATTACAGTGGCACAGTGGTTAACATATGTGCCCCGCAGCAAGAAGGTCCTGGATTTGATTCCTGCACTTGGGAGTTTCTGTGTGGCATTTACATGTGTGGGTTTCCTTTGGCTACTTTAGTTTCTTCCAAAACAAAAACATTAATTGGCTATTCTAAATTGCCCCAATGTGTGACTGTGGTGGGTATAAGTGTATTGTCCCTGAGATGGTTTGGCAAGCTGTTTGGGGTGTACCCCGCCTTTACCCAGTATCGGCTGAGACAGGCGCCAGCCTCCCTTTGACCATAGAAGTGATTAAACAGTTTCGCAAATGCATGATGAGTATACAGCACATGTATCAATTTGCCAATCAGATCAATCTTTCATTTAATAATGAGTGCGCTGTCGACATCATAACATGTCAACAAGGTGAACCAATATCATCCTGGAGATTGAAAATTTGAAAGCAGGTTGATTTAGACAGTCATACACAGTGAAGAAAAAAAGTTTCTCTTCCTGTTGCTTTGAGCTATCATCAGCCAAATATGAATGTCTCTGAACTGATGCATACAAGGGCGTGAATAGCATTACCTTTTTGACTGTGTTGCACTGCCTCCGAATATTCATGCACAGCAGCTCTAAAAGATGCAGGTTGCAAGCATCATGTGTCTCAAAGGAAAGATAATCTCCGGTTAGTGATGGTTGGTTATAGGGTAGCATATCTGATGTGTGGAAATTGGTTTCCCATATTTATTTGGAACCAATTTCCACACATCAGATATGCTGCCCCATTACCCCAAAAGAAGCCTTTTGTTACACAGTTAAACAATAACCAGATGGCATGTTACTCTTTTGAAGAAGAACCCTAGTAGAATTAACTGGTTCAGCAGATGAATAAATATAGCAATACCAAGATATTTGAACTGCTGTCGCTCACACATGTTTCACCAATGCTGTAAATATAATTGCTGAATGGCTGACTCATGATCACAGTTTAGTCATTCTAAGTGTGTGTTTGCTGTTGAAGAAAAGACTGAAGCAATGGCCACTGGGAAGTTAAAGATGATTAGTGAGAGTTGATGGAGCTTCCATTCATGTCTATTACCCAGACTAGCTGTCAGATAATGAAAAGTGCTTTGGGGGGAAAGAAAATGTAAGGAGACATCGGTGCCATCAAAAGCAAGGAAAATATTGCTTATAAGATGAATGTGATGGATATGGAGAGCAGTTGAGGATGTTTTTAAGTTTCACAGAAAGTTTCTGGTCTGAAATGACATGAGATGATAGTATTAACAGTAGTGATGGCCTAAACAAACATTTTTTTTTAATTTTCAATCTTATACTTTGAGTTAAACATGAATAAAAACAATAGGAATTGTAAGTTAATTTTCATTTTCCGACCGTTCGTTTCATTTTCCAGGCACTGGTGGCTCAACGGTTAGGGCTCTGGGTTACTGATCAGAAAATTGGAGAATCAAGCTTCACCAATTTGCTACTTTGGGCACTTGAGCAAGGCCCTTAACCCTCTTTTGCTAGTTGGACAAATGAAACAAAATGTAAATCGCTGTGGAAATGGTGTCTGCCAAAACATAAATGTGCATTTAAACATTTATATTGGTTGCCCAGACCCTATCCCAACCAACACTGTTAGAAGGTGGGCTACACCCTGAACAGCTTGCCAGACCACTGTGGGGTCAACACCAACAAACACATTTACACCTGCACCAATTAGACTAAATTACATGACTTTGTTATGTAGGAGAAAACCAGAGCACCTTAAGGAAAACCATGCAAGCACAGGAAGAACATGCAAACCCCCACACCAAGCATGGGGTTCAAATCCAGGGCCTTCTTGACTTTCTTGCAGAAGTGCACTTACCACCATGCTTCTTTAGTTATACATTATACACTTCATATACTAAAGCATATAACAAGTATAACAAATAGTATCCTAATCATGTACAAATTCATTATTCATTTCAATTGACCAAAAGAGAAGTGTCTCACCAAAACATGACAAAATTGTTGATCCCATTTTATATACTTTTTCATAGTCATAAAAACAACCAATTTTCTATTTCCTCTCCTAGAAGCACTTATTTATCTGTTGATTTGAAAATTCAAGTAATTTTAGTAAGCATAGATATTGCTCCCAAAGTTGCTCCCTTTCTACATCCGCATGAGAAACCCATTCTAAATCACATCCCTTCTCTTGACAAGCAATTTAACCACCTGCACCTTACCACTGCCTATACCTCATATTGCATTTAAAATGAAAAAGTAAGTATATTCATTCATGCATTCATTTCCTGTAACTGCTTAATCCTAATTAGGGTCACAGGGAGGCTGGCACTCATCCCAGCCAACTCCGGGTGAGGGCAGAGTACAGCTCGCCAGGCCATCGCAGGGCGGAAACACGCTGACAGCTATACAGCTCTTGTCAAAAGTCAGCAATAGTTATTTTACATGCCTCACACCACAGACACTGAGAGACATGGCCGGCCTTTGATAACCCAGTTAGCTGCACTGGGGGGATAGTGACAACCCATGGAGAGTGGAGCTTGAACCTCAGGATCAGTGCTCCAGCACCTTTAACCACCAGGCCACCACTGCCCCAAAGTAAACACTATATATAGTGCAGGTTGTTATGCACTGCACAGTTGATGGAAACTGACTTTAACTACTGAAGTGTTGCAGCTGTTGAAGGTTTACTACAATCCTGTTGCTCAAAAAAAAAAAAAAAAAACACCAATCCTTCCAAAAATAGGTGAACTACCTGGTTAATCAGGGCTTATTTCATGCAACCCTTTAAACAGCATGATGTCAAAGTTCAGTGCTTTAAATTTTACAAGTGAAATTTGCTTAAAATATTTTAAATAAATAATATATTTTTTAAAAATAAACTTCAACAATGTGCGTGGAGATCGTAAGTTCGAATCCAGATTAACGCCACAGCCATCCGTGATCGGGAGTCTATGAGAGCTAGTTGGCCAAGCTCTCACAGGAGGGAGGAACGGCATACTCTCACTTCCTTGTCACTAGCAGCGATCATGGTCAATCATGTGCCTCTGAGCTTTGTCGCACGAGAAGGCTGATAATGCATTCCCTTCGAGTGTGCTAGACTGCCCCCACATATGCATGTACCGTGGTTCGAAAAGAGGCGGGTGGTTAGTATTGCATGTCACAGAGGGGTCGTATGCATGCTGTCAGGGAAGGAAATACCTAATGGGACATGACAAAATTGGGGAGATATTGGCTAAAAAAATAATTGAATAAAAATAAGCTTTGTTTGGTTTTTGTCCGATCGGGCACTATCAGTTTTGAATAGGATTTAATAATGGATGGAAATCTCATTAAAATGGATTTTTGTTTAGATCCAAGGTTTACTTGGTGTATTTGAGCAGAGAGAGATGATGAAGTGTCAGTTATGAGGGTGAACTGACAGGAGAACAAGAGAGCCATACAGCAGCGAAAAAATTGAAATAGCTGAATGACGTGTTTAATAAAATCAGAATATTGCCACTTATTATGTAATCAATCTGTTTCCTTTGGTTTAAAGCCTCTTTGACAGATCGCTTATAGCACAACACAACAGATGAAGACGGTGCATGTATAAATACATGTAGTGGTTAGCACGTCTACCTCACAGCAGTAAGGTTCTAGATCAGGGGTCACCAACCTTTTTGAAACTGAGAGCTACTTCATGGGTACCAATTAATGCGAAGGGCTACTAGGTCGATACACACCTCTGAAATTACAAATTTGCTCAATTTACATTTAATTAGATTTAATTAGATGTTATTATTAATAATTAATGATATTCATCTATGTGAAGATATTGACTTGATTTAAAAATATATTCAAAAAAATTATATGCAGCTCAATGGAGAGTGGCGCTGTCCTAAAAATGGGCCTGTCCTAAAAATAGCAGTGAACAGGTCCGCGGGCAACTTATATTGTCCTTGCGGGCTACCTGGTGCCCACGGGCACCACGTTGGTGATCCCTGTTCTAGATTGTGCCCTGGGCCCTTTTAGTATCCTCTGAGTATTCTGGTGTTCTCCCACAGTCCAAAGGCAAGGTCACGCTACTAATTGTATATTCTGGATTATTAAAGGCCGACCATGTCTCTCACTGTCTATGGTGAGAGGTTCATGTAAAAGAACCATTGCTGACTTTCGTAAAGAGTGGCTGCAAAGCCCTCAGCGTGTTTCTGTCTGTTGCTAAAGGGTTGTGTCAGGAAGGGCATCAGACATAAAAACCTATGCCAAATCAAATGTGCGAATCATTCACTGTGGCGACCCTTGATAAAAGAAAATGCAGAAAGGAAATCTCATCTTTCTTTAACACATTTTCCCTAGTTGTCTTTTTGTTCATCTACACTAATCATTTGTCAGAAAGTAGGTCTAGCCTGCAGTGGTATCACTTCTACTGACATAATATGCTAAATGTAGCACTACTGCAGAGAGCAGTTTGGCACTTTTAAGAGCCATTGACCTTCAGTGCTTTAAGACAAAGCAATCTTCTGTCTGCAGCATCAGCAACCTCAGCAAACTGATCTCAATCCTTATAACAGAAATGTCAAAATTGAGTTCGGACCACCGTCGAAAGTCAATGCCTACCAGCTGCACAAGGATACGTTTCCTTCTGTACAAGTTACATACAGATAGAGGATACAAAGAGAAGAGGTAAAGTGAAGCAAAGGGTGCTTTATCAGCAGTGGGGTACACCCTGAACAAATCGTCAGTCTAAAAAGGGGTTGTCACACATAAAAAAACATCCATTCACACCTATGGGCATTTTAGCATATCCATGTGGTTGGGCTGTGAGAGAAAAATCAGAGCACTTGGAGGAAACCCACATGACCATGGGGAAAACATGTAAAACCCATAGAGAAATGTTCTTGTTAAATGTAAGATTTGACAGGATTTTTTTTTTGCTATGAGCCAACAGTTCTAGCCATTGTGCTGCCATATGTAAACTATTTATAACTTTTTTTTGTTTGTAATGTCTGAATTAACTTAATTCATTAATTTGTTCATCCATTTCCCAAGCAGTTTACTCCTACTAGAGTTGTGGGGAGGCTGGAGCCTATCTCATCCAACTCTGGGAGAAGACTTTGAAAAGCTCGCAGGTCCATCTAACACACATCCAATCACACTCACAGCTATGGGCAATTAGCATAATGTGGATGTCTTTGGACTGTAGGAGGACAGCAGGCTACCCGGAGAAAACCATTCAAGCACAGGACGAATATGCAGATGCCATACAGAAATGGCTTCCCCAGGCCCGGAATTTGAACCCAGAATTTTCCTGTTGTGAGGTGGAACGTAACCACGACACCACCATGCCTGCCATCAGAGTATAATTTATTTATTTCTTCAGCTAATACAAAATTGCATGCAATTTCAGAGATCAAATTTGGGTGATCAGGATAGTGATCTAAGAATGCAGACTCCAAGTCATCTTAAGCAGGACCCTCAGAAACAGGAACATCAACCTGACCTTTTGAACATTTGAAGATGTTCCATAGAAGGAAAAGGGTCCAGAGGTTAATAATGGCAATGGGTGATAATAAGAAATTTGCTGATGCAGAACTTGAAACTGGTTCATCGACTGATATTCCTGTGTGAAGTTGATCGCGGAATTCCTTGGGTTGTCTTCTCCACTTTCCAAGTTGCCTGGGGATGATAACCTGATGTTACATGATCACTAGATATATCTAAGCAAGGCTACCAGATGTGTCTGAAGATACACTGATCATCCATCTATTACCACCAAGATAAAAGGAGGAAGAAAGTGTTTTTATCAAATATACAAGTACAGGACAGTGAAGTGTTTTTCTCTGCATAGCCTGGCTTGTTACAAGGTTCTGGAAAGAGCACAGACTGAGCATCAACCCCTGGAACCCTTTGATCAGAAGCCCAGAGCAATAACAACCGATCCACCTCTGGCTAGGCTTTGAAAAAACTAATTGGGCCATGGTCATTGAAGGACTGGAAGAGAAAGCAATTTGCCCACTGGAAAGGATCTGGGTACTTTATCTGAACACAACCTAAACAAAATCTAATAAAGTGCTACGTTACAGATGCCTGGCAGCATACATTCCTGTTTGTATTTAATGATGAGCATTGTTATTTTGGTTTTGGTGATACTTGGATGTGTGGTGACTTACAGTGATCTGCAAGCCTAGACCATAATGTGATCTTGAAGAGTCTGATTTTATCTCGGTGACAATTTCATAAACATGGGGGATAAAATAAAATAAATTAAGAAATAAAAGATGAGACACTGACCAAGCCATAGGGCAGGGCTATTCAATTCATTTGGACTGGAGGCTGGGTAATGAAAACAGTCCGCAATGGGGGGGGTGGGGGGTGAAGAAATATGGACTGAAAAACAAGTCATCACATTAAAAGTTACAGATACAGTAAAGTACAACAACCACAACATCGAAGTGAATTAGTACAATGTATTATATCATGACATATAGGCCCACAGTGATACTCGATTCAAATGGAAATATACACCATGCTGAGTAATTAATCCAAATAACAGTAAGAAGCGTATTGGCTGGAAAAGTATGTGGAGGGTTGATACCTCAAGCAGTAATTGGTTCATGATAGCAGTTTGTGCCACTGTAAGGTATTGTTAATCTGGTGAGAAAGAGTTGTAACATAGAACCATCGAAAAATATATTGACTTCTGGGGGTTATTAATTACTTAATACATTTTTTTTTACTTAAAAAACAGAGAAGCTAACTTAAAGAGCCAGTGCAATGTCCGGACCACAGGCTGCCAATTAAATAGCCCAGCCATAGAGTATAACTACACTGCTAGGAAAAACTGGAGAGGCCACTTTTTTCTTTGTGCTTCAGATTTTACACACTTCTGTCTGATTGACATGCAAGAAAATGGTAGCACTGTTATCTTTTATAAATAATACATATTTACTCACTTGATATTTGTGAAAAGGTAGTTATGCCATTTGTGAAAATGCAGGCACCCACTGGTCAGGGAACTATAGAAACAGCGTCAAAACACCAAGGTCAGAGTCAATGACCCATTATGTTTGCTGGATCAATGTCTAAAGATAAAAAACAAACAAATCTCAATCAGCTCACCAGAGAGTTCCAACGCATACTCACTGCAAAATAAAAATGTCACAACCAAAAGCCACTTCATGAACATGAATGCTTTATCAAGAGGAGTAAACAGAAATTCTCTTATAAGCTATAAAAAAGATTATGGGGGGAATTTTTTTTCTTGTGGAGCATGTCTGCCCCGAAACTCAAATACTTCCATCTCAAACCCAGCACTGAAATCCAATATCATAAGTGCAACTGGCAGATATAGTGAACTATTTAAAGCTATATTTACTTCAAGCGTACTACTTCAACAAAAACAAGCTAATGTATCCTAATTTGTAATCATCAACCTGCCGACAAAATGCCAATAACAATAAACCAGTGTTTGCACATGCAAACTTCACACAGAAACGCCCAAGTTCGGAATCAAACCCAGGACCTTCTTGCTGTGACCACTATGCCCCGTGCTGCCTATATATATATATATATATATATATATATATTGTTGTTGTTGTTGTTGTTGGCCCTGTCGATCTCAAAAGATCATGGGGGGATTTTATGCCGTGGGTGTTCGGTCAGGGAGCTACAGCTTCGGGCATGGATTCCTTGCAGATTCTGCCGCAGCCACTGCAGATGAAGTCCTCGCTGTGTGGTGGGGGAAGGGCCAGTCTCCATTGACTGCGGAGTCCCTTCGCCCCCCAGCAGGTGTCTCTTCTCTCCTCTGCTGTCATGATGACATCCTGGGTGGTGGTCCGCCAGTCTGAGCGGTCGAAGGTGGCTGACTCCAGGTTGGAGGGGTTGAAGCCTCCAGCCTTGAGGTCGCGCTTGCAGACATCCTTGAACCTGAGAGCTGGGCATCCATTTGACCTGGTTCCAGTAACCAACTCCCCATACAGTAAGTCTTTGGGGATGCGGCCGTCGTCCATTCGGGCGACGAGGCCAAACCATCGCAAGCGTCTCTGGCTCAGGATGGCACACGTACTGGGCACATTTGCTCTGGCCAGGACGTTGATGTTGGAGATGTTGGTCCTGCCAAGTGATGCCCAGTAGTCTGCAAAGGCAGCATTGGTGGAAGGCATTCAGCCTGCGTTCCTGGCAGTAGTAGAGGGTCCATGCTTTACTGGCATAAAGGAGAGTACTCAGTACATAGGCCTTGTAGACTCTTATCTTAGTGTTGGTGGTTAGCATGGAGTTGTCCCAGACTCACTACGCCAGACAGGCCATCACTGTCAATGTCTTGCCAATACGGGCGTTCAGTTCTGCTTCTAGAGAGAGGTTGCTGGAGATGATCGATTTAAGGTAGGTGAACTTTTCCACCACCTCAAGGGTGTGGTCACCGATGTTGATACTAGGAGCACTCCTGACATCCTGGCCCATGACCTCGGTCTTGTTAAGGCTGATTGTGAGGCCAAACTCAGAGCAGGCACAAGCAAAGCAGTTGATGAGACCCTGGAGCACTTCATCGATGTGAGCAACAAGACCAACATCATCAGCAAAGAGCAGCTCCCTGATGAGAACGCTCCACACTTTGGTCTTTGTTCTGAGGCGTGCCAGGTTGAAGAGGCCTCCATCACTCCTGGCATGGAGAAAGACGCCGTGTTCAGAGTCCCAGAAGGTGTAGCACAGGAGCAGGGAGAAAAAGATGCCAAAAAGGGTTGGAATGAGGACACAACCCTGCTTCACACCATTCTTGATCGGAAAAGGGTATGAGGATGATCCATCAAACTGAACGATGCCATTCATGTCCTAGTGGAACAACTTGATCATGCTCAAAAGCTTGGGGGGGACATCCAATTCGTTGAAGGAAGGCAAATGGTCCATCTCTGCTGACCAAGTCAAAAGCCTTGGTCAGGTCAATGAAGGCCAAATAGAGGGGTTGTCTCTGCACCGGGGCACTTCTCTTGCAGCTGCCTCACAAAGAAGACTATATCTATGATTGACCTGGCTGCCCTGAATCCACACTGCGCCTCTGGATACACACATTCGGCACGTAGTTATAGCCTGTTGAGGACGACATGGGCAAAGGTTTTGCCAACAATGCTTATGAGTGAGATGCCACAATAGTTGTTGCAATCACTTTGCTCCCCCTTGTTCTTGTAGAGGGTGATGATTTTGGCATCACGCAAGTTTTGGGGAACAGCCCCTTCCTCCCAGAACTGCAGTAGAAGCTCATGGAGGTGTTTCAAGAGCAAGCTCTCCTTTGTGGTTTTGACGATTTTAGGCGGGATGTTGTCACTGCCTGGGCCTTGCCGCTTGAGATGAAGTCTATTGCCTTGCTGAGCTCCTCAGTAGTCGAAACTCATCCATAACAGACAGTGGAGGGATGTTCTCAAGGGCTGTGTTTAAGACAGTGGTTTCTCTCAAGTAGAGCTCTTGGTAGTGCTCAGCCCATCTTTCCATTTGTTTGCCACAATCCTTGATAACGTTGCCTGCAGCTGATTTGAGTGGGGCGCTCTTGATGGCACTGGGACCGAAAGCCTTCTTCATGCCTTCGTACATTTTACAGTCACCAAGCAGAAACAGGTGCTCCTTGGCAGGGTTCTGCTGGATCCTGGCTTCGAACGCATTGTAGAATGCATCCTTCACTTCAACTGGAGAGCAAAGCATCGGAGCATAGGCACTAATGATGGTAGCTGGTCCAGAGGAGGTTGTGAGACGGAGAGAGAGGACTCGCGGAGTGCCTGAGGATGGCGGTTCAACAAAGGACAGAAAGGAGTTTTGCACAGCGAATCTAACACCATGCCTCCTGTCCCTGCCAGAACAATGTATAGTCCTTCTCCTTCAGGCTGCCACTGCCTGGGAGTCATGTCTCTTGCAGTGCTGCAATGTCAATGTTGAGCCTCCTTAGCTCGCGGTCAATCATGGCAGTTTTCCTGGCATTGTTGATTTGCTGGAGATCGTCAGAGAGGCCAGGACACATTGTTCTGACTTTCCAGGTTGCCAGACTCAGCACTGGATTTTTTGGTACCTTGTTATTGCCTGGTGCGGTGTTTACAGTCGTGCTTCGGCTTTTGGCCTACACTTCAAGCACCCATTGAAGTAAGTGGACTGTGGCGAGCCAGCACCTTACTGGCTGGGGGCTGCCCAGCTAAAGGCGGGTGGTAGCTGGCCAGTGGGACTTGATAATCCCTCTCATCATTGGGAGATAGCCCTAGGCACCCTAGTTTATGCCAATTAGCCCTGGGCCTTTAACCAGTAATTGCATCTCCCTGTGTTGAGCTGCTGCAGAAGGCAGCACTGGAGTGACCTCTCCAGGGCACAGGCCAGGGCGAAGTTATGGAGGAACTCCTTCTCGGCCTAGCTGGTAGTGTCCAACGGAAGGGGCGAGCCGATACAGTTGGTACCAACTTGGCTACAGGAGTTGCCGGGAGGTGCTGCTATGCGGGGACTAACTGCCTTCAGGGCTCCACTCCGGATTTTCTGTAGGGGTGTCTCCCTTAGCCTTTGTCACACCTGTGATGACCACAAGGCAGTGGTGCTATTTGCCCATAGCTGGGGGTTGGAAGTCAGAGTTGTCCTTCTCTTAGCCTTTACCTCAAGGGCTTTATCTGCAAGGCAGCAGATGGTTGACTAGTGAGTACCAGGGCATGTCCACATGCCAGTGGGCCTGCATACTGCACCTCTGGGGCTTAACCTGCTCCGTGATCCCTCAGTTATTTATCCTGGGGCCGTAAGGTGCCCAGTTACTAGGATGTGCCGTGAGAAGGCAATGTGAGAGTCTTGACTTAACAGAAGCTTTGTACCATCAGGAAGGATTTACACACTTGGCCTTCTTTTCAGTCAATGAGCCAGAAGGCGGCTGCAGATGAAGCTGGAAGCGAAAAGTCTAATCCACTACACTATAGCTGCTCTACAGCACTACGTGCTATACCAAGTCATGTGCAATGCACCCCCACTCCATATATGTATATATATAAATTAATTAATCTATTTTGTTTATTGCTGTTTGTCATCATCATCCAAGTCAGTGGTCAGTGATACGTAACATCTAATCAGCATCAACTCAATGATGCAGCATCCTAATTGGGTTTCCTGTGGTAGGGACTTATCGACATGGGACAGCTCTTCAAATTATGTTGCATGTCTGTGTAATATTCATTAATGCAATAATGCAGCCGTGAGGCAGGGGCACAATGCAGTGACTCTTCCTTACGCCGGTCCCAAGCCCGGATAAATGCAGTGGGTTGTGTCAAGAAGGGCATCCAATGTAAAACCAATGCCACATATAAAAATGCAAATCAATACTAAAAGTAACATGTCGGATCGGTCACAGCCCAGGTTAACAACGACCACCATCAGTGCTGTTAACTTACAGGGTTGGTGGAAATTGGACTACTTTTGGTCGAAGAAGGAGAGGCAGGAGGTGTGTCCGTAGGCAGAGAGAGAAGAGGAAAGAAATGAGTCTAGGACTGAGAGTCGGGACTTTTAATGTTGGAACTATGACAGGAAAAGGTAGAGAGCTGGCTGACATGATGCAGAGGAGGAAGGTGGACATGCTGTGTGTCCAGGAGACCAGGTGGAAAGGTAGCCAGGCTAGAAGCCTAGGAGCAGGGTTTAAGCTAATTCATCATGGTGTGGATGGGAAGAGAAATGGAGGAGTCATCCTGAGGGGGGTTTGTCAGGAATGTTCTCGAAGTGAAAAGAGTGTCAGACAGAGTGATGAGTCTCAAGTTAGAAATTGAAGGTGTGATGGTCAATGTTGTTAGTACTTATGCCCCACAGGCAGGATGTGAGCGAGAAGAGAAAGAGAGATTCTGGATTGACTTAGATGAAGTGATGCAGAGTACCTCCAGAGGTGAAAGAGTGGTCATTGATGCAGACTTCAATGGACATGTTGGTGCAGGCAACAAAGGGGACGAGGAAGTGATGGGCAGGTTTGGTATCCAGGACAGGAACACAGAAGGACAGATGACAGATTTTGCAAAAATGATGGAAATGGCTGTGGTGAATACTTTCTTCCAGAAGAGACAGGAGCATAGGGTGACTTATAAAAGCAGAGGTAGGAGCATACAGATAGACTACATCTTGTGTAGGCGATGCAATTTGAAGGAAGTCAGTGACTGCAAAGTAGTAGTGGGTGACAGTGTTGCCAAACAGCATAGGATGGTGGTGTGCAGGATGACGCTGATGGTGAGGAAGGTGAAGAAGGCAAAGGCAGAGCAGAAGACAAAGTGATGGAAGCTGAAAAAGGAAGAGTGTTGTGTTGTCTTCAAGGAGGAGTTGAAACAGGCTTTGGGTGGTCAGGAAGTGCTTCCAGATGACTGGACAACCACAGCAAATGTGATCAGGGACACAGGCAGGAGAGTACTTGGTGTGTCTTCTGGAAGGATAGTAGATAAGAAGACTTGGTGGTGGAATGAGGAAGTGCAGGAGTGTGTACAAAGGAAGAGGTTAGCTAAGAAGAAGTGGGACATTGAGAGGACCAAAGAGAGTAAACAGGAGTACAGGGAGACACAGCGTAAGGTGAAAGTAGCAGTGGCTAAGGCCAAACAGTGGGTGTATGATCACTTGTATGATAGGTTGGACAGTAAAGAGGGAGAAAATGATTTATACGGGTTGGCACAGCAGAGAAATAGAGATGGGAAGGAAGTGCAGCAAGTTAGAGTGATGAAGGACAGAGTGGGAAATGTATTGACTGATGACGGATGTGTGCTGGGAAGATGGAAAGAGTACTTTGAAGAGCTGATGAATGAGGAAAATGAGAGAGAAAACAGAGTAGAAGAGGTGACCGTTGAGGAGCAGGAAGTAGCAAAGATTAGTAAGGGTGAAGTGAGGAGGGCATTGAAGAGGATGAAGAGTGGAAAGGCAATTGGTCCTGATGATATACCGGTGGAGGTATGGAAGTGTCTAGGAGAGGTAGCAGTAGATTTCTGACAAGAACATTCAACAAGGTCTTGGAGATTGAGAGGATGCCGGAGGAATGGAGGAGGAGTGTTGGTGCCCATTTTTAAGAACAAGGGAGACGTGCAGAGTTGTGGCAACCACAGAGGAATAAAGTTGATGAGCCATACAATGAAGTTATGGGATAGAATAGTGGAAGCTAGACTAAGGGCAGAGGTCAGCATCTATGAACAACAGTTTGGTTTCATGCCAAGAAAGAGCACCATAGATGCAGTATTTGCTTTGAGGATGTTAATAGAGAAGTACAGAGAAGGTCAAAGGGAGCTGCATTGTGCTTTTGTGAATGTGGAGAAAGCATATGACAGGGTGCCGAGAGAAGAACTGTGGTATTGCATGAGGAAGTCTGGAGTGGCAGAGAAGTATGTTAGAGTGGTGCAGGACATGTATGAGAGATGTAAGACAGTGGTGAGGTGTGCTGTAGGTGTGACAGAAAAGTTCAAGGTGGAGGTAGGACTGTATCAAGGGTCAGCTCTGAGCCCCTTCTTGTTTGCTATGGTGATGGACAGGCTGACAGATGAGGTTAGACAAGATTCCTCATGGACTATGATGCTTGCAGATGACATTGTAATCTGTAGTGAGTGCAGCAGAAAACAAGTGGAGGAACATATAGAGAGGTGGAGGTATGCCCTGGAAAGGAGGGGAATGAATGTTAGTCTCAGTAAGACAGAATACATGTGTGTGAACGACAAGGACCCAAGCGGAACGGTGAGGTTACAGGGAGCAGAGATAAAGAAGGTGGAAGATTATAAGTACAGTACTTAGGCTCAACAATTCAGAGCAATGGAGAGTGTGGAAAAGAGGTGAAGAAGCGTGTGCAGGCAGCTTGGAATGGTTGGAGAAAAGTGTCCAGTGTGATGTGTGATCAAAGGGTATCGGCAAGAATGAAAGGAAAAGTGTACAAGACGGCCAGTGTCGAGGCCAGCAATGTTGTATGGTTTAGAAACAGTGGCAGGTAGCAGAGATGAAAATGTTGAGGTCCTCTTTGGGAGTAACGAGGATGGATAGGATCAGGAATGAGTACATTAGAGGGACAGCACATGTAAGACCTTTTGGAGACAAAGTCAGAGAGGCTAGATTGAGATGGTTTGGACATGTACAGAGAAGGGATAGTGAGTACATTGGTAGTAGGATGCTGTGATTGGAACTACCAGGCAGACGGCCTAGAGGAAGACCAAAGAGAAGATTTATGGATGTGGTGAAGGAGGACATGAAGGTTGTTGGTGTAAGAGACGAAGATGTAGAGGATAGGGTGAGATAGAGGCAGATGATTCGCTGTGGTGACCCCTGAAGGGAACAGCCAAAAGGAAAAGAAGAAGAAGAAGTCTGTGTAATATTCATTGTCTTTGGTGCTCCTCTTTGGACCTTTACCATGAATAGTTTAAGGCACTATTTATTTTACTGAAATACAGTGGTACCTTAACTTATAAGTGTCTTTTATCATCAATTTTCATTGATACGAGCTTTCCCACCAAAAATCTGCCCCATATATGACCCAAATTTGGATTTACAAGCTCTGCTGGGAGAATGGCTTTCCCGGGCTGATTAGCCTTGTATTCTTCTCCGTCTATTTCTTCAATGCTCTGAGAATGCCTTGTGCAGTGCTTCTCGATTATTTTCTGTGACGCCCTCTATAGGAAGAAAAAAACATTTCACACACCCCTCCCCCACCCCAGTGCCCCACATGGGACTATTAATAGTGTTTCTGCTGGGTGCCTTTTTCCTACACCATAGAAGAAGAAGAAGAAGAAGAAGAAGCGAGACAATGAGAGCGCCACTGCCACCTACTGCAGAGAATGCACAATTATGGCAAAACATGTGCAACATTTCACACACACACACACCACTTTCCCACTCTTTGAGAAGCACTGACCTTGTGGGAGCTCACCATGAGCCTTTCCTCACCTTTCCTCATTCTCCTGCTCCTCCTCCTCCTCCTCTGTTACGCACCACCTCATGCCTGCCCACATGACATCTTCGCTGCAGTCGATAATCGGAAGGGTTAATTGAGTTATTGTTTGTTCATTCAGTTAATTTTATGTAACCGCTTAATCCTAATTAGGGTCGCGGGGAGGCTGCACCCATCCCAGCCAACTTCGTGCGAGGGCAGAGTACACTCTGGACAGCTCACCAGGCCATCACAGGGCGGAAACATGCCGACAGCTTTGCAGCCTACTCTTGTCAGCAATGGTTTTCTTACATGCCTCATACCATAGACAGTGGGAGACATGGCCGGCCTTTGATAACCCAGTTAGCTGCACTGGGGGGACAGTGACAACCTTGTGGAGAGCGGGACTTGAACCCCCAACCTTTGGATCAGCGATCCAGCGCCCAACACCACTAGACCGCCACTGCCCCCTTTGTTTATTCTTGTTTTATTATTATTTATTATTAATTATTATAAATGTGAATGTACATGTACAGTATTATTATTATTATGAAATATTTATTGTTAAATGCTTATCTTTGATATATTAGGTCAAATACTGTATACATGTTTGTGGCAGGTTATATGAGTTTGGGAGGGGGTTGGAACAGATTAATTGGTTTTCTGTTATTTCTTATGAAAATAAATGTTTCATTTAATGAACTTTTTGGCTTAAGAGCTTGCCTTCAGAACACATTAAATTCGTAAAAGAGGTACCACTGTATGTTCAATCATTTCTGCCTAGGGGATTGTTTTATTTTGCTGCTATAAATCACACATCTTTCAAATGCTTAAGTGATACCACACACACATATATATATATATATATATATAATACTAATGATGACTGGAGATGCCATAAAATATCAAACCTTTCTTTAGTTGATCTATATCTTTTCCTGTGGCTGCTTTTTATCTTGTTGTCATCTTAGAATAAAGGGACATGTATGCAGGGATGATGGAGCAATTCCTTATTTCTGTGATTAAAAGTTATTTGAAGCAACCACTTTTTATGTCATAAGCACTAGTTAACTGTCCATCTCTATTAGTCAATTACATAATCATTTTTAATACATATTTCAAATTAAATAAAATAAATAACAGCCTGGCAAGCTGTCCAGAGTACACCCTGCACTTCCCCAGAGTTGGCTGTGATGGGAGCCAGCCTCCTCATGACCCTAATTAGGATTAAGCAGTTTGTAAAAATGAAGGAGTGAATGAATGACTAAATGTGAATATAAGTGTCGGATAAGGTTGTCTCCAATTAGCTGACATACTAAACACTAAAGCAATTGTTAGAACATACAGCCATGGAAACAATTAAGAGACCATTTTAAACTGGGATCCCTATTAAATGTGGCCCTCTAATTATTTCCATCACTAAATAGGCTCATGTAGCCATTTATATTCATTCATTTCAAGCACCACTTTATTCTACTGGGATCACAGGGATGATAGACACTACCGCAGCTGATTCTGGGCGAAGGCGAGGTACATCCTATACATCTCGCCAGTCCACCACGGGGCAAAACACATATCTGTTCACAATCACATCAAGTTGCAATTTGGAACAGAAAATCTGCTTAATGTACACACCTTTGGTGTACCCCAAAACAAAATACCTGACCCTCTTGCTATGAGGCAAAAATGCTAACCGCTCTGCCACTGTTCTGCTGCTTAAAAAAACATTTATATAAATTTGTGGACTGGGCCTGAGACTGGTCTACTAACAAACAGAAGTTTACAGTGAACTCACTCTCCCTTACAGTGGTTTCTAATGAGAACAAAAACTTTTAAACATTATGATTCAGTGAGTTTCCCACGCTTGACAGATGGATTGAAAGCTGTGGAATTAGAAGTACGTACAGTATATAAACTAACTTTCCTGTGACTCACTGTGCTTTATGTCATTTGCTGTTGATTAATTATAAGCAAAGTGAAACAAAAAAAAATTGATATTGAGTTGTGGGGTTATTACAGCATTTATTCTTCACACTGTCCCTATATTCACAAATACATACATTCCTAGAATTTTTTTTTTTTTTTTTTTTTTTTTTAATTATCTGTCCCTATATTCACAAATACATACATTCCTAGAATTTTTTTTTTTTTTTTTTTTTTTTTTAATTATCTGTCCCTATATTCACAAATACATACATTCCTAGAATTTATAACCACAAGTACTGCTGATCAGATTATAAAGACTGTTTGGCGAAAAATGAATTTCATAATCGTGGTTAGATTCAGGCTGCTCACGTCTCCCAGCAGGAACGCTGGGCATGGATGCCATTTCATCAAACAGAGCCGCATTGCAGATTGGCTGATTTAAACATTCAGAGTAGGCCAAGCCTGTAGAAAAGAAAGAGATGGGATAAAAGAAATGATTTGATTAGGAGGACATTGTGTTTGTTGTTCTTGTTTTTGTTTGTTTAGTTGATTTTTGCAGTATTATAATGGAGATGATAATTTATTGGGATCTCTGACTGACTAGATATGGATTTTTACTGTGTTTTTTATTAATTATTCAGACGTACATTGATTTCACATGACAAGTCCCTTTTTCAATTTTCCAAATGCTTTGGTTACAAAAAAGGAAAAGTAAACAGACACGTTTTAGAATTGTTTTTATATATTTTATAAGAAAGGTACCTTTCTACAATATATTTATTCATTTATTTATAAATATTAAGACCATCTATGCTGACTCAGAGCAAAGGGGGCACACCCTGAACAGATTACCAATCCATCGCCAGGCAGTTACACATGCAACCAATCACACTCATACCTAAGAGCAATTTCAAACAGCCAATTAGCCTAATGAGCATGTATCTGGATTTAAACATGATGACAATCTCCATATAGAAACACTAGAAAAGTCAGCTTCAACGACTGGAGTACTTGCAGTAAGCCCAGGCAAGTACAAGAAGAACATGAAAACTCCACACAGAAACGCCCATGACCAAGCCTGGGACTGAAACCCAAGACCTTCTTGCTGTCAGACAGACGTTCCAACCACTACATCACCCAGCATCAAAAGTTTTTTTTTTTTTTTGTATTGTGTTTCTTCATTCAGATAATACACAAACGGTACAGTCATACTCGAACTCTTCACCTTCACGTCTGAGAAATGTCAACATTTTTATATATTCTTCATTTCTACAGTTGAGAAGACATGGCACCTGTAATGCAAATAGTTTTCCTTTTCACTCCAGGGCAGCATTGTATTTTTTCACCTCACAAATTTCATTTCAAGCCTTCATATGTTTGAATGATCAGGTGACCGAGGCAGAGGCACACAAAGAGTGAACAATGACAGGAATAAAAGTACTGGAATACTCCGTTTCCTGCTTGTGCAGAAGTGCACAGCAGGGCACCAATCTTCTAGTGTGCTCATACAGTCAGGTCGATAACTATTTGGCCAGTCACACAATTTGTGCAATTTTGCCCCATACAATGCTTAAAATGTTTTGAAACAAAGTGATCAAGATATGATTGAGGTGTATACTCAGCAGCTTTAATTCAACCTTACTGCATTAAATATTTTACAATAACAGCATTTTTTCCCTACAGGGCCTCGTGTGAAAAGCACAGGCTAAAAAAAATATCTTTTATTGTAATGATTGTTATGTAGGTCAGTAGGTAGTCTGTTATACTTTTTGCACCCGAGCCTAGTGGCTCATCAGGCCGGTCCTTAGTCCCGGTTTCTATAGCATGAAGCTACCAGGAGTTCAACTTCGCCTGGATGGGACACTAGTCCATCACAGGTTACCTTCCCAGTATACTTTTACTGGTACCCATTCATACTGCTGGATGAGCAGCGGCATACTTGTGGTTAAGACCTTGCCCAGGAGTCATAGCGCAGTGGGGGCACCCCCGTAGCTACCATAGAACGCTTGGAGCTCACGCACCCCTGTTCGCCCACATAGTAAAGTTTTGCAGGCAAGGAAGTTGCTCAAAGTTAAGCCTGAATGAGCTATATATAGCACACAGACTTGTGTGAGACTGTATGTGTTGTACTTGAGTGTCAATGTCACAGATAAAAATGGCCACTTAGAGTAGTTTTGAACATTTAAAGTCCATAATGATCATTCATGCCTGTGCATGAATACAATATACTTTATAAATTTATAAAAGAACTACACATACATTTCATTGTAATAGATTATTAGTTCTACTGTGCAGTTTATTTTATAACTAACTGTCAGTATAATTTTGTGTATAATATTATTCAGTGTGAATCTTAATGTAATTAAGCACAATCAACACTGGTTAAATATTTGCCTTAATAATTTTTTCTGTATGTTTATACCTGGTTATTTTAAAAATTATTTATTTGACACCAATGTTATGAAGTGATTCTTCCCAGAGGCCTACAGTGGTCACTAAATTACTAAGAATTCTAATATCTCTGTTTCCCTGCTGTTAAAATATACACGCTTTAAGAATACCTGAAATTTTCACCATTTACTCATTTTAGAGTGTTTGCAAAAATATCATGGAGGAAGCCCATGCTGTAACTGTATCTCTTAGGTAACCCTGCTTTTTGTTGTTAGAGGAGCACCCCTGTTCGCCAAATTCTGGCTACGGAGGTGGGGGTCTAACTGGTATTCAAACTCACAACCTTCTGATCATGAGCACAGCACCCTAATCACTATGCCACCAGCCTCATTATTATGTTATGTATTATATTTTAATACTTTTGGTGCAAATTACTGAATTTCCTCTTTTGCCCGACCTTTACTGCAGCCAGTCTTCTTCTTTTCCTTTCGGCTGTTCCCTTCAGGGGTCGCCATAGCAAATCATCTGCCTCCATCTCACCCTGTCCTCTGCATCCTTTACTACAGCCAGTCATCAGCTATAATTGTGTGTTTTACCCCTTTAGCATTATATTTAGACCAATTTATATAACCAGTGTTCTGGCAGCAACTGCAGCCATGCTGGTGCCAAATGTCATGCTCTGCATTCCTTTGGACCTCATTAGTAAGGCCCAGAGGGGGATCTTGACATCTAGGCAGCCCAGGATCTCCATATTTCATGCCCAGGCTTAAGCACTGGAGAGGTCGCTCCAGCCTCCTTCCCTGGGAGGACAACAATAAGGGAGATGGCAATCTACGGGTTATAAGTCCCCCCCAATTGGTGTACGGATAGGGACACCACAGGTCAGCTTTGACGGTGGGAGAGTTCATCGCAGCTCAATGGCCAACTACTGCCCGCCTTCAGACGGGCAGCCCCCAGCCAGTTGGGTGTCGGCCCTCCAACGTCTGCATGTTTCAGTGGGTGTCTGAAGGAAGTTTAGTATACTGTCATGACATGACAAGCAGACGGTAAAGATAGCACCAGAAAAAACATAAGAAATCATGCAAGAAGACTCCAGCCCTTTGTATAGCAAGCTGGAATGTGCACAGGTTCCTCTGATGACCTTCACATCGTGGAGGACACCAGGAAAACGGCCATTATCGACAGAGAGCTCTCCAGGCTCAATGTCAGCATAGCAGCCCTCCAAGAAACCAGGCTTGCTTCCAGTGGCTCCCTCAGGCAAGAAAATTACACCTTCTTCTGGAAGGGAAGAGAACCAGAGGAGTCCCACCAACATGGAGTAGGGTTTGCCATCAAAAACAACCTTTTGGCAACAGTCGAGCGCCCCTCTGGCAGCACTAAGCGCTAGTTGTCTATTTGCCTCAACACTGATATAGGCCATATCAACATCCTTTGAATCTACGCTCCTACACTCACCTCACCAGAAGACACAAAACAGACATTCTATGGGCATCTTGATGAGCTTACAAAGAGTTCCCCAAGAGATGAGCCCCTCTTTCTCCTTGGTGACTTCAATGCCAGGGTTGGAGCTGACAATGAATCATAGCCCATGTGCCTAGGCCATCATGGCACTGGGAAGATGAACAAAAATGGCCAGAGACTGCTTGAATTGTGTGCCTATCATGATCTCTGCATCACGAACACCTTCTTCAAGTGTAAACCATCACATAAGGTGTTATGGAAACACCTCAGATCACATTGATGGCACCAACTCGATCTTGTCATCCCAAGGCACTCTGCTCTAAACTGTGTCCTCAACACCAGGAGTTACCACAGTGCAGACTGCAAAATACACCACATGCTTGTTTGCTGCAAAGTGTGTCTACAATCACACGTGCTACACCACTCCAAGACAAAAGGTCATCCTCGCATTAATACAGCATGCATGGCAGTTCCAAGCAAAGTGGAGCAGTATGTGTTCTCATTAGTCCATGCTCTACACGACCTTCCAGGGCATGACTCAACAACAAAATGGGATGCCATTAAAGACACCATTTACACCTCAGCCATGTCTACCTTTGGCAAAAAAAAAGAGTGTTCCAGTCAGTACTGGTTCTACACACACTTGACAAGGATGAAACCAGCAATTGAGGCAAAGCGAACAGCATTCCTGGCATACAAGAGTTGCCCAAACCAAAAGTCAATTGCAGCACTGAGACACATTTGCAGCAATACACAACACATTGCGAGACAATGTGCCAATGACTACTGACAGAAACTCTGTCAGGGAATCCAACATTGTGCTGAGAATGGAAATGTTTGTGTTATGTTCAATGGAATAAAAAAGGCTCTCGGACCTGTAACAAAGGGAACTGCTCCTCTGAAATCACTGACTGGGGAAAAGATCAGAGATCATGAAGACCAGATGGCTAGATGGGTAGAGCATTACTCAGAACTTTGCTCCCGTGAAACGTCAGTGTCTGACACAGCGCTGCAGCAAACAAGTGACCTGCCTATAATGGAAGAGCTCGATGAACTGCATACCATAGAGGAACTGAGCAAAGCAATCGATTCCCTTTCAAACGACAAGGCACCGGGCAGTGATAACATTCCACCAGAGGCCATCAAATGTGAAAAACCCATTCTGCTCCAACCGCTACACAAGTTACTATGTGACTGTTGGGAGGTAGGTGCAGTACCCCAACAACAAATGCACAATGCCACAAATGTCACCTTTACAAGAACAAGGGTGACCGCAGCGATTGCAACAACTACAGGGGCATCACCCTCCTTAGCATAGTTGGTAAAGTGTATGCTCGCATCCTGTTGAACAGACTTCAGAAGTTAGCAGACCAAGTTTACCCAGAATCTTAATGTGACTTCCAGAGCTGGCAGGTTAACTACAGATATGATCTTCACCCTTCGACAACTGCAGGAGATGTGTAGGGAGCAAGGGCAACCACTCTATGCCAGGTCGGATGGGAAGTTGTTCAATCTGGCATGACTTCAATTCAAGACAAAGGTCAGGACAGTGCTTGTCAGGGAGTTGTTATTTGCTGATGATGCAGCCCTCGTGACAGACCAAAGAAGCCCACCAGAGGCTGGGGGACCATTTTGCAGATGCATGCAACCAGTTCGGCCTGACCATAAGCCTGAAGAAGACCAACATTAGTGCACAAGATGTTGACCTGGCTCTCTCTATACACATAAATTATGTCACCTTGGAAGTTGTGGATGATTTCACTTATCTGGGATCCACAATCAGTAACAATATCACAGTTGATGTGGAGATAAACAGATGGCTTGGAAAGGCAAACACCATCATGGCCAAATTGACAAAGCGAGTGTGGTAAAATAAGTCACTGACAAAACACATCAAGATCCGTGTCTACCAGGCCTGCATTCTGAGTACCCTGCTGTATGGAAGTGAGACCTGGACTACATACATCAGACAAGAGTGTTGGCTGGATGCCTTCCATATGCATTGCCTCAAACACATCCTGGGAATCAGCTGGTAGGACCACATCAACCACAGTTTCATCCTAACGCATGCCAATATTCCCAGCATGTATGCACTGCTGAGCCAATGGCATTCGCGATGGTTGGGTCACGTCCATCGCATGGATGATGAGAGGATGACAAAGGACATCATGTATGGACAGCTAGTCACTGGTCCAAGACGTGTTGGCCTCCCATCACTCCATTACAAGGATGTCTGCAAGAGAGACCTGAAATCATGCAATATATCTGCAGGCAACTGGGAGATCATGGCTGGGGATTGAGGTACCTGGCGGCAGGCTGTTAAAAAGGGCATCAAGGAAGCAGATGTAAACAGAAACCAGCACACAGCTGAAAAGCCTGCAAGGAGGAAACTTGCTGCTTCAAACCAGACAGCCCAGGTATCTCATTTCATCTCTACCAAACAAGGACTGCCAGTCCCGCTTTGGTCTTCACAGTCACAGTAGACATTGCCAAGCCCTAGTGAACTGACACTACTGTGGTGGCGCAAAAGCATGGTCTTTCAAGACTAAGCTGCCAATGATGACTATATTTAGTAAGTTAAAAGCAGGATCGGTTGGGTTTGCCATTTAAAAACATTCCGAATTTTTGCTTTAAGAAACTCTTGAGTTGTTTTTCTGTTTTGTTTTTTGTCATTATCCATCTATACTGTGCAACACTATCTGATCCATTTTGTAGCATCTGACTGAATCTGAGCAGAAAGTACAGTATACCTCTATATACTGTATTTAAAAATTCATCTTATTTCTATTTCTATCAGCTGTCACTTCATAGATAATAAACAAATAAACACCAGTGAGCCAGATCTATAGACAGCAATATATGCCAGTTTCACCAAGTTTAACAGATAATGTATTATGTTTTTGATCACAAGCCCTTCCTTTCTTTCTATTTTCACTTCTCTTCCCGTCGTTCTTCTTCAAGTCAAACTTGATTTCAGCTATTAGGCTTCTTGAAAAATCAATCTTGCAATTGATATGTTTATATCTGCACCTGATATTCCAAATAAATAAAGACAAGTGAAGAAAATCCTTTCCCTTCTTCCATATGCTGATTTTTTTTTTTTTTTTTTTCATTTCTGAGCATGCATTGGCACTTTCCTGAAAATACCATATTAATCTGAGCAAACAAAAAAAACTCCATTCTGAGGACATTTTTACAAAAATAATTCCACGCATGTTCAATTTTTGTGCTGGCAGACATCTATGAACTATAACACAGTGCCTATCATTTTCTCAATATCTTGGCAGAAGTTAGGATGCATATTTCTCATAATTAACTGTTAAATTAACTTCAGCAATAATTAGTTATTCATGTTTTGTGATTTATTTAAGTACAATCCTCCCCACATTTTGTGACCTGAAAGGCAAATTCCTACAAACACAAGTTAACTGGCACCATGCATTTTGCTGACATTTTCCTGTGTATTTTTAGTAAATACTCTATTCAAAATTATGAGTAGGCCCCCGTTTTTCGCGGGGGTTCAGTTCCAGCCCTTCCCATGGATGAAGAAATTCCACGAGATAGTTGCCCGGAAGTAAAACCTAATGTATTATATTACATGCGCAAATTATTAACAGGGAAGTTAAACCCTATGTATCTATTACATGCGCTAAATGCTTCTTAAACACATTTAATATACAGTCTTACTCATTAATACAGTAATAATGTAGTAAAATGTACTAGTAGTAATTAAGTAAAACCTTTTTAATTTTTTACTGTGATAATATTTATTGATAAAATATATAAAAAGTATACAACAGTGGTGGCCTGGTGGTACCACCAGGCCACCACAGCCCATGACTTTTTGTTATAAAATAAATTTGTCTTTTTTTATCGTGTCCAAAGGTCATGTAAAGTTTGCTGTTGGGAAAGCTAGATATATATTGTTTTGTTTTTTTTGTTTTTAAGGTAAAAAGGGGCAGTGATGGTCTAGTGGATAGGGTGCAGGATCGCTGATCCTAAGGCTGGGGGTTCGAGTCCCCACAGAGTTGTCACTGTCCCCCCAGTGCAGCTAACTGGGTTATCAAAGGTGGGCCATGTCTCTCACTGTCTATGGTGAGAGGCATGGAAAAGAACCATTGCTGACTTTCGTAAAGAGTCGGCTGCAAAACCGTCAGCGTGTTTCTGTCCCTTGCTAAAAAAGGGTTGTGACAGGAAGGGCATCCGACGTAAAAACCCATGCCAAATCAAATGTGCAAATCAGATGATTTGCTGTGGTGACTCTCGAGAATGGGAAAAAGCCGAAAAGAGGAGGAGAATAAAGTGGTGGAGAAAAATAAAAGAAATTGTGGAAAAGCAAGTGATTTTAATGAACAAAACACAGCTGCAGTGCTGGGGAATTTAATTCATCTGTCCTAATAAAGCAGGACCCAGGACTCTGAAGCCTTCTTCAACCCAACCTTTCAAGTTTCTAGTGTATGAGATCGCAATTTAGTAATGCACATGCAGATGTTCTGATTTTTGTATGAGTATTTCATTCATAGACTATTGGCTTCAAAAGGTTCAGGAAGTGCCATCTCAAATATTAGATATAATCTACACACTTCTCACAGAAAATTGTCAAGCCTTTTATCTATTCTCAAATGAAACTCTCCTTCTGGTATATGTCATATAGCCATATTTCTCTCGATTAAATCTGATACACTATGAAAGGTGAAAGCATATGTTTTGTGTGAATATAATGGCTGATAGACTTTCAGCTTTCTGTTGTGCTGCATGATCTGCATTAAATTTGCATCCATTACTGTGAATCCTACAGTATACAGTGGTATGAAAAAGTATCTGAACCTTTTGGAATTTCTCACATTTCTGCATAAAATCACCATCAAATGTGATCTGATCTTTGGCAAAATCACACAGATGAAAAAACAGTGTCTGCTTTAACTAAAACCACCCAAACATTTATAGGTTTTCATATTTTAATAAGGATAGCATGCAAACAATGACAGAAGGGGGAGGAATAAGTAACTGAACCCTCTGCCTAAGGAGACTTAAAGAGCAATTGAAACCAATTTTTACCAAACAATTTAAGTCAGGTGTGTCCCCCATCACTGATGAGTGGCTTAAAGCTGCCCTGCCCACTATAAAACACACACCTGGTAAGAATTGTCTTGATGAGAAGCATTGTCTGATGTGCACCATGGCTCGCTCAAAAGAGTCCATCTCTAAAAGTCTGGATGTTCATCAATCGACAGTCAGAGAAGTTGTCTACAAATGGAGAGTTTGGCACTGTTGCTTCTCTCCCAAGAAGTGGCCGTTCACCAAAGATGACACCAAGAGTTCAGCGCAGAATACTCAGAGAGGTAAAAAAAAAAAACCCTAGAGTGTCTGCTAAAGACTTACAGAAATCACTGGCACAGTCCAATATCTCTGTGCACACATCAACTATATGTAAAACAATGGCCAAGAATGGTGTTCATGGGAGGACTCCAAGGAGGAAGCCACTGCTGTCTAAAAAAAACATTGTTGCTCGTTTAATGTTCGCAAAAAGGCACTTGGACACTCCACAGAAGTTTTGGCAAAATATTTTGTGGACTGATGAAATCAAAGTTGAATTGCTTGGGAGGAACACACATCATGTGTGGAGGAAAAATGGAACAGCTCACCAACATCAACACCTCATCCCCACCGTGAAGCTTGGTGGAGGGTGCATCATGGTTTGTGGCTGTTTTGCTGCCTCGGGGCCTGGACAACTTGCAATTAATGGAAAAATTAATTCAAAAGTTTATCAGGATGTTTTGCAGGAAAACCTGAGGCCGTCTGTCAGACAGTTGAAGCTAAAAAGAGGATGGATGCTGCAACAAGACAATGATCCAAAACACAGAAGTAAATCAACTTCAGAATGGTTTCAGAAGAACAAAATGCACGTTCTGGAGTGGCCAAGTCAAAGTCCAGACTTGATCCCCATTGAGATGCTGTGGCATGACATCAAGACAGCGATTCATGCCAGACATCCCAGGAATTTGACTGAGCTACAGCAGTTTTGTAAAGATGAATGGGCCAAGATTAGTCCTGATCGATGTGCCAGACTGATCTGCAGCTATAGGAAGCGTCTGGTTGAAGCTATTGCTGCCAAAGGGGGGGGCCACAAAATATCAAATGTGATGGTTCAGTTACTTATTTCTCCCCCTTCTGTCAATTGTTTGCATGCTATCCTTATTAAAATATGAAAACCTATAAATGTTTGGGTGGTTTTAGTTAAAGCAGACACTGTTTTTTTCATCTGTGTGATTTTGGCAAAGATCAGATCACATTTGATGGTGATTTTATGCAGAAATGTGAGAAATTCCAAAAGGTTCAGATACTTTTTCATACCACTGTATGAGACTTTTTCTCATTTTATTATTATGTTTTCAGATGATTTATTAGGAAATTAATCCACAGCTACCAGGCGTTACCTATAGGACAGTCAACAAAATAAATGTGAAACTTTCAAATTATCCTGTCAGTGTCAAGGGCAAGAAAATAACAGCTCTGTGGTCAAGAGGTGAGATGTGACTCAATATTAATTTGAAAAAGTAAACTTACTTTCCTTGTAAAATATTAAGCTCAATCCTTCTTTACATACAGAAAGAAGAAGTAATAATATCTATGAAATACCAACACATACTGGCACAGTGGTACAGAATTGTGCATTGCCATCATTTAAGTCCAGGATTTTCTTGCCTCAATGGGGAGGAAAGCAGAAAAAGAACCAGCTTCAGAATGGAGCCTTTTCTCCTCTGTGTGACACTCAATACATGATTTAATAAGCCATTGCTTTTTTTATACTACATTTCATTCTTCATTTTCATTTTACTCAATTGCTTTATTCTTCATAGGGAAGGCTGGAGCCCATCCCAGCAGAATCCAGACAAAGGTTGAATACACCATAAATAGCTCAGACCATCACAGGGCCAACATAAATATAACAATATACACTCACACCTATGAAATATTGATTTAGCTTTAAGTGTATGTCTTTTGGGGGCACCACAGTGATGTAGTGGTTATCACATCCACCTCACAACAAGAAGGCCGCCTGAGTCCCGACTCGGGCGTTTCTGTGTGGAGTTTGCATGTTCTCCCCGTGCTTGCGTGGGTTTCCTCTGGGTACTCCGGTTTCCTCTCACAGTCCAAAAACAAGTACAGTAGCTTAATTGTCTGTTCCAAATCACCCCCAGGTGTGAGTGTGAATGGTTGTGTAAGTATTGGCCCTGTGGTGGCCTGGTGAGCTCTCCGGGATGTACCCAAGTCTCAGCTGAGATGGGCGCCAGTCTCCCCGTACTCCTAATTAACCTACTGTGCATGCTTTTGGACTATGGGAGGAAACCGGAGTATCCGAGGGAAGGGTTTATCTGCCTTCTTTTACCTTTTGCTGGTCCCTCTTCTATAACACTAATACATATACAAGATACACCTCAGTGTTTGACATAAAACGTTTGACACAAATGTGTTTGCCGATTGTCCACTAAACTTCATCACTCATTTGCCAAACCACTTAAGCCTATTCGGGTCATGGGTAGGCGGGAACCTTTTTCGGCCAACACTGGGCGAAGGCAGTGTACACCTTGAACAGTTCGCCAGATCATCCAATGCCAGCATATACACCCCTAATCACACTCATGTACACACATGGGGCAATTTGAAACAGTTAATTAGCTTAATGTTCATGTTTTTTTTGGAGTGCATACATAAACACTGAAGCCTAAGACTTGAACCCAGGACTTATGAAGCCACCGTGCCATGCCTGACCATCCAGTAGATTTAAATAAGGTTTTTTCCCATGAACAACAAATTAATAATTATTACCAGAAACCAAAACAAAGCTTAATTCTGCCCTTGAAAAACAATTTCGCTGACTCAGCAAGAAAAAAGCTATTTTGAGGGGCATCTTCAGCCACTAGCACATTGTGTTAATGAGTAACAAGGTGTCAAAACAACTCAGACTCTCTTGTGTTCTGTCTCCTTGTTTATCTTGCAGAACTTTTAAGTACTGACACAACCAACCCATCTCTTGTTCACTTACTTGAGCCGATGAACCATGCTGGCTCAAAGTCACGATGGGTTGTTTTTTTTTTCAAGGAACATTTACAGCATCTGGCAGACACTCTTATCCAGAGCTACTTACAATTATCTCTTTTTAAATTGAGGATTAATGGCTTTGTTCAAGGGCCCAACAGTGATGATAGTGGGACTGAACCACTGATCAGTAACCCATTGCCAAAACCAGTAAGCCACCACTGCCCGCTGTTTTTAGCATTTTTTTAAATAATTGCTGCTAATCAAAGAGCTACGAAACTGATTTTCATTGTTCATGCAACAGTTGACAATAAAGATCTATTTTGTCTTATCTTTAATAACTCAAACTCACTATTGTGTGACAAATTCTATTA
Organism: Plotosus lineatus; assembly: GCA_024760905.1. NCBI lineage: Eukaryota > Metazoa > Chordata > Actinopteri > Siluriformes > Plotosidae > Plotosus > Plotosus lineatus. The sequence goes on from CM045738.1 coordinate 25,548,294, forward strand.
TGAAATTGTATTAGTGGAGAGGTGAAGTGTTTATCTGTTTTCTTTTACCTTTTGCTTTAATATTTATAGTTTACCCTCAATTTAGTTCAGAGAATAGTAACCTTGATGACTGATAATAAATAAACATTAACTTAATAAATAAACAAGTGTAAATGCAACCCCTAGGAATAGTACCATATATAAGCAAATGCCAGGGGGAAATATTGGTTTAATTACGGATTTAAAAATTAGAAGAATTCCAGTGTAATAGTTTGTTATATGGGGCAGCACGTTGCCACAGTATTTACCACTTACTCGCTTCAGCAAGACGGTCCTGGGTTCGAGTTCTGATCATTTGCATGGTTTCCTTTGGTTGCTCCTGTTTCCGCCTACAGTCCAAAGACATACACATTAAATCACAAATGGACATTATCTATTGCTCCTCAGTGTGAATAGTTGTGTTTGCTGGCCCTGCGATGGTGTGGCGAGGTATAGTGTGAGCCACACCTTCGCAAGAGTCTCTGTATAACCCTAATAAAGAATTAAGTGGATCAAGAAAAAGAAGATAATGTTTTTAATGTCTATTTACTTTCACATTGTCATCATGTTGTCTTTTGTTTTTTTTTGTCTTTTCACCCTGATTAGTGCACCATACCATCGCAAGGCCAACACACACTACCGTTCACATAAACATTCACACGGGCAGTTTGGAAGAGCTAATTAGCTTAATGTGCATGTCTTTGGATTGTAGGAGGAAACCGGAGTACCCAGAGGAAATCCTCACAAGCACAGGGAGCCCAGTACTCAAACTCAGGACCTTCTTGCTTTGTAGTGGACATGTCACCGTGCCATCTGAGAAATCCTTCTCAGACGACTGTTGGCACCCATTTCAGCTGACTCCGGGCGAGGGTAGAACAGCACGCCAGGTGATCTCAGGGCAGAATCACGCTGACGGTAACTCAGTGGCCTTTTCTTTTTCGAAAGTCACCAATGGTTCAATAATGTGCCTTGTACCTCAAACAGTGAGAGACATTTCTGACTTTTGATAACCCAGTTAGATGCAATGGGACAGAAGTGACAACTTGGTGATAGTAGGGCTTGAATTCCTGACCTACGGATCAGTAGTCGAGTACCCTTCCACTGGGCCACTTCTGCTCTGGAACCAAAAATATATACTGTATACATATATATATATATATATATATATATATATATATATATATATATATATATATATATATATATATATATATATATATATATATATGTGTGTGTGTGTGTGTGTGTGTGTGTGTGTGTGTGTGTGTGTGTCACTATCCCCCTATTGCAGCTAACCGGGTTATCAAAGACCAGCCATGTCTCTCACTGTCTATGATGTGAGGCATGTAAAAGATCCATTGCTGACTTGCAACAAGAGTAGCCGTTAGCGTGTATCATCCTATAGTGGCCGGGCGAGCTGTCACGGATTAAATCTGCCCACGCCTGGAGTCGGGTGGGATGGGTGCCAGCCTCCCTGTGACCCTAATTAGGATTAAGAGGTTAAAGAAAATGAATGAATATATACATACACACATATATATATATATATATATATATATATATATATATATATATATATATATATATATATATATATATATATATATATATATACATATATATATGTGTGTGTGTGCGTGTGTGTGTGTGAATACAGGTAGGGTTTTATTTTAATCTTTTCGAGACTGATTTAATTTGCAATCCTCAGTGAAGTGTAATTACATTCTTAGGTGCATTAAAATGTAGTAAGACTATTCTTATTAACATTTAATCTTTTAGCAGATGTTGCATTTGGAGCCCGGAGTGTAATAAGCTGTCCAAAATGATTAGGTTGAACTAGGGCGGTGAGACTGGGGGGAAGGGGCAACATCTAATGAAATCTAATGAAATCTGATGATAACCCCCAGCAACAACCAGTGAAGGTCTAAGATAAAAAAAAATCTGTTTCTCAGTTTTACATCTTAGACCTTCATTAGATGTTGGGGGGGGGGGGGGGGGTCGTCCCCAGATTTGGAAAGGTTTTGAAACCATAGTCCTATAGTGACAGACATAATGATTAGTTTGTGCAAAAAAGTATTAGCAATTTTTAGATGAGAAATATTTAAGATGCTCCGAGTACTGCAGACCTGAAATTGAGGTTACTGTGTCTCTGTTGTGTGACTGAACTACCTCAAGCTTGTGGTTAAGACTAAAGCATGACTAATCTGTCCTGGGCCTTGGATCTGCTGTGCTGGCTGTACAAGAGGCAAAATCGTGGGAAGAATCCAGGCTGGGTTTTTTTGTTTTTTTTTTGCTCTCTGAAATAGCAAACAGCATATGGATTTGAGATTAATAACTCATTCCCATGTACAGTTTGCCAATTCAGTTCACACAGCAAAACTGCTAAAAATAAATAAAAGTAATATTGTCCTATTTCACAAAACTGCTGAGTGCAACGGAAGTCACTATATCAGTGGATTAAAATATGATGAGTGCTAGTGTTTCCCCCATGCATTATTATTCGTTCTGGATGATTTATAAAATCATCATTCTATGGCTGGGCCCATGTGAAGAGTGGGGGCAAAAAAAAAGAAAAAAGAGAACAATGTAGTTTGTTTTTGGTTTTTTTAGGTCAGATATTATCCATTTTCTGACCTTACATTTTTTTTGGACACCAGTGGAGAACCAAAGTATGAGTCCTAATACAAAAAACTCCATAGTTATGCTGGAAGCTGCCTCCCCACCTTCCCCTAAAACCCTGAGTTTGAGTGCATGCACAATGTGTGTCTGTTTGGCTTCCTCCTCCCATTTATGTTTTTTCTGCTCTCTGTGCCTGCTCTGCTGACTGGTCACCTCAGAGCTCTACATTCAGTGCTCCAGTGAACATGCTTGTATTTATTTATATATATCTATATACAATTTATATGTATTAAATACTTCTATTTCTAGTGTCTGTTTATATATATATATATATATATATATATATATATATATATATATATATATATATATATATATATAAACACTGAGATAATACATTTATGCATACGTATGTAAATATGGGACATTAACCAATAAGGGACAATAACAGATATAATACTGAAATATGGAGGAGGTCCCTTCTTGTTCTTGTTCTGCAGTGCCATCTAATGTCCCTGGTCTGGTCTGACATGAACACATCCACATCCATGCTGGTGAATACATGAAAAGCCCTACACAAACCTTCATCCTCAGAGCTCACTGCTCTACTTTGAGATCTCAATGCCTTTTTTTTCCTCCCAACACCCTGGTCATAAGTCGAGTGCCTCCAATATAAAGCAAGGTTCACAAAAACTCTAAATTATTATGAACATTAAATTAAAGCAGTCTGTTTAGTGCATTTGGGGGCAACAAGTGAGGAGGTTGCAAGAGAGGGCTACACTATGGTTCCCATGATATGGTAAATTGATGATGTCACTGTTACATCGTCACCAGAGTACACCACATACAATATTCCATTTTCCCCCGGAGCACACATGGACTGCAATCATGGCTGACTCAAAGTACCTAATGCTCATTCTGTATACTTATGCATTCCAGTCCATCTGCTTTCTCAATGCACACAGCTGCCTCTCATTACTCACATATCATTAAACTATACAGAGACTCTAAAAAACATATACCCAGTCAGTAAATTATCACTGATCTCACTGTTCCATTTCATTGTGTCCATTTGTTATCCTAGTTGCAAACCCTTATCATACATAGAAAGAAGCCATATTTGGATTCATAATAAGGCAGGAAGCCATCCAGCCAATATTTGTAAGTGAAACTCATGTTGATAGTATGTGGACTGAAAAATTCACCCCATATGAGATTGTCCTTAGTTCCAATATTGGCCCCATGTAAATTACATACATGCATATGTAAGCCCCACTTGAATTATTCCTGATATAATCCTGAAAAAGAGAAGTACAGAGAAGGTCAGAGGGAGCTGCATTGTGCCTTTGTGGATCTGGAGAAAGCATATGATAGGGTGCCGAGAGAGGAACTGTGGTATTGCATGAGGAAGTCTGGAGTGGCAGAGAAGTATGTTAGAGTGGTGTAGGACATGTATGAGAGATGCAAGACAGTGATGGTGTGTGCAGTCAGCGTGACAGAAGAGTTCAAGGTGGAGGTGGGACTGCATCAAGGATCAGCGCTGAGCCCCTTCTTGTTTGCTACGGTGATGGACAAGCTGATAGACAAGGTGAGACAAGAATCGCCATGGACTATTATGTTTTCAGATGACATTGTGATCTGTAGTGAGAGCAGAAAACAAGTGGAGCGACATATAGAGAGGTGGAGGTATGCATGTGTATGAATAAGAAGGGCCCAAGAGCAACGGTGAGGTTACAGGGAGCAGAGATAAAGATGGTGGAGGATTTTAAGTACTGTACTTAAGCGCAACAGTCCGGAGCAATGGAAGCAAAGTGTGGAAAAGAAGTGAAGAAGCGTGTGCAGACAGGTTGGAATTGTTGGAGAAAAGAGTCCGGTGTGATGTGTGATAGGAAGGTATCGGCAAGAATGAAAGGAAAAGTGTACAAGACGGTGTTGAGGCCAGCGATGTTGTATGATTTAGAAACAGTGGCCCTGGGGAAAAGACAGGAGGCAGAGCTGGAGGTAGCAGAGATGAAAATGTTGAGGTTCTCTTTGAGAGTAACAAAGATGGATAGGATCAGGAATGAGTACATCAGAGGGACAGCCCATGTAAGATGTTTTGGGGACAAAGTCAGAGAGATTGAGATGGTTTGGACATATACAGAGGAGTGACAGTGAATATATTGGTAGTAGGATGCTGAGGTTGGAACTACAAGGCAGAAGGCCTAGAGGAAGACCAAAGAGGAGATTTATGGAGGTGATGAAGGAAGACATGAGGGTAGTTGGTGTGAGAGAAGAAGATGCAGAGGATAGGGTGAGATGGAGGCAGATGATTCGCTGTGGTGACCCCTGAAGAGAACAGCCGAATGGAAAAGAAGAAGAGAAGAAGATTTAAGTTATTCCTGAGCTACATGGAAACAAAGTGGAAATTCGCCTAAAATGGGCATTTTAACTGAGGCCTACTTGGGTCAACTTGGGCAAACTCAGATAGGCTCCCCATGCGGGTCCTAGTCAGGTAATTAATGTGCAATAAATTAATGAGGGCAGTTGACATAGGACCACCATGGAATCTCTAGAGAATCCCATATGACAACTCACATACAAATGTTGGCTGGGCTACGAAAAACTCCCATAAATGGCATGAGGAGGACACCTTGAAGGCATACTTCAAAGAAAACTTGGTGGCACTATCATTAGTTTACTTTAAAAGCAGAAATCTTAAAGAACATTTGCAGTTTTATTTCCTGAGTTCATTTTGCTCCTGATTGGAAAAGTAAAAATACTTCACCCTAACACTGAGAAATAATACATTTGAATCATGGTCACGCCACAGAAATCGACAAATTTGGCTCTAATTTCTGGATGGGACAGAGACATATGCTCTTGTCCATAAATTGCAGTAGTCTGTAGGCTCAGGCTTAGTTTGAAAACAGAACAGGAGAAGAATAAAGAAAGAACTGCATTGCTGCCATCTAGTGAGGCACAAGTAACAAGTGACGCTATTACATTATAATTAAATTGGTGGTTCATCTCTGTGTCAAGGTCCCTTCCAGCACTTGTATGTTGAAACCATATGGAATCCATTCATTCATTTTCTGAACTGCTTAATCCTACTTAGAGATTCGGGGAGGCCCAGCACCCATCTCAGCCGACTCTGAGCGAGGGCAGAGAGTACACCCTGAACAGCTTGCCAGGCCATCTCTGGGCAGAAACACACTGTCAGCTATGCAGCCTACTCTTGACAAAAGTCAGCAATTGTTTTTTACAGCCTCTCACCATAGACATGACCAGCCTTTCAGAACCCAGTTAGCTGCATTGGGGCTTGACAACCCGTTGAGAGTGGGACTTGAGCCCCCAACCTTGGGACCAGTGTTCCAGCGCCTTAACAACAGGCCACCACTAACCCTATGGGATAGTAAATGTAAAGTAAGATACTTTCCTCCTACACTCCAAATATATGCATATTAAGTAAATTGATTGTTCCACATTGCCTTAAGGTGTGAGTGGTTTTGTATGTTTGTTTGCTCAGCGATGGACTGGCAAGCTGTCCACTGCACCAGCCCTCCTCGTAGGTTAAAGCAGCTCAGGCCTAAACTTTTTTAATGCCAAGCATTTTTTGACACATCCCCTAGGATATTTTTCACACAAGTGAATGGTGTGGTGTCACAGGATTAAAAGACATAAGCTTCGCTGTTGTTGTTCATACACAGTGACTGAGTCGACAAAAGTATAGCAGTGTTTAGGTTGATAAAGCAATACCCATCATTGTTCATTGAATGGAGGTGAAATGTTGTCTGTTTGAGGACCTGAGACATGAACTGTGAACACTAGAAAGTACAGTTCAGGGATCCTCGATACTTCGCGCTTCAATTCATGTGGCTTCAGTGCATCGCGTTTTTGTTTGTTTTCAATATTCATCAAATTCAACAATAAGGAAAATAAGGCCAATTATGCAAAAAAAAAAAAAAAAAACCTAAACAAAACACAAAACAAAAAACAATCCAAAACCTACCATCAAAACCAGTTACGTACATCTTTGTAAGGTGCACATCTGAGTGCGTGCACACGCATCTGTATGCGTGCTCGCATGTCTGCATGTGTGTGTATTTATATTTTTTTACATCTTATGCATATTTTTTTTAATGTTTAATTGTTATTATTAGAATTTATGGCATTTAATATGTATTTATTGCTATTATATACATATATACATGTACGTATACTTTGGTCGTGGGGGGTTGGGGGGTTATCCTACCTTACAAATTTCGATGGTTGCGAGGGATCTCGGTCCAAAATTACCCATGGAAAGTGAGAGATCCCTGTAGTACTTTTCTTTGTGGGCAGACTGAACATATCTCTTACCCATTTGCCTTTCACTTTTTGTTGCATTCATTCATTCCTTTCTGTAACTGCTTAATCCTTATTAGGATTGCATGGAGGCTGGCGCCCATCCCAGCCGACTCCAGGCAAGGGTAAAGTGCACCCCGGACAGCTCGCCAGACCATCACAAGGCAGAAACACACTGACAGATATGCAGCTACTCTTGTCAAAAGTCAGCAATGGTTCTTTTACATGAACCTCACACCATAGACTCTGAGAGACATGGCCGGCTTTGATAACCCAGTTAGCTGCATCGGGGGGACAGTGGCAACCTGTTGAGAGTAGGGCTTGAACCCCCACCCTTAGGAACAGTGATCCAGCACCTTTACCACCAGGCCACCACTACCACTTTTTGTTAGTGATTGTAAAACACATGGACAGCATGCATGGCTCCATCCCTATTCTATTAAAATTAAGTCATGTTTTCACATCTGCCTGCAGAGAAAAATGAAAGTCGAGTACACCTGCTCGTTGATCGAGACGTCATGGGATTAAATCCCTGTTAGACACCCACCACCCCTGGGCAAGGTCTTAACCACAAGTGTGCCTGTGTTCACCCAGCAGTATAAATGGGTACCAGTAAAAATATACTGGGAAGGTAACCTGCGATGGACTAGCGTCCCATCCAGGAGGAGTTGAACTCCTAGTTGCTTCATGCTACAAAAACCGGGGATAAGCACCGGCCTAATGAGCCACTATGGCTTGGGTTTAAAAAAAAAAAAAAAAAAAAAAAAAAAAAAAGACACCCACCATGACCCTGGCATGGTATTAACCAAAAGCAGTATAAATGGGTAGCAGTAAAAAATACCAGGAAGGTAATCAGCAATGAACTAGTGTCCCATGTAGGAAAGTTGAACTCCTAGTTGTTTCAAGTTAAAAAAAACCAGAGATAAGCTTCAGCCTGATGAGTCGGCTCGGGTGTTAAATGAAACAGACATCACGTAGCTTTTCACCTGCTTGTTTTTTATGCCCGCCCCGTCTCCCAGTTTCAAGGTCCAATAAAGGGGTTGAGGCTGTCCATTCCCAAGTGTACCCATGCTGTCTTCCAGTGTATAATAAGAGAGCTTTCCTTTCGGCTTTTTTCCCATTTATCAGGGGTCGCCACAGCGAATGATTCGCACGTTTGATTTGGCATAGGTTTTTTTTTTTTTTTTTACATCGGATTCCCTTCTTGACACAACCCTTTAGCAAGGAACAGAAACACGCTGACGGCTTTGCAGCTTCTCTTTACGAAGGTCAGCAATGGTTCTTTTACATGCCTCTCATGATAGACAGTGAGAGACATGGCCGGCCTTTGATAACCCAGTTAGCTGTACTGAGGGGGACAGTGACAACCTTGTGGAGAGTGGGACTCAAACCCCCAACCTTAGGATCAGCGATCCAGCGCCCTGTACCACTAGATCACCACTGCCCATATCCCAGTGTATAGTAAATCAACTTTAAAAAGCTAATTTCTCAGGAAATATTTTAAATGTGCAACTAATTAGTAAATTTGGCACTGTAGAAGGAAAGACATTTTAAGTGAGAAAATGACATTGAAAGTAGACTATTTTCTCAACAAAACACATGAATGGATGGTCCTACATGTTAAGATCTGTGTCCACCAAACATTTTTTCTTTTTTTTCCCTGTGGACTGTGCCCACGACTTCAGTTTTCAGAGCACATACAGACCGAAGGGTTCCCTGTTGCTAGGTTACAAAAAACACCTTCTAGATTTTCCATATTCATTTGTTGTGAAAGTCTTTACAGCTTTGTATACTTTAGCACTGACTAAAAATAGGACTGTGAGGAAAGTCTCTTGCCTGTCATCCTGACAGATGTGGCAGCATTTCAAGTGATGTGCAACATCCCTCTATACTCATGATTTAAAAGATCAGTCTCGGTATCTTATAAATGAGGCATCTGAAATGACTGAGTTGTTAGTCACAGCCAGGATCAGTTACATTTCCACAATTCTTCATAACTCTGATATGGATTATATTGCTGCTCATGTTGCTTATTTTTTCCGAAACAGTGCCATGGTGATTACAATCAAGGCTAAAGCCTGTACAACAAAGTATTAGGGTGTACAACATAATTTTTTCAAGTAGTATATACTGTCTGTCTTCCTTTCGGCTTTTCCCCTTGTACTTGGGATTGCCACAGCGAATCATCTGATTCGCACGTTTGATTTGGCAGAGGTTTTTACGTCGGATGCCCTTCCTGTCACAACCCTTTTAGCAAGGGACAGAAACACGTTGACGGCTTTGCAGCTACTCTTTTACGGAAGTCAGCAATGGTTCTTTTACATGAACCTCTCACCATCGACAGTGAGAGACATGGGCCCGCCTTTGATAATCCAGTTAGCTGCACTGGGGGGACAGTGACAACCCCGTGAGGACTCGAACCCCTAACCTTAGGATCAGCGATCCCGCGCCCTATCCACTACACCACCACTGCCCCCTCAAGTAGTATATACTATAACCACTAAATAAACATACATTTATATTGGGGTGGAACAGTGGCGCAACATGTCCGTTTCACAGCAAAAATGTCCTGGGTTTGAGTAATGGAGTTTGTATCTTCTCCCCGTGTTCATATGGGTTTCCTCCAGGTGCTCCGATTTCCTGAAGATGAATCAGAATTGACACTGTTGAAGTGTACATAGATGGTATTGTTTCCTATAGTGAGACCTTGGATGTCCATTTGTCTCATCTGGGCCCTCTTGTTTCATCGTTGTTCTGGTCCGGTGGTAGGGTTCTGGATTACTGATCCAAAGGTCGAGGGTTTAAGCCCAACTATCAACAGTTTTTCAGTGCTGTCCCCCCAGTGCAAATAACTGGGTTATCAAAGGCCGGCCATGTCTCTCACTGTCTATGGTGAGAGGTTCATGTAAAAGAACCATTACTGACTTTTGTCCAGAGTAGCTGCATAGCCACCAGCATATTTCTGCCCTGCAATGTCCTAGTTAGCTGCCCATTGTATACTCTGCATTTGCCCAGAGACAGCTGAGATGGGTGCCTACCTCTCTGCAACCATATAAGGGATTCAGCAGTTCAGAAAATAAATAAATGAATAATAAATTGTTCAACCAACCTCCTTCCTAACTTGGATTACTCCAAACATTTCTGGGACACCTTTCTGTCCACCACACTTTGTTTGGACTTGGTAACTCAATGTTAAGTGCAATTGTTAGGTTTTTTTTTGTTTGTTTGTTTGTTTGTTTGTTTTTGGGGGGGCTTGTGGGGTTTTTTTCACATTTTTCGAGTAACTAAATTTAGTGTATCGTGCCTTTTGTACGTTTTTATAATTATCCTACACTACAACCTCAAATAACAGTGCAATAAAATGCCTGGCGTTTATTAATTGTTCTTGTTGTTTATCTCGGAAACAATATACTGTACCTTACATATTGATAGAGTTAAAGTGTAAACCAATAATTTCCCTCGATACTCATACGTCGCTCATACGTCGCTCTACCCAATCAGAATAGTTGTTATATGCTGGCGCTGCGCATGCGCACAATCCACGCACGTTCATACGTTTCTTAAGTCGCTCCGGTGGAGGTCACAGTAGACTGCCAGAAGTGTGGTGAGTTTTCACGGTGTGTTTGTAATGTTTTGGTCCAATGTGTGTTAAATATAGTAACAATAACAATATTTCTGCCGCATTCGTGTGTATGAATAAAAAGTGTTTGTTTTGAAAGAAAATTAAGTGTTGGCTAACGGTTGCAAGTTCGGCTAGTTCCATGAATGGATGTCAAGCTAACTTGCGTCACACGGTTCAAGGCTTTATAAATGCGGTTCAGAATGAACATTAATTAAAAAAAACGGTTAAAGAAATGATATTTGCGTTATTATTGGGCAGGTTTAATATTATCCCAAAACAAAGTGAAATCTGACTTGGATTTAGGAACAATTAGCTCTGGGCCTCTTATGATCCTGATCACGTTTTACCTCATGATCCCATCTTTCTTCTGAATTCACACCAACACGTATAAACTTTCATTCTTTTTCTTTCCACCTCAACGTTTTATCCTAGACGGACAGAGACCTAGAAAGATACCAGCATAGACTGATCAGCCATAACATTAACACCATCTGACTGACCTGTATCTTGGTAGTAAAATCAAGCTGCGCTACTCTGTCATGATGTCTTTCTGTCATTTTCTGTACAGTACAGTAGTCAGCCTGATGTACTAACCTTCGTTCCCCACCTACAGTAGTAAACCTTGTGCACTCATATTTTTTAACCAGGTCTGTGATTGACCTTTAGTAGATACTTGACACCACATATCAAAAACGCCTCAAAATACCTGCTTTTTTTAAGCAATTAATAAAGCCAGATGCCCTTCTGTAAATAAAGCCCTTCACAGTGTGGCTCATGTCACATTTTCTAAAATCATTATCCTTGTTTATTTTTACTGCTTTCAATGCAGCAACTTCAAGTACTGTACTGTACTGTTCACCTTCTGCTTAATACATCTCAGTCCTCAGCAGGAACCACTCTAATTACAAAATTAGTGATATTCAATTCACCTGAATATGGTTTTGGAAAAGTAATTTTTTTTTGTTTAATTTTTTTAATAGGAACTTGACCCTCTGCTGCCATGGCAAAGCTGTTTGAGTCAGTTGGAAAGTTGGGATTGGCCTTGGCCATAGGGGCAAGCATAGCTAATTCTGCTCTCTATAATGGTAAGAAGATTAAACACTGGAAATATGTATGTGCACAAACAATACTGTGCAAAGTCTTAGATACATGTAAAGAAAATGCTGTAGAAACTGATGTTCTGACATCAAAATTATTCTAATGGGCTGTCAGATGATGAACAAAAACTAAAACGTTTCTGGATGTTTTAGTTCTGTTAAGTCATTCTATCTCTCTCTCTCTCTCTCTGCATTAACTCCTAAGGGTTTTTTCTTTTTTTTAATAAAGCCAGTTCTGGTTATCCTTTTGATTAAAAAAAAAACCCATCATTACACTTCTGTGTTTGCTGAGGATCTTACTTCAAAGTCCTCTGGTGGATTCAGTGGGACAGGGCTTAGGCTGCTGGGCTCATGATCGAGAGGTTGTGAGGTCGAATCCCCATTCGACACACACACAATTCCATAATAAGACCCCTGGGCAGAGTTTTAACCGCATGTGTACCTTTGTGCACACAGCAATGTAAATGGGTACCAGTAGAAATACTATTTTATGTGGTATTATTATAATATACTAAATATTTATGCTAAAGAACCCGGGGCCGGAACCCTTATCATGTAAAAAACCTGTTCACCAGTGTCATTTATAAGAACGATGTAATATATTTTTTTAATTTGGTCATGTTTAAAGTCTGTTGTTTAAAGTGGTTGACTGTGTATGGTGTCTGTCCTGCAGTTGATGCTGGTCACAGGGCTGTTATCTTTGACCGTTTTCGAGGGGTTCAGGATGTCGTGGTGGGAGAAGGAACACACTTCCTGATCCCATGGGTACAGAAGCCCATCATCTTCGACTGCAGGTCCAGACCACGCAACGTTCCTGTTGTCACTGGAAGTAAAGGTGGGTGTGGTCAGAAAGAGAATCGTACCTAAAGGAATCTAACTATGATTATTGTTCCATAAAACAATGTTTTTCTCCTCTAGTCTCTAATGGGTAAGAATATGAGGATCTCTTTTTTTTTTTTTTTTTTTTTTTAAGGGACTTCATAGTACACTGGTACCTCACCTTATGATAGTCCCAGCAAATGAAAAATCCAGGTTACGAAAAACATTTTCCAAAATTTTTTTTGTCTCTGTATACGAAACAAGTTCTCCTTACGAAGCGTGCCATTCAAACATTCGAATGCACCATTCAAACATTCAAATGCACCATTAAAATGTGCCATTCAAACGATGCACGAGTTACTCTCCATTGACTATCACCCAACATCCCGCTCTGCTGGCCTCCCATTGGCTAGGAGGAATGACGCAACTCTCTCCCATTGGCTATCTCCCAACATCCCGCCCAGATGGCCTCCAATTGGCTAGGAAGGATGACACAGCTCCCTTGAGCAGTAGCTTGTTTCATGGAGTTTTTCGAGTGTGCTCATTGCAACTTTATTTTTTGGCTCAGGCTTTTAACCTTGCATAAACATTTGTAAGATTATTACTCTGTTAAGACGACATGGTCAACACGAAGTAAGTACCTTAAAAGGTATGCTTTTATAATTTTTAAAGGGTTGTACAGTATTGGGGGCCTTGGAACGAATCACTCATTTTGCATGTAAAATGCGGTTCTACTTACGAAAAATACAGGTTCCGAAAAAGGCTCTGGAACGGATTAATTTCGTAAGGTGAGGTACCACTGTACTGTATTTTCCAGGCCATAAGGCGCATTGGATTATAAAGTGCAATATCAATGGACGATGATTGATTGGTCCAATTTCATACATAAGGTGCACCGGATTATAAGACGCATTAAGCAAAATAAGTTAGATAAGTCAAACTTGACTCAACTCCTTCACAACAACTCGACATTGTTCAGCTGGAACACATAAAATATAAACTTGCTTTTTCAGTTCATTCCTCTTCCACAAATCCATCAAATTCTTCATCTTCCGTGTCTGAGTTTAACACTTGCGCGAGTTGGACATAAAGGCCGGAGCTCCTGTTTTGTTTGCAACATTTAAAAAACCCGTTCTAAAGTTGTTTTTATACTTATTCATAGTTATAGTATATGAAAACGAAAAATAAAATAAGGTCGTGATTCTGAATTTGAGCTATTTGTTTCTGTATGTGGGGCAGTGGTGGTCTAGTGGTATAAGGTGCTAGATCGCTGATCCTAAGGTTGGGGGTTCAAGTCCCATTCTCCACAAGGTTGTCACCCCCCCCCCCCAGCTTACTGGGTTATCAGAGGCCGGCCATGTCGCTCACTGTCTATGGTGTGAGGCATGTAAAAGAACCATTGCTGACTTTTGTAAAGAGTAACTGCATAGCCATCAGCGTGTTTCTGCCCCTTGCTAAAAAAGGGGGGGGCTGTGTCAGGAAGGGCATCCGACATAAAAACTTATGCCAAATCAAATGTGCAAATCATTCGCTGTGGCGACCCCTGATAAAGGGGAAAAATCCGAAAGGAAGTGTATATATATATATATATATATATATATATATGCGGGTGTGTGTTGTTGTTGTGGTTGTTGTTGTAATAGTAAATATAGACAAAGGCTTCTGAAAATGGCTCAAGGGTGTGTACATGTGTACTTGCTGCATAGTAAGGACTGAAATACATTTATATTAGCATAGAGGACATTTTAGCTGGTTTTCAATTCTTGAAAGAGTGGTTTTGTGATTCTGAACTGGTTTTGGGGTTTAGGCCAGGATTGAGTTTCGGTTGGCGTAACAGTTGGGGTTTGGGTTTTAGCTGTGACGGTCAAGATTCTGGCACTAAAGGTGAGATCGAGAAGGAGATATGAGGTTGCTGCAGTAATGAATTAAATGTGTGTTACAATAATGTAAATCTAAAACATTCTTGTATTCCCTGATCTGCTTGTCAGATTTGCAGAATGTGAACATCACATTGAGGATATTGTTCAGGCCTGTAAGCAGTCAGCTCCCAAGGATCTTCACCAGCATTGGTGAGGACTATGATGAAAGAGTGCTTCCTTCCATCACCACTGAAGTACTGAAATCTGTTGTGGTAGGTAGCGTTACATATATAGAGAAATGTATATAATGTTAACATTATTGAGATTTAATCTATTTGTCTGTGTGTGTGTGTAGGCCAGGTTCGATGCAGGAGAGCTGATCACTCAGCGAGAGCTCGTATCCCGGCAGGTCAGTGAAGATCTCACAGAGCGAGCCTCCACCTTCGGTCTCATCCTCGATGACGTCTCACTGGTAACACCTCGTCTCCTTTTATTGTTTTGTTGTTGTTTGGCTTAAGGCTTCATAATTCTTCCTTTTTCTCTGCAGACACATCTGACATTTGGGAAGGAGTTCACGGAGGCTGTGGAAATGAAGCAGGTGGCCCAACAAGAAGCAGAAAGGGCTAGGTTTGTTGTGGAGAAAGTAAGTGGAAACAGTGAAGCCATACCCAAAAGATATGTACTGTTTTTACTAACGTTTTTTGGACAACTATGAACACCACCACCACCCCCTTGGCAAATTAAGGCCACACCCTTAAAGTTGTCAGGATGGCTTGTTGGCACTGGTGTATTTTAACATTAGTGCCTGAACCTTTGCTGACTAATGCAGGTTGACCCCCTGGAGAGATTTGCCATCTAAGTCAATTCAATTCGAGTGTGTGAGACTTGTGGTTAAACAGCGATATCAATCCTTAAAGTAATAAAAACCACATAATTTTGTGTGCTATATTAAAAAGTTACTTTAATGACTATTACATACAGATTTATGTATTTATGCTGACAGGCAGACTTTTAGGGCCAAAGGTTATATTTGATTCCAGGATTCACCTGTACAGTACTAATGTAGTGCTTGTGTGCCCCCCCTAAACCCCCCCCAAACCCCCGTTGCCAAATAGTTTTCCTTTACTTTAGTTTTAACACGCACCACAACACCCCACACGCCCTTCTTGGGTGTTTTGTTTTCTGAGCAGATCTCCTGAAGTACAACATCTATTCAGACACCAAATTTGGCATACTCAATTGGTGATGGTGGCGAGTGTGTGCTTATACAGTCGTACCTTGACTTACGAGGGTCTTTTATAACGAATTTTCCATGATAAAAGCTTCGATCCCAACAAAAATCTTCACCATCCAACGAGCAAAATTTTGATTTATGAGCTCTGCTGGGGAAATGGCTTTTCCAAGCCGATTAGCCTCTTATTGTTCCACGTGTATTCCACCGCGCTCCAAGAACACCTTGTACTGTGCTTCTCAATTAACCCCCACTCCCCCTGCAACTATAGTGTTTCTTGCACTTTATATCATTTGCTCAGTGCTTTTTCCCTACACCATAGCGCGACAATGAGAGCGCCACTGCCAACTATTGTAGTGGATGTGCAATTACACTTAATTCTAGTACAGTATTGTTAAAAAAAAAAAAAAGTATGTTCTCCCGGGTCATACATGCCCCCCTGACATCACGGGGGCGTGCCCCACTATTTGAGAAACATGGGCCTTGTGGGAGCTCACCATGAGTCTTTCCTCGCTGGCTTTTGTAGCATGTAGATGTTCAAAATTCTCCTCCTCTGTTACGCACCAACTCGTGCCTGCCCACGTGACGCATTTGCTGCAGTCGCTGATCGGAAGGGTTAGTTGACTTATTGTTTGTTCCTGTTTTATTATTTATTATTAATGTACAGTAGGCCCTCGACATTCACGGGGGTTCGGTTCCGGGCCCTCCCGCGAATCGAGGTAATCCGCAAGTTCTATGCCCAGAAGTAAAACCCCATGTATCACGTCACATGCGCCAATGAACAGTCGTAAGTAAAATACTATGTATCTGTTACATGCGCTAAAATGTGCTTCTTAAACACATTCTATAGACAATCTTACTCATTAATACAGTATTAATGTGGTAATGATTAAGAAAAACTTTTCAATTTTTACTCTTATTTTTATTGATGATATAAACATTATACAGCATATACTGTTGTAAAGCATTTGTATTAAAGTCTCTTTCAATAATTTCCAATTTTTCCAGTACAGTACCTAAGTTAATCTTTAGAATGTTTGTGCGTTAGATTTTGTTATATAGCATGTTTAACAAACGATACCAAAGGGATAAACTTTATTACGCTTCATGTCCTTTTACATTGAACTTGGAGTAACGTCTCTAAGATAGCGCTGCCTAGAGGGCAATGTCGCGGAGTTCTCAGAGTCAAATTTTAATTTGTTCGTTTATGTTTTCACTATGCTCGTCTATGACCGGTCGACAACTATGAGATCAGAGTATCTTCGGCGTATATAATTAAGCACGCTCAACTCCTGAGCTAATATGCTATGGTAGCTCAATTTTAGCTAGCCGCATCCCGGCTAACACTAGGCTTAGGCGAGGAGGCGCCGAACAAAGGTGGACGAGCTTCATGCTCAGATTGCAGTGCAGAGGGGTCTCCTGGTCTGCTCTATGCTGTGTTTGTGTGAAACATGGCTCGAGGAAAGTACACCCGACGAGGCAATTGCACCAGCCGGCTACACGGCCTTCATCCCGTGCGATCCCATGCGGGCTGCGGCTAGCATTGAGCTACCATAGCATATTATCTCACGATAGGAGTTGTTTTCCCTTTATCAGGGGTCACCACAGAGAATGATTCGCACGTTTGATTTGGCATAGATTTTTACGTCGGATGCCCTTCCTGACACAACCCTTTAGCAAGGGACAGATACATGCTGACGGCTTTGCAGCCTACTGATACTGTACAGGAATAATGATTGAAAAAGACTTTAATACATCAGTTCAGAGAAAACTGTTGTTTCTCAAGAGAAAGTCTTATTTCTTCAGAAGAGACATCCAGCGTTTTCTATCGCTTAGCCAGAGAAGACGCACAACTTTTGAGTGGTATCATAGAGCTTCACTGGTAATTAAAACATACAAAAAAAATATGCTCAGTGCACAAATGAGGGAAAAGGGGCATTACATCATCTCAACCAATCAGCAGGAAGGAGGACAGCCATTGGCTGAATTTGAGTGACGTGTCAGTTGCTCGGCAGTCTGTGAATACTCAAACCGTGAGTGCAAAACCGCAAATAGTCAAGGGCCTACTGTACATGCATAATTATGAAATATTTGTTTTTACATGTTTATCTTTAAAAATATTAGGTCAAATATACATGTTTGTGGCAGGTTATGAGTTTGGGAGGGGGTTGGAACGGATTAATTGGTTTTCTGTTGATTCCTATGGGAATAATTGTTACATCTAACGAACGTTTTGGCTTACGAGCTTGCCCTCGGAACGGACTATATTCGTAAGTCAAGGCACCACTGTATTTTGTTTTAATTTGATGCAATATAAAATGCATAAACATTCTATACATAGTTTTTGAATTATCATAACCATCATCTTCCACATAAAGTGGGGACATCTGTGTACTATTCCGTTTTTGTTTTTTTCAATATGCATGATATATTTTGGCCCAAAAACACAATTTATAAATATATTATGGGGAGCTCTGTTTGGCATGGCGGGGGGATCCAAATTTTCCTGGTGATTTAAACTTTTCTTTATGTGGATATAATGGAAATGGGATTAACTGTAATTTACTGTGTGCAGGCAGAGCAGCAGAAGCAGGCGGCTATCATCTCTGCAGCAGGTGATTCTCAGGCTGCATTACTCATCGCCAACTCTCTGGCTGAAGCAGGAGATGGCCTCGTGGAGCTCAGGAAGCTTGAAGCAGCCGAAGACATCGCCTTCCAACTCAGCCGTTCACGCAACGTCACCTACCTGCCCTCGGGTCAAGGCACACTGCTGCAACTGCCACAGTGAGGCGCATGCACACAGGAACAAACATGATCCCACACACACTTCAGTGCACTTCCCCTTATAGGATAACCGAGGTGAAAGGTCGGGGGGGGGGGGGAGAGCAGCTGAAGATCCTACACATGGTGTATTCAGAGATGGACCGCTTTCCTATCTGGTATATAAATTTCTTGATCTCTCACTGAAGGTATGGACTGAAGATTCACTACCACTGAAATGGAATCCGGTGGTTGATCTGGATCGCAGTCGCTCTGCAGTGTGTGTGTATTTGTTTGTGAAATGTAATGTAACGTTAATCAATAATAATAGTTAAACAGTCTGGGACCGAAACATCGTCCCAAAACATTGGAGACTTCAAGGAGAAAAGATCATGTGCAGTTCCTAAAGAATGAGATTAGTTGTGTGAATCTCACTCTGTTCTTATAGTCACTGTTAAATTCTGTTTATTCATGTTATTTTTGTAATTCTATCACAGAAGGCACACATGTGCATTCAACAAGTCAAAAATTACTAAATTAAACCCATGTCTACTGAATTGTAATGAAGCCATCAGTGTGAATATCAATAAATTACAAACTTTGGTTGCTGACTTGCTGAGAATCAACAGTCACTAATTTTATTGCAGCCTTTTAATGGAATATGAATCCGAGAGGAGCACACAGGGTGCAGGGTCTGGATCATATCTCAAATAGGCCATGGTTATTGATTTTAGTTAACTCTGTCAGGGATGGGATTGTTTTTGTTTTTGAGCTTTTTGTTTTTGAAAGTATTTTTGTTTGTTTGTTTGAGTATGTGTTGGCAGGGCGACCCAAAAAAAAGTCATGTGTGGCTTTTAATACAGTTTCTCAAAAAGGTGGGGCTTGAAATAAGGAATTCTCCACTCGATTTTAGGGAGGATCCAAATAAATTCTGGATCCAAGAATATTTTAAACTATTATTTAGTTAACATCGTGTGAGAGGGTGTTTTAGAATCTTTGAATGTCAAACAAAATGCTCTAAAGTATGTGGACATGAACAAATTAGGCAAAAACGGGTCTCATTTGAAGGATTTGCGTGATGAGTTGGAGGTCTGAGCTTTTTAATGGTTTGATCAGTCAAGGTCACTCAAGTTCAAATGTAATTCTTTTAATTTTAAAATCCTTGTATGGAACAGCATGAGTTTGTGAAGTAGTAGCTCCTGTCCGCAGGAACATGTAAAATTCCAGAATGTAACTGAATTTTAGCATCGAGCCAGAGACTGTGGAACCGTAAGGTCTCAACTAATTGTTATGGGTAACGGACAGCAATGTAGTTCAGTTCATTTTCTGTAACCGCGTAATCCTAATTAGGGTCGCCGAGAGGCTGGCGCCCATCCCAGCCGACTCCAGGCTAGGGCAGAGTACACCCTGGACAGCTCACCAGGCTATCGCAGGGCGGAAACATGTTGATGGCTCTGCAGCTACTCTTGTCGAAAGTCAGCAATGGTTCTTTTACATGAACCTCTCACCATAGACAGTGAGAGACATGGCCAGCCTTTCATAACCCAGTTAGCTTTACTGGGGTGGGACAGTGACAACCTTGTGGAGAGTGGGATTCGTATCCCCAATCTTTGGATCAGTGATCCAGCACCCTAGACCACCACTGCCCCGACAGCAATGTATGACAGACAAAATTCTTTTTAATGGGAACAGATTTAATCAACACACACTAATAAACACATGAAACAATACTAATATACATCTGACCAAGATTAAAACAAACAAACAAAAAATTTATACATTTACAGTCCTTTTCCCAAGTGTGACAGGTCTGATGAAATGTATTCTTCCTTCTGTCCTCCTTGGTATTTTTCTTCTCTTCTCCTTTCCTCCACTTTCTCACTTCCCCTGATACATATACTTTTTCCGTCCCTTGGAAGTCCCCTGTTCTCGGGCATGCCTGGAACATGTCTTGACCTGGTTTAACAAAACAATCGCCGCCTTTTCCCTGCACTACATAATGTCTATATATAATATCTATATACAGCCAGGTCCATAAATATCTGGACACAGGTGATATTTCAGCTGTAATCCAGACTCTTCACTTTAGTGTAAAGCTATCTAAATCAGGCAAATGTAGCTATTAATACAGCACATAATTAGTAAAATCATAATCATTGTTTATATGGTCATTGTGTAAATTGTTTTAGTTGAAATTGTTTGTGGTCAGTGATGACCAGAAGTCTGAAAGCTGACAATGAAAAACTTGTTGACTTTTACAGGGAAAGGGTTTTTTTCTCATTAGTTTTCAGTGCAGCATTCATCAGGTGGTTTTGGGTCTTTGGACTAATTTGTTCATTTTTACTGTACTCTTATTTTTTCTGTGTCTCTATGGGCGGGTTTCTTGTCCTTCTAATAACCCAAATTTAAGTTTTTAAAGTGTACCCACCCCACACCGAGCTACACAGCTGCTCCCCAACCAGACGCATTAAGGCAGGTATGTGATTCTTCTGAAGTATTTGATGCCAACCTTTATATTTCGAGTATTTAGCAGGCATTGTTATTCAGAGCAACTTGCAGAAATGTTTCAAAGTCACTATCAGTGAAATGTATTCTTATACTGGTTTGTTAGAACACACACTAAGTATACCATCAGTCCAACTCAGTCGATAGATTGTGTGTACTGTGTGCGCGCACAGTACAGACAGTCGTCGACTTACGACCTATGTGAGTTATGTCTGATCAACTTTACAACGCAACCGTCATGAAGTATGATTCATGGCAGTGCATTGCGAGTGTTGCGTACGACAGTTATTTGCGCTGCCAGCAGCGCCAGCATCTTAAAAGGCCAAGCAGGAGATGATGCAGCCTCACTTTCTAACTGCTCAGAGCAAATCTATTTTCAATGCCACATCACTGTGGTGCGAGGCGGAGAGCTAATCCTTTCTGTGTGCGGGTGGGTCCGATACCTTGAAACTCTAATTTTATTGGGCTCACATGCTGCAGTGTTTGTGACAGGAAGCACGTCCCTAGTTTTGGCAATCAGCTGCTCTGCGGGTTGAAGTTTTTCCATGTCTGTTCATTTGTGTTTGCTTGCCAGCTGTGCTTGGCTTCGTGGATATGAGCTGGTCAAAACGAGGGAAATTTATCTCTTTACTCAAAAACAACACGTGCAGTCTGGCTGTTGTTTTCTTTCTTTCTACCTTTCTTTTGGCTTTTTCCCTTTTCTCGGGAGTCGCCACAGCGAATCACCTGATTCAGCATAGGTTTTCACGTCGGATGCCCTTCCTGTCACAACCCTTTTAGCAAGGGACAGAAACATGCTGATGGCTTTGCAGCCTACTCTTTTACGAAGCTGGGCAATGGTTCTTTTACATGCCTCTCACCATAGACAGTGAGAGACATGGCCTGCCTTTGATAACCTAGTTAGCTGCACTGGGGGTACAGTGACAACCTTGTGGGGACTCGAACCCCCAACTTTAGGATCAGCAATCCTGCGCCCTATCCACTAGACCACCAATGCCCCGGCTGTTGTTATAATCCAATAAAATTAAGAGTTTGACCCGCCCACACACTGGAGTACAGAAAGGATTGACTCTCCGCTGTGAGCCACAGTGATGTGGAATTGAAAATAGACGAATAGATTTAAATGCGTGAGATTTATTCATCTGTTTTTGTTTTACTTGATGGCTTTTTTGTATTTTTATTTAAATGACAGTGAAATTGTGTATTCGTTATTCTGCTAAGAAAGGTCACCTGATTTATCCGAGAGCCAGATACAGTCATCAAAACGGCCACATCTGGCTCGTGAGCTATAGCTTTCCGACCCCTGATCTTATGGTGTACATTTACAGAGTATAGGTACAGTATTTACATTTGACGATGACATAGTGTGCTTAAGTAAAAGTTTTTCGTAACGTAATCATTGAAATATATGGAATCGGAAACTTTGGCCAATCGGGTACTTCGGACCAGTGTCCCCCCCCCCCATTAGCCCGTTAAACCGAGGCATTAGTGTATTTGGATGGACAGTCAACACACGACCAGATCGCTTTACGACTGGTCTGTCGGAACCAAAAACGGTCGTAAGTCGACGACTGTTGTATAGTGTTAATCCAAGTACTGCCAAAAAAGTATGTTTTCAGCTATGGTTTGAAAATACAGTAACTCACCAGTTCAGACCAACTGCATACCCTCCTTCCCAAAACCTTTGCTTATGCATATTTTAGGGCAGGCTAACTCACTTGTAGGACAGTGCTATCTTCTGCCATGTGTACAGGAGCTCATAACATTTTCACAATTGGCCAGGATTGCTTGTGCATGACAGAGAAGAGAGTGCACCATCTCTCTCCATCCGTGAAAGCTTAGGCACTGGGGCAGCCAATGGTGACCTGCAGCAGCTTAAAACTGCAAATTCTCAGATCATGGTAGTGCATACATATACACACACACATATGCATACACACACACACACACACACACACACACACACACACATGTATGTATGTATGTGTATATATATATATATATATATATGTGTATATATATATATGTGTATGTATATATATATATATATATATATATATATATATATATATATATATGTATGTGTGTGTGTGTGTGTGTGTGTGTATAAGATAAATAATACTGTACATACATGTATCCCTTACTTTCCGCAGTTAATTGGGACTGACACACCCCACCCGCAGCCGCCAAATTCCTCAAAGTAGGATCAACCCCCCTGACTGACGTATACATATATTCAACGATATAAATGCTTATAATCACAATTAAGCATTCAAAAACAATGCATGACATGTAAATAAAATATAAATACACTCACATATACAAATGTGCACCTCACATAAAAATGTAAGTAGTTTTGATGAGAGGTTTTGGGTTGTGTTTTTGTTGGGGTTTTTTTTTTTTTTTTTTTTTTTTTTTTACATAATTGACCTTGTTTTGCAGCGTTTTCCCTAACCTTTCCCCTATTGCTTAATTTCATTACTTTTTAATTCAATGAATATTTTGTTAAAAAAACCAAGATGAATTGAAGCACGAAGTAGCGAGGGGGATATATATATATATATATATATATATATATATATATATATTACTGTGTGTGTAATAATCTCAAGTTGTTCCTCTGTGTGGTTTTACTTTGCCCTTCACTGATATTACCTCTGCATCCACTAGGTGGCCTGAGAACCCATCTGATAGAGCCTTTCAAAAAATAAGATTCATGTGTCTTTTTAATACTATTTCAGATTTAAAATGTTTCACATTTTATCATTAACATGCTTCTAGTGATCTTCATTCATCATATAAACTATATATGTGAAGCTAGACTAGTTTTATCCAGTTGCAGAGAAAATCTGGCATGGATTATTTGTTCTCTTTAGTCTATGGTGAGAGGCATGTAACAGAACCATTGCTGACTTTGGTAAAGAGTAGCTGCAAAGCCATCAGCATGTTTCTGTCCCTTGCTAAAGGGTTGTGTCAGGAAGGCCATCCGACGTAAAAACCTATGCCAAATTTAACATGCAAATCTTTCGCTGTGGTGACCCCCTGAAAACGGGAAAAATCCAAAAGGGAATCTGTTGCTCAGTATCACAATACCAACTGAAAAAATTACGTGGCTTCTTATTTTGAAAGTATACATATGTTCTCTTA
>CM045738.1:25577296-25737296 GCA_024760905.1 Plotosus lineatus
TGTGTATCTGTGTGTGTATGTATGTATGTATAGAATTAAATGGTTCATTGGCCTGTTGAATGTATCCTGAGCTGCAGTTGGAAGAGACATCCTTATCCAAAGTGACCTACATTTCCTATTTTCATGGTAGCAAATGAGGGTTAGGGGCCATGCTCAAGGGCCCAACAATGGCAGCTTGGTAGGACTGGGGATTGAACCACCAACCTTGTGGATCAGCAAGCTTCTTTTCCATTTGAAAGTGTTTTGTCTATAATATTAAGCTCATTGCTGGCTGAATGATAGACAGATAAATGAATCGATGGATGGATACATGTGCGAGACAGCAGCCAGCCAGCCACGTCGCGCGAGCTCTGCAGAGAAACCAGACGGTAAACGGTGGAGGGCGGTAGTTCCAGAAGAACCTGCTTGGTTCTGCTGGAAGCACGACATGATCGCGTGCATGCTGCAGAAGAAGAAGAAAGATCCACACATGCTATTCTTTTTATTATTTGCATGCCATGCTGCGTTCTTCTGATCATTCTTCTTCCACGCCTGTGGAGCTCGCGCTCTGCAACTCCGTCGGTCCGTGAGAACGGAGAGGGCGCTCGCGCTTCGGGTGAGTAGTCCAGTACAGACCTGATCTCGCCACAACTTCTATTCGCCCCCCTCCTCCTCCTCCTCCTCCTCCCCCCGCCATTAACAAATAATACACATGGAAATAATAATGACACTCGTTGTTCTTCATCCACACGTTCCAGGAATCCTCGCACGTGGACCTGCAAAGGTAATGGCACCGTCACAAACTTGGTGCTGGAGTTATTGATCCATATTTAGGGTTTGTGTGTGTGTTAGTGTTGGGATTGCTAAAAATGTTCCTGGTTTCACTTGGAATGTTTGTTTGCATGTTTATTCATACAATTCGACGTGGTTTAGCAGCTGTTCAGCCATGCAGGGTCACGTTTCCAACGTCTATGTGCATTAAAAAGAAAAGAAAACACAAACAAACACAAAAATCTGAGGAGTAACGTTTGTGTAAATCTGGGCGGTTGGGTGTTTTATAGACGAAGCTGAAAGTCGTAAACATAACAGCAGGCTTGTGGATATTTCAGTGTCTAAATATGCTGTTTGTCTTGGAAACACGGATGAAAAAAAAAGATGATAATGACGTGTAAGAAGCAGCACACTGTGTGTAAAAGCTCTGGTGTTTGTTTTTAGCTAGCTAGCGAGTTGCTAACTACACACACACACACACACACAGTTCCATCGCACGCAGCTGTGCTGTTGCTAACTGACTAGCACTGCTCGGTTAGCACAAAAACGGCCTGCTGCTGGTCCCGGTTTGACCAACCAGTGTTTCCTTCAGCTTAACCCTTTCTGTGCGCTCTTTTTCCTAAAAGTTGTTCGTTGTATATCCGCCGGCCTTGGCTTTTTCTCAGACCCTTTCACAGGTGTTCCTCACTTGAGGCTTTCAGACCGTGGCCTTTCTACAACTGAGCCAATTTGGTGCTGGACGCAAGGCCTTCAGAACTACGACTTGTTGTGGTAATAATGATAGAGCTCAAGCTAAACCAAGTTTTAAAATGCCCCTTTCCCATTTTTAGAAACTTTTAGGCCTGATTTAAATATCAAGTTCTTCTTCACAACAGTTATTAAAGATTTCACAATCACTACTGAATATTGTGTATATTTTGTCTTCCAGGTGGTATTAATTAGCAAGAATGTCCTGGGTTCGAATCCCTACTTCATCACGGGCGTTTCGGTTTGCGTGTTCTCCGCATACCTGTTTCCACCGAATACGCTGGTTTCCTCCTACTGTCAAAAGACATGCACATTAGGCTTACTGACTGTTCCAGATGTGAGTGTTCAAAGTTGTATGTGGGTGTGAGCGCAATGATGGTCTACTGATCTGTTCAGGGTGTACCCTGCCTTTACAGAGTGATGGGTAAGATAGGTTCCAGTCTCCTCGTGACCCTAATAGTACGACTACTTCTTTTCCTTTCAGCTTTTTCAGGGGTTACCACAGTGAGTCATCTGATTCGTATATTCGATTTGGCAGAGGTTTTTACGTCAGATGCCCTTCCTGACACAACCCTTTTAGCAAGGAGTAGAAACACGCTGACGGCTTTGCAGCTACTCTTTACGAACGTCAGCAATGGTTCTTTTACATGAACCTCTCACCATAGACAGTGAGAGACATGGCTGGCCTTTGATAAGCCAGTTAGCGGAAAGGAAGGGGGGGGGGTGACAACCTTGTGGAGAGTGGGACTCGAACCCCTAACCTTTAGGATCAGCAATCCAGCGCCCTATACCACCAGGCCACCACTGCCGTGACTCTAATAGTACGATTTATTGATTTTGGTCAAGGAGAATGATAATGTAAGATAATCTGTTAATTTTTGCTGAATATAAGGTATCCTGATGAAACAACCCAGGGTTATCATCTTAGTATCTCTTACACACTGTTTTTATATCTTTTGATTGTGTGTCTGGTTAGAATAGAAATAACTGTACCACGTGTCCGAAGTAACAGTCTCATGCATGTGTAGTATCTCGGAGGTACATCACAGATTTGTAAAAACTGGAAAAATGTCAGGGATCAAGTGTTCTATGCTTTCTCTCATTTCAAAATGACAGTGTATAATTAATATCGTCTTGACTGATTTCATTGATGTTTCCATACAATCACGTAGTCATTTACTGAACTGCTTAATCTTCGTAAGGTCTTGGGGAGGCTGGAGCCTAGCTCAACAGACACCGAGTGAAGTCGGACAGGGACAGGAGTAAGCAGATGGTTTCAGGGGGACATGATGGCCAATTTAATTTTATTTCCGAAAGGTAGCACTTTATTTCATGTTTATTCTGTATAGGAAGTAAACAAGCCCCTTTTAAGTACATGTCTAGTTTTAGATAAATAATTTCATAATAAACAAAATAAACAATTATTTTTACATGATTACACAATTACATAATTTCAAAATAAACAATTTGTGCCATAATGTCTCTTAAGGATACCTCTGGAAAATGTACCTCACAAAAATATAAATTTCTCTATCAGTTTACAAAGTTATGAATACACTGTGATATGAAGTATTCACTTGGTAACAGAATTGAGCATTGACGGACTCATGCCAAGATTAAAATGGACATTGAATGATATAACACCATCAACAAACACTATGAATGGAATATATGAATGGAAAGTGTAATGGCTGTGACAACAAAAAATATACAGTGTTACCTGGACTTGCGAAATCAGTCCATTCCGAGGGCAAGCCCGTAATTCAAAATGTTTGTTAGATAAAACAAAAATTCCCATAGGAAATAATAGACCAATTAATCTGTTCCAACCCCTCCCAAACTCGTATAAGCTGACACAAACACGTATATTTAACCTAATATATTAAAGATAAACATGTGAAAACAATAAATATTTCATAATGCATTATATTAACATTAATAATCATGAATAATAATAATAAAACACAAATAAACAAGTCAACTAATCCCTCCGATTATCAACTGCGGCAAAGATGTCATGTGGGCAGGCATGAGGGGGTGTGTAACGGAGGAGGAGGAGAATTTTGTGCATGAGCACGCTATTAATGCCAGCAAGGAAAGGCTCATGGTGAGCTCCCACAAGGCCAGTGCTTCTCAAATAGTGGGGTGAGATGGGGGGGGGCGTACGACCCTGGGGAGCATATTTTTTGCCATACTGTATGAGAATTAAGTAATTATCCATCCTCTACAGTAGGTGGCAGTGGGGTTTTCACTATGTTCCCTGTAGGGAAAAAGCACAGAGCAAACGATATGAAACACAGTAAACACTATTTATAGTCGCGCTGGGGGGAGGGGTGAAATGTTTTTTTGCTTTTTTCTTACTATAGTGGGCATCACAGAAAATAACTGAAGTGCTGCACAAGGCATTCTCAGAGTGTGGAGGAATACACGCGGAAGAATACAAGGCTAATAGACCAGGAGCAAAACATTTCCTCATCAGAGCTCATAAATCAAAATTTTGCTCATTGGATGGGGCAGCTTTTTGGTGGGATCAAAGCTTGTATCATAAAATTCGTTATAAAAGACACTCGTAAGTCAAGATACTACTGTATTTAATAATAATCCAACTTGCTCAAACACACAGCTGTTGCAATTATATACCATCTTTATAGATAGGTATTATAAAGAGTGGGTGGGAAAAATTGGTGCCCCCAAATGAGATCTGACGCTCCATCCCTAAGAGAATAGGGTTGCCCTGATTATTCATCGATATTCCTTCCATGTACTACCACCACAAGATAGCTGGGCGTAAACCAAAAAAAAAAAAAAAAAAAAAATTCCTTTATTTATTTGATGAAGTGCTGAATCATATACAGGCCACAGTGTAGCTGGATCCTCTCTCTGTCAACTAAGGTGAGGTAAGCCTTGAAAAGCTCACCAGATCTTTATAGGGCCAAGATACACCGCCATTTACCTTCCCACCTAGTGAAAATGTGGAACAACCAGTTATCATGATGTGCATGTCTTCAGATCATGGAAAGAAATCAGAGTACCCAGAGGAAACGCAATATAAGCGAGTTTTCCGAGCCTGGGATTCGAATCCAGGATCTTCTTGCTGCGAGATGGATGTACCACCCAGAAAAATGCTGTTTATGAACTGAAACACTTCTGCTTCATAATTTGTTTCACCAGTCATCTGATCATCTATCTTTCTAGGTTAAATCATAAATCAATGACTGAGGAATTTTTTTTGTTTGATTGTTTTGTTTCTTTGTCAAAAATAAAACACATGCTGAACTTCCCATGTAGTGTAGAATTAAAAATGCTGATCACAGATTTCTTCCTCAATACGGAAAACATGGTGTAAACTTTTTAAAACATTCATAGAAAGTGTGTTTTGAACACAAATGAAGAACAGCTTACAAAAAAAGATATTATGAAGAGCCTTGCATTTTGGCAGAGCTTAAATCTGAGTATTAAAGGTAAAAATAAAAAATTAATCGAAATTAAAAAATGCTCGAAATTCTGTTCAATGCCAGCCAGTGTTTGTTATCCACACTCCATTACATGGTTGAATATTGTATAAGAATTTGAAATTTTCAGTTTAAAATGTATTAATAAACGCTTCAGCACATTTTATCAGATTACTTGCTACTTAACTACTTTAATTATAGGATTATTAGAATTATTGCAACTATGATAATTTATTTTCATATTAATAAAACAAATGTAACATGTTGCAGGAAAGCATATTTCAGAAGGTGTACTGTTGATACCGGATACTGCTTTTTTAAATAAAGTTTATTTTGTTAAATAAGCATTTAAAAATATTCTACAAAATATTCAAATTCTATTTCTTATAATTTTAATCTTGGGTTATGTGGAGTGTCCTCAGTGCATTAATTTGTAAGTAACAGTGTATAGTGAGCTGGATAAAGAAATAAAATAAACTATCCTACAGTACTGTTCATTATCTCACTTATTACATGGCTAGTTGCAAAATAATAATTTTAGAAATTATCCTACAAATAATATATATGTTTATGATATGCTTTGTAGCAAAGGTCTGTTTCAACTGGTTAACATTACCGACCAATCAGATTCAAGTATTCAAAAGAGCTGCAAAGAAATGCTGACATATTTAAATACAGACCTCAAATTAAAGAAATTTGTTTGAAAGAGTGGTGAGTAAAAATGCTTAGTTGTTTGTAATGTCAGTTAAACGGCTTCTCCTTGTGAAAGTAGGCGGTTCTTTACCAGGTTTAGAGAAAACATTTAACAGACACCGCCAGAAGCGAGACCCCCCCCCAACTTGTGATACTATTAGAGAAGGTGCATTACAGAAATGAAGACATCGAGAAGTGTTCGTATGACTCAGAACTGTGAACTTCAGCGATAAAAATCACTGAGGGTCTTTCGATCAACATTTTCACACCTGTCATTTTAGTACAGATTTCAATCACTGAGATTTTTCCAAATATTCTGCTTTGCTGATTTTTAGTGATATCAGAAGTGTGAATGAATATTATATTAAAAGGAACCAAACTTCATGGCATTTTCACTTTCTCTATAATAATTTATACATCTCAACCCTCATCATGCTTGTACAAGTCCGGATCGATTAAATAAAATGATATAAGAGATGAGTCGGGGATATTACAAAAAAATACCTCAGAGGAACTTTCAGGTAAATTTAGAGAGTCATGAAATTTAGTTCCTTCTCTTGCAATCTTTCTCTCTCGCTCTCTCGCTCTCTCATTGTTACTTGGCTTTTGGAGAATTCTTGGTCAACTTGGATGCTGCACTATTTTAGTCTGCTATGAAGAAATGACCGAGTTCAGTTTGAACAGAAAACCTTCAGGGTCCGATTTTTATCTCGTCCTGTCCTTGAATTATGTAAAAAGTTATCAGATGCAGATCAGAAAGTCACTGTAATCTTTCACAGTGTGGACTGCCCACTTAAAGTACTGTTTTTAGGGTGGTTTTTTTATCATTTCATTTTTGCTCTGTTCCATGATGTTGTGTAATCACGTGAATGAGTAATAACTATACTGAAAACTTGATGGTCTGACAGGTTCCCACATCAAAGCCCAATTACCCACCTCTCTCTACTGTTGATTCGTTTGCTGTTTGGGTTCGTATTGTATGCATTTAAATAAATCAAAAACAACAGCAAAAACTGATGTGGGATTTGTATGACTGAGACACTTTAAAAATATGGTAAATAAACTTCCCTTCTTTCACTCTCGACCATATTTGTGAACCAGAGGGAGATTTAGTTGTTTGCTGGCTGTGGCTGACTCAGCACTTAAAGGAGCCGTGCTTTTCTGAATATCAAGACAGATCTATCGTGGGCTCCAATTTAGGGATTGCCTAAATCTGCGTAATATCCCGGCATTAATACAGTAGTAGTAACTACATTTATATACATAATTATGTAAATTCATTCTGACTTTACCATTTATGTAAAAGAGACACTGTAGATGTCAGTATTTGTATGTCCAAAGCATGGTCATAAGAAAAAGAATGTCCAGCACGGACCAGTATCGCATCGGACTGTTCCCAAGATCACAGGGAGTACTTGTCATGAAGACCCGAGGCTGTTTTGAGAGCTAAGCGAGGCCATACCCAGTGTCTGTGAGGTGTTCCTGAAAATTGGTCATCGAGCATATAAACATCTGCAAAGTGTTGCATGTATCAAATCAAAATTGATATTTTACAGCGAAGCTCAATTCCCGGTAAAGCACAAATAAACACAGATATGACCGCTAGTGCACCCGTTGTGTGGTCTCAGTGCGTATGCATGTGATTCTCAGAAAGGGCAGGAAGAAAGTTAGCAGAATGTGTCTGTATATAGGTGTGGGTGTATGTAGGAGTGTGTACAATGTTTTTTATTCCACCTACCTGGCTGATTTATTGCCTATTTACCAAGCGTCTCTTTGCTGTGGGTTTTTTTTTTTTTTTTTTTTGGATTTGTGTAGAATCGGTATCGAAGCATGCATTGAAGCATGCATTTGCAGGTGGGCATGCAACACACTTGCGCACACTGACACACAAACACACACGTTCACAAATGAGCCTGTGACTCAGGAAGTACAGACTGAGGTCGTTAAAGGTAGAGCATGGTTAAACCGAGCTGTTTTTCTTCCTGGCCGTGTTGATCAACGATTGTTTATCTTTCTTTCTTTGAGTGTCAACACGTTGGTTTGCTCCTTTAATTTCTGAAGGTCAGTGGGATCTTTTTTTTTTTTTTTAAGTTGTGCGCACTTCATCATGCGCTCTTCAGGCAAATGCAATGCGTTGACACTGTAAATTCTCGTTCAATTGTTCCTTGAAGACACACACAGACCACTACACGCACAAGTTCCACATAACTCATTCATATTGAAAGTTGTGGTTTTGGCGCAATTATGAATCTTATAACTGCCAACTGAAGCTTCGCTATATATTCTGACTATATACATTGGTTTCGATTTATCTGCCGACTTCCTGACGACGTGTTCTCATGGCCGAGCAAATAAAAGTGCAAATTTAAAGGTGTTGCCAGTATAAGGTTACTTCCATAGGCCAACTTCTGTAGCGTTGTTTAATTTGGGTGGGTGTGCAATAAATATCCATAGTTTGTGTTACGAGCACTGAAAATGGGACCGGTGATGGTGTGTGTCCAAACATTTTGATTGGTTCAGTGTAAAATTCAGACTCCACCCAAAAATATTTGAATCAGTTAAAACATTTTTGACGTGCTGACAATTGTGGGGTTTACTTTTTGGTATTCACTGATGTCAGTTGATCTCAGGAATCAGAGATATCAATCAGGTTTCATGGTTAATGCTGAGAAACCAAAGAGCGAAGGCTTTTCTCCGTCACCATTTTCACTTTTACCACTGCACCCTTGGTTTGTGCGTTTCTGACATAAAAAAGTTATGTGAGGACTTTCCTGAAGTTTCTATCCAAGGTGGGATTTTGGACGAGGAAAACTCCCTTAGATTTTGGACCTTATCCGGATCAAATTCAAAGTCCTGGAATTTTTTAAAGGATTTTTTTTTTAAACATGGTGAGATCTTTTGGCATTTTGGTTGTTATGCTGAGCATGGGGGGAGGTTTGTTCTCGGTGGGTGCTCCTGTGTTGGCAGAATTGGGTGCAGCATCAATGCTTTACCAGTCTAGAACCATGAACTGCTTATGTCGGGGACTTAGGTGGGGTTGTTATGTTTAGAAAAAGAAAGAGAACACTCATATGGTGGCTAAACTGAATAATCTGGCTGATCATTCAGTATTGGGAGCTGGTGGAAAGGACTAACATCTCGGTCTAAAAGGGTCTCCGTGATTTCAGATCAAGCTTAAAATCTGAGCAGCTCACACAGATTTGGTATCTGCAGTGCTTATTCTGAGTAGTGTGTGTTACCTACCAGCAGCAACCATAGGTTTTTATTGTATTTACAATTTCATTTTTATCGTGCTAAAGAGGAGAAGGAACACCAATTTATTTTATGAATTTTGAATCCGTGATTCTTGCAAACAAGAACAACCGAATTTCTGTTCCTACCATGAAAGTAGTCAAATGTATGTGGACTGTTGTTGTCTTATGTTAAATAGACTAGAAGAAAAGCTCTACTTTGAATGTGCTGACTGGACTCAACATGTAAATCTATATTGTCCATATTATCCATATTGTCATGGTAACGAAGACAAAAAATAATCTGCATGTTAATTGTTGTCTACAATCTAAAAGGTGTCTCTTTATGTGGTTGGCTATGTGGCCTCATTTCAGTCCAGAACTTTTTTGAGCAATACAACACATTAAAATTAAGTACTTTATTATTATTTATTTGTCCCTCAGGATATTCTTGTATTTGTGCACATTTGTTGAAACGCATGTGCCTGCTGTTAGCATTGCTGAGAAAATGGTAACATATTCAGATGTATGTTGTTATTGAAGGCTGCAGGTCATATTGTGGCTCACTGCAAGCTGATTCTTAAAAGTTTCTCGAGAGGAACCAACACCAAACCAGCACTCGGTACACCCTGAACTGTTTTCCCTTCCATCACAGGGCCAACACACACGCGACCATTCACGTTTATCCACACCTAGAGGTAAAGTGAAGCAGTCACTTTGCCTAATGTGCATGTCTTTGAACTTTCGGAAGCAGTCAGTAGTACCTGGAGGAAACCCATGCAGGCACGGCGAGAACACGCAAACTCCACGTAGAAATGTACAACCCGGGACTCAAACCAAGTACTACGCTACCATGCTACCCCTTGTGCAAACATAACGACTTCATTATGGTCACGTGACCAGGTGTTGTCCCTGGTTACAACAGCTTGTTGATATACTGGAGGCTACGCAAACAGTTTGCAATGCCAAAGGATGCAGGCTGACGCAATAGCTCCCTCTAATTATTTTCATAGACTTTCCCGACTGGCACCGCAGAGGGACCTTGAGGAATTTACTTTGTGTGACAGGATTAATCCTTACAAACATGTGTCATAACTGCGCTCAGACTGAACACCAGCAGTCTAAAATGTTCCTGAAAAAATATCACTACATAAATCCACTGCTCATTATGTACCGGTAAAAAAAAAGCACATGTAAAATGACGGGCTTCAGTCAGTTGCTTCCACCCAACTGAACTAGCTAACAACACACACCTTCCCTCTGTCTGTGCTTTGATTTCAATAGAATTATTTGTAATGAATAGCTTTCTCGTTATTATAAATAAAAAACTACAAAATATTAGCTTTACATGTGCACTCACCGGTTATAATAAAATGGTCACTGCAAACACAATCTTTACATTTAAATTTGCTCTGGAGATGTTGCTGAACCATTTAGCTTCTGGAAAGTTCTTTAGCATGCTCGCCCTGACTTTTAATGATTGCTGGGATATGGAAAAACCGCTTGTTTCTCACACTCTGACTGCAGGTGGAACAACTACTTCAGTTCATTTTCTGTAACCGCTTAATCCTAATTAGAGTCGCAGGGAGGCTGGCCCCCATCCCAGCCAACTTCGGGCGAGGGTAGAGTACACCCTGGACAGCTCGCCAGGCCATCGTAGGGCGGAAACACGCCAATGGCTTTGCAGCTACTCTTGTCGAAAGTCAGCAATGGTTCTTTTACATGCCTCACACCATAGACAGTGAGAGACATGGCCGGCCTTTGATAACCCAGTTAGCTGCACTAGGAAAAACAGTGACAACCTTGTGGAGAGTGGGACTCGAACCCCCAACCTTTGGATCAGCGATCCAGTGCCCTATACCACTAGACCACCACTGCCCCAAACAACTACTTACAGATATTTACTCTACGTTCTAAATTCACAGTGTGAAGGGCAGGTGGCGTAGTTGTTAGGGTGCTGGGCTCATGATCGGGAGGTTGTGTGTTCAAATCCCAGTGAGACCCCCACTGTGCTAAGACCGCGGGGCAAGGTCTTAACCACAAGTGTTCCTCTGCTCACCCAGCAGTATAAATAGTACCAGTAAAACTATACTGGGAAGGTAACCTGCGATGAACTAGCGTCCCATCCAGGCAGAGTTGAACTCCTAGTCGCTTCATGCTATGGAAACCGGGGATAAGCACCGGCCTGATGAGCCAGTATGGCTTGGGTGTAAGGACCCCAATGGACTTTGCCTACATTCAAGGTGTCCTCGAGGCCACCAGTATGGAGCCAGCACAGTGCTTTCTCATTGGCTTCTGGCTTATGATGCATAATGCATAAGATCTAAACAAAACAGTTTAATGAATCTTATACATCTCCTAATATATATTTCACTTCTTCCTTACTTGAAATCTGTTGGTTGATATTCAGTCATTTGGTCGCCCTAGGGCGGGCAACTACTAGGGATTTCCATAGTGGTTGTCTAACAACGCTAATGTAATTCACATGGGACGCCACACCACAAGTGCATACTGTGGGCCAAACTGGAAAAGATCCTTCCTTTGCCCCAATTTTATGACACAAGCAGCATCAGTAGCTTCTTCCTCTAACAAGAGAAATAGGGCAGGAAGCACTACCTGTATTGTATTCACCACGTTTGTTGTACATATACACCATGACCCTGTTAAGCAGGGCTAAGGATGTACTGTCACTTGCCCAAGGTGAGCTGTTGGTTGATCGATTACCTTAAAGATGGGAAAAGATCTGATCCTTATCACCAAAGAGGTGATTAGTTACCCTATTCTTGTATGTAAGGTAAAGGTAAAGTCCTTTGGGGTCTTTATACCCGAGCGACTCATCAGGCCGGTTACCTTCCCAGTATATTTTTATTGGTACCCATTTATATTGCCGGGTGAACAGAGGCACACTTGTGGTTAATAACTTGCCCAGGTGTCTTACTGTGGGGGTCTAACTGGGATTCGAACACACAACCTCCCGATCATGAGCGCAGCACCCTAACCACTACATCACCAGCCTCACCTTCTTGTATGTGTGTTAATTTATTCTTGGAATTGTTTTTATTATTCTTGTAAACTTAAACATCTTAAACTAATTTAATAATGAATAATAAAAAATAAATTAAAATTAAAAAAGCTTACCTTTTTCTGCAGTGCTTGGATTAAGCACTATGCTGTATATACACACACACACACACACACACACACACATTTGAGTTTCACGGTATACTCGGTCTATTTTAACAAGCCAGTATAAGAATATACAGTCGGCCCCCTACTTACGAAATTAATCTGTTCCAGCGCCTTCTTTGTAACGCGGAGGTTTCGTAAGTAGATGCGCATTTTACATGTAAAATACCTGATTTGTTCCAAGGCTCCCAAGACTACCCCATAAACCCTTTAAAAATAATGAAAGTATACCAATTTTGTATGAAATATGCGTTAAAAGTAAAAGAAAATTATTTATTAAACCATTTAAACATTTTACTAACATATTAAACCATTTTATTAACATATTTACTGTATTAATTAAACCATAATTAAAAATTTTAAATTAACGCACATATACACACACACACACACACAACACTATCTCTATCTCTCTGTCTCTCTCACACACACACCCACATGTACACTCAATACACATGCGCTCTGCTGAATGCAGGCTCCACCCACACGCAGGACGCCGGAGCATTTTAAGACAGGGAATTCAAAGCGCATTCCCCACTTGACAGATCAGAGGTCCAAACTCAACTTTAACTTGTATCCTTGAAGGATCGGAGGTCCGAATGAGCCGCGTTTTGCTCACATTCGGCGGAGCGCGCCACATTTATTAAACATTTACTGAACGAAAATTAAGCTGCAATGTGCTCTCTCGAAAGAGAGTATAGAATGCCTCCTTTCATCTTTGACTGTCTCTGTATGCAGTCTCTCTCTCTCACACACACACACACACAGACACAGTGTCTATCTCTTTCTCTGTCCCTCTCTCTCTCACACTCACACACACGCAAAACTCTCTGGTGTGTTTTGCCAAATGTGTACTCCGCCCACATACGGCCCGGAGCTGACGGAGAAATTGTATTTAAATTTTTAAATGGACAGGATGTTGTATTTAAAGCGGAATTACAGTACCTGTTTGAAAGATCAGAGGTCCTGATTCAATATTAACTTGCTTCCTTGTGAGATTGGAGGTCTTGTCCCACGGAGCGCTCTGTTTCCATGCTCCTTCTGGTTCAATATCGTGCCAAAATAATCACCTCCGTGACTGTATTTCCACTTTTCAGTATTTTCCGGGTCCATGATGGATAACGAAATATAACACTGCAATGATCTCTCAAAAGGAACTCACAAGCCAACATTCCTGTTCAACTCTCCTCTCTCACACGTGTGACAAACAGGAAGTATGGGTACAGGAAGTATGGGTACAGTTCAGCTGCCTCCTGGCCAATGGGAGGCCAGCGGGGCGGGATGTTGGGAGACAGCCAATGAGAGAGCAACTCGTGCATGGTTTGAATTTTGAATTGCGCGTTTGAATTTTTGAATGGTGCATTTGGCACTTTTCGTAAGAGTAGGTTGTTTTTGTATACAGAGGACGAAAATTTAGGAAAATGTTTTTCGTAACCTCGAGTTTTCGTACCCAGAGGGTTTCGTAAGTGGGGGGCCGACTGTATTCACTGATCGTGAATTCAAAGCACTTCTGTAAGTCACTCTGGAGCGTATGATAAATGCTGTAAATGTAAATAATAATATTTGGTTCTCCCCAGGTAGTCATGTGTCCACCTGTATTTTTTTTTTGTTGTTGTTATTAATACTTAATTTGTCTGTCTGTCTGTGTGCAGTATAAATACTTCTGCACAGATTTTGAATTTTTTTTTTTGAGTTGGGTATGGAACAAGGAAGAAACTATTAAATTTTGGATGTCATTTTTACATTGGAATCATGTTTAAAAACATTTAGGAAAAGTTGGCTATTCCTATTACTTAAATGTTGGCCCTGCGATAGCCTAGCGAGCTGTCCAGGGTGTACCTCGCCCAGAGACGGCTGGGATGGGCACCAGACTTCCCATGACCCTATTGTTTAACAGTGTGCAAAATGTTCAGCAGACACCCAATAGGGGAAGAGCTTTCATTATAACCCTGATGAGATATGAAAACCTGCACTCTGATGCAATTTAATCAATGTACTTGTCACCACATCCCATTTGTCTGACTTTGGTGCCCTACGCTCTGTCAACGCCCCTCTAGTCCTTATTTTAACTTTGCTTTGCATGCTTGTTTATTAGCCAACATATGCAAAAAAAATTGTGAATCTTTTTTTTTAAAATGAAATATTTACTAGAGTTGAGATTTTAAACATGGAAGACTCTGTTGATGATCAGGAACAAATTCTGGATCCAGGAAATTTTTTCAGGATTCTTTTAACATTATGAGAGAGAATGATCTATGACATTATTGGTCATATCTTGTATAGAAGATTGCTTGGTAGAGGTTTGCGGGGGGGGGGGGGGGGTGGTGCTCTTGTCCTTTCTTTTCAATTCTGGCTCTTAGCATATAATGAAACCAAGCATTAGAATGTAACAGCGTTAACCATGACCAAGTTTTCAGTGGTGTGTGACCCTCAAGGGAGCATGTACTGAAGCTTTTTATATCTCGTAATGCTCTTGGCTTTGTGTTCTGTCAGAATCACATCGCTCTCTGGAGCCCTGGAAGTGTTTCTGAATCTTGCACGTTCCACTGCACTAAAGTAGTGTCTCTCACCCATAATTACACCACTGTGGTTGGTGTGGCCTTATTTCTTCAGTCTACATTGAATAAAGTGGGAAACAGTAAAATGCTCATTGCCCACTACTTGAAACAGGAAATGCTTTTTTTTTTTTTTTTTTTAATCTATCTGTTCTTACTTACTGTTGGCGTTACAGAAAGACATCCTCTCCTGCCTTGCAGTTGAGGATGTACATTGCTAACAGTGTGTCATATACTGTACTAGGGTCTTCTTCTTTTCGGCTTTTCCCCTTTTTTAGGGGTCGCCACAGCGGATCATCACATTTGCATGCTTGACTTGGCATTGTCGGATGCCCTTCCTGACACAGCCCTTTAGCAAGGGGCAGAAACACGGCAACAGCTATGTAGCTACTCTATGAAAGTTAGCAATGGTTCTTTTACATGAACGTCTCACCATAGACAGTGAGAGACATGGCTGGCCTTGTGTCAGATACTAAACTCTGATAGGATATTAGCTTGGAAGGAACATGA
The DNA here is from genome assembly GCA_024760905.1 of Plotosus lineatus. Lineage (NCBI taxonomy): Eukaryota > Metazoa > Chordata > Actinopteri > Siluriformes > Plotosidae > Plotosus > Plotosus lineatus. The sequence goes on from CM045738.1 coordinate 25,592,420, forward strand.
TGGGAGGTTTCTACTGGTATTGTTTAGTGTGCATATATATATATATATATATATATATATATATATATATATATATATATATATATATGTCTTCCTTTCGGCTTTTTCCCTTTTACTCGGGAGTCGCCACAGCGAATCATCTGATTCGCACGTTTGATTTGGCAGAGGTTTTTACATCGGATGCCCTTCCTGTCACAACCCTTTTTAGCAAGGGACAGAAACACACTGACGACTTTGCAGCTACTCTTTACGAAAGTCAGCAATGGTTTTTTTACATGCCTCACACCATAGACAGTGAGAGACATGGCCCGCCTTTGGTAACCCAGTTAGCTGCACTGGGGGGGGGCAGTGACAACCTTGTGGAGAGTGGGACTCGAACCCCCAACCTTTTCAATCAGCGATCCAGCACCCTATACCACTAGACCACCACTGCCCCGTGCACACATATATATATATATGTATATATATGTATGTGCATATATATATATATATATATATATATATATATATATATATATATATATATATATATATATATATATATTTTTTTTATTTATTTATTTTTTAATATATATATAATACGGCTTGGCTCTGTATTTAACATATACAAAGTGTATATGCACACATGCCCAGAGCAGTGGGCAGCCATATTCCAGTACCCAGAGAGTGGTTGAGGGGTAGGTACTTTGTTCAAAGGTTTTTCAGCCGTAAAGCTCAAACTGGTGACCTTTTAGTCTCAGGCCTGTTTTACCAGCCATGAGGAAAAACTTGACCAAATGTATCCTATATTAAGAGTATCGTATCAATTCTGCTGCCTAATGGAATCCTCAAAATACATCTAAATCCACTTTCACTGGAATTCTGAATAAATTTACCATGCTTTTTGTACGTAAATAGTTATTTAGCCTCATCACAGCTCCACTTTAAGCCTAATAGCAAAAGGTCTGTTTATGTTCTTTTGTCTACTGTGAGTAGCGCTCAAGGCTGCAGCCATGCAAATGCTGATTGGATTAGAAACGCAAGATCAACCAATCATAGTCCTCGCTGTGGAAAAAGATGATCTTGGCAATGCCTATTCGGATCAAGCCTTGCGAAATCAGCCTCGGGTGTTGTCGGGAGTTCGCGGGCATAATGGGAAAAACACGGTTGGTAAATGTAAGGAGGAGATTTTTTTTTTACTTCCCTAAATCTAATCTTGGAAGCATGTTGGACCGTGATTGCACCCCTTAAATATGATGCACCGATTACTGTATTGCTGTCTTTTTCTTCTTCTTCTTTTCCTTTCAGCTGTTCCCTTCAGGGATTGCCACAGCAAATCATCTGCCTCCATCTCACCCTATCCTCATCTTCTTCCCTTACACCAACTACCTTCATGTCCTCCTTCACCACATCCATAAATCTCCTCTTTGGTCCTCCTCTAGGCCTTCTAATGGCAGTTCCAACCTCAGCATCCTACCACCAATATACTCACTATCCCTCCTCTGTGCATGTCCAAATCATCTCAATTTACTGTATTGCTGTCTGTTAGGTACAGTGAAGTAAAGACTGTAGTTCATTGGCATCAGCAAGTGTTCCGACTTCTTTGGTGGGTGGTGTTAGGAATCATTATTAATGTCGAACACCACAGTGTGAACACACAAAGTCAACTGGAGTTCAAACAATAAAAAGTCACTTCATGCTTGATCAGTTATATTTAATTTTTGCATGCAAACCATTGTGAAACAACCACTTCAGAGATGATTATAAATATTATACTGTATTATCAGGTTGTTTTTATGGTGTTATTATCATTTGATCGTTATATTTTTATAGTTTGTATGGCAAATACAGTGAACTGTCGCTAAAAGTAAAACTTTAAATCTCTATGATTATATATAAAATATTCAGGGTGTGTGTGTGTGTGTGTGTGTGTGTGTGTGTGTGTGTGTGTGTGTGTGGAAGGTGTGTGTTTGTGTATTTTAAGGGGTTTAGTTTTCTCTACTTAGCTCCTTTTGTGGTTTAAATTCAAGTTGCTCACACATGCTCCCACACAGAACTGAAACGGTTGTGGTCAGGTGTGTGTGTGTGTGTGTGTGTGTGTGTGTGTGTGTGTGTGTGTATATGTGTGTATATGTGTGTGTGTGTGTGTATGTGTGTGTGTGTGTGCGTGTGTGCGCGTGCGTGTGTGTGTGTGTGTGTGTGTGTGTGTGTGTGTGTGTCGGTAGTAGTGAGATTTCTAGATCTCTGCACCTTAACCAGACAACAGTTTCGTTTTTCCTCTCCCACACTCGTAGTGGATGTCGACATGCTGACTTGACTTTTATAGACAGACCTTTGGTTTAATTATCTTGCAATCTCTGCATTAAGAGGTCAGTTTGAGTGAAAAAAAATAGGTAATGTTATTCTGGTATTATGATGATTTGTACAAATAACCTGCTCTTAGTGAGAATATCGGAGTTGTTTCATATCCTGTTTCGTGTTGTTCTGTTGTGTCTCTTTAGCTGTGGTTCGTACGTTTAGCGTTTAATACTTTGCTTTTTATTTATTTCAACCTTGGTTTTTATTATCAAGTGAAATCTGACGGAGTTATTTTCCCCCCTTCCTCTTTTCTCAATTCTATTTTCAGGTAGCGTGTGGTACAATGCTTCTGAAACAGACTTGGCGGGTTGGTACAACCACAAGAGGTTAATCTCGGCGCACAGCTAGCCGTTTGCGCTGATTCAGCAGTTATTACCGGAGAACGAAGCATCCTATCCATCACCTAAGAGCATAAAGACACTTTGATTCAAAAGCCGGCTGAGTTGCCGCAACAGCACGTGCAGTTTGCATGTGATTCACTGAGCTGGAAAGAAAGTGTACACCTACAACGTCTTCCATTTCGTCTCAGTCTCCTTCTGATGAGGAGGACATGGAGGCCAGGTTCGGTTTGGGCTGAGGCATCTTTCCTTTCTTCTCCCCTCGAGGGAGGGGCAGGAGATTGGTTCCTACCTGCTTTGTAGGAAACACACGTTGTCGATTGAACAAACTGTCCAAACAAGGCAAAAGACTGTCTATAGGCAGATGAAGTCGTGCCAGACAAGGAAGGAAGAGACGATAAAGGAAGCCATGTCACAGGAGGAGGGACCGAGGATGCATTCCTCACAGACCTACTACCATCATACCTCTTTAGCAGACAGTGACCTATCACCAAAGCTTTACAAGCAAGAGGGCGTGTCCAAGCCCTATTCAGTGCTAGTTGACAACAAGATGCCCACCAAAGCGCTGGCTCCTGACCTCGAGCCCAGTCCTGCCCCTCTACAGCATTACTACAAAGAAGCTTCCGGAACTGCTGGAGTCGAGGGAGTGGCGAAGACCAAAAACGATGAGTCATCTGATGACACGGAAGAGGAGGAAGAGGCGTTCAAGCGAGCCCAGATCATTGTTGAGGTAAATCTGAACAATCAGACCCTTCATGTCTCCAAAGGAGAAGTGAAGAGTGACAGTGAAGAAGAAGAAGAGGATGAGGAGGAGGAAGAAGAGGAAGAGGAGGAAGAAGAGGAAGATGAAGATGATAGTTTAGAAGAAGAGGAGAGTGCCGAGGAAGACCCCGATGATGACGAAGAAGACGAAAACGTGACCCAGAGGACGAGATCCAAGAGGACACGCACAAAGGCACGGCACCGCGTAACTGTGGCCACAGGGTCCATCGGAGTAACTACAAGGGGGCGGAGAAAGAGCGCTGAATCCCCACCTCAGAAGCGCAGGTCAGCACGGGATGGAAGGAGCTCTGCTCCTTCTGCTTCAGGAGGGGGGAGGGAGGTAGAAGAGCGTGGAACACTGGCATGTGAAAAATGTCCACGTGTGTTCAACACCCGCTGGTACCTGGAGAAGCACATGAACGTAACGCACAGACGTATGCAGATCTGCGACAAATGTGGCAAGAAGTTCGTGCTGGAGAGTGAGCTGGCTCTGCATCAACAGACAGACTGCGAGAAAAACATCCAGGTGAGAGGCATGGATCACATAATAATCAAACAAAAAAATTATACATATAGATGCCACAGAGCTTTAGACTTCAGGGCAGTCTGGCTTATTCACCTCCACCTCTGTATTTCAGTTCTGCCCGACAGATCAGCTTCCAAGGCTTCAACCTTCATGAAAGTTTATGCTAGTGAATCATCTGTTCGCTTGCTAGCTATGTCAGTTTGTGACATCATAGCCGAAGACAACCATTACCTTTTAAGAGGAGTAATAAATACAGCGGTAGCTAGAGGTGTGATGATTCAGTTATGAGACGATTCGATTCGAATCCCGATTTTTGCCTCTCGATTCAATTCAATTCAATTCGATTCATATGAGAATTCTAGTTTCATTTTATGTAAAATGTGTATTTTATATATACACATTTGTATTTTATACAAATATATAAAGTAACAATTGTCTCAACTGGTTATTCAATACCATCATTCAACTACAATTATTAACATATATCAAAACATGAAAATAAACAAACACAACCTTTATTTGTTTCCAGTTTTACACCAGTTACATATTGTGAATGTACAGATAATCTTAATCTACCATTTACAGTTTGTGCATTCAGAGCAACAATTCAACAACAAATACTTGCTTCTCAGTTCTTACTTTTGGAATTTGCACAGATCAAATGCACATGTTAATTTTTAACCCAATTCACATTCAAGCTGGATTATTTATATTTTAAATGTCAACTTAATAGCATAAAGATATTAAAGAACCAATCCTTAATCTTTAAGGACTCTGAACAAAGGTAATGTTTTCTTCCTAATGTTTAAACTATGAGCATTAACAGTAAACAGTCATAACACAAATTCACTAATTTGTCAACACAGTCAAACAGATTGAATTAACATTAAACTAATTTAGCAATAACAATTTCACAATAAATTATTGTAAAACTGTTACTGCTGAACTGTGTTAATGTGTTGTGAATAATACTGGTTAATAACTTGATATTCAAATCTGGAAGTTCCTTTTAAGGAATATCATCCTATCAACATGTTTCCACTTTAATGCAGCCCTCTGTGCTGTGATCACATCTCACCGTGTAGGCTAACTATCAGTTTGACATCGATGGCAATTGTCTTGTGATGATGACGAATGTGATTCTGCAGATTAGTTGTGTTGCCGTGGTAAGGGAATTTCATCTCACAAAGTCTGCACAAAACTTGTTTCTTGTCATGGGATTGCAAGAAATGAGCCCAAACTGGGCTTTTGTGTGCTGCTGTCCGCTTGACGAATTCAGCGGCAATTGCGATTTTTGTTTTTGCGAAGTCTCGTTCCTCACGAGATTTCCATAGCAACGGAGGAAAATGGCAGCACCCATTGACAATTGTAAGATGTCATTTTAGCGTTATTTTATAGCTTTTTGTGAATCCTTTGTTGCTTTACATGAATCGATAAAAATCGTAAAAACACAAAACAAATCGATTTTAAAATCGCATTTGAAAATGGATCGATTTATTAGTAAATCGCTTTATCGTCACACCTCTAGCGGTAGCCATCACATTAATCATCAGGGCTATTCTGGATTTCACTGAATAAACATATTTAAGGTGTTTCCAGGTTGACTGGGCCTGTAGAGGTACAATGTGTAATATTTCACGAAGGTCCAGATTGAAACAAGATGAATATGGTACAGTTCTGGGCTACTATAGAACAGTGGGTTTTTTTAAATAGTGGGGGGGTATGATGCCAGGCGGGGCACGGTGTGATGCCAGGGGAGCGCGTATGACTCTGGGGAACATGCTTTTCTTGAATTGTGTACGAGAATTAAGTGTAATTGCACCTCCGCTCCACTAGTTGGCAATGGCGCTCTCATTGTCTCGTTATGGTGTACCCGTTTTTCGCACGAGCAAACAATATGAAGTGCAGTAAACAACCCCTCAACACAGAAAAATCTATAACAGGAACGAAGAGAAAGGTGGAGAGAGACGGAGATATTAAGGCATAAATAAGTTGAATGAGTTTAAAAAGGGATGTATTTTTTTTATTTCAGGCTCATTGGTGCACTTTAAATCTTTTCTATTATAGATTAAAAAATAATGTTAATGAAGTTTTTCTTTGTTGTAAGTTGAACTATATTTCTTTCCTTTTTGTTTTTAATGTTAATAAAGATACAATGTTATGCAGAGGTGTACTAATAACAATTTTATAGACAAATAATACTATTTATAGTCACTCGCGAGGCGGTGAATTGTTTTTTCTTCCGGGGGGGGCGCCACAGAAAATAATTGAGAAACACTGCGATAGAAACATGAGCAAGATGGCAGCCTCCATGAGAGGGTGCTGCTGGTTTTCGTCTAGACAGTTTTCGTCCAGGTGGTTAGGGTGAGGGTTAAGGTTAGGGGTGAAAACCATCTTGGCGAAAAACACCACATGGGTGAAAACCATGGAAACCCCATGAGAGGGGACCTGTTCCTGTAAACAGCCTAATCCATGGTTTTGAAAACCTAATAGATTTTTTTCATGGCCATTAATCAATGTAAACTTATTTATGAATGAAGTACATAATTTCTGCGAGTATATGGCTTCCAACAAATATTAGACACTACCTTTAAAGGTGAATAATAAACCAGACATGAGCAAGAGCTTCATTATTAATACTCAGAAGTGTGTGCTAAAAACATTACAATCTCTAGTTTGTTCATGAATTTCGGTTTTCTGGGATCATTGCTAATGTTTACCATATTAGAATTTTCATTAACACATGAAATATATATTTTTTTCAAGACAGACACAGATTCCTTGTGTTGCCTGCAGAGGGAGACAGAGACAGATAAGCAGTATAGGGGACAGCAGTATTTAGGATTTATTCCTAAATTCCTTCTACAGTATTCCTTCATTCCTTTATTTTCTAAGCCCACTTAATCCTAATGCAGGCAGCAGGGAGGCTGGCGCCCATCTCAGCAGACTCTGGGCAAGGGCAGGGTACACCATGGACAGCTTGCCAGCCCACCACAGGACCAACACACCATTCACACTCACTCTCACACCTAGGGGCAATTTTGAGCAGCTAATTAGTCTACTGTGCAAAGAAACCCACACAAGCATAGGGAGAACATGTAAACGCTACACAGAAACGCCCAAGCTGGGAATCGAACCCAGGCCTTCTTGTTGTAAGGCAGACGTACTGACCACTATGCCACCATAGGATTTTTTTTTATCTAACAAATATTATAGCTCTTTAAATTGGCTCTATGTTTGTGTGTGTTTGTGTGCGTGTGTGTGTGTGTGTGTGTGTGTGTTATGCATTTCAGTGTGTATCATGTAATAAATCTTTCAAAAAGCTCTGGTCACTTCATGAACACATTAAGATCGTCCATGGCTACGCCGAGAAGAAATTTGCATGTGAGATATGTGAGAAGAAGTTCTACACCATGGCTCATGTCCGCAAGCACATGGTCGGTGAGTAAGAAAAATCAACGCAAATGATGGACACTCTAACATCTTTTTTTTTAAACTCCATTTAAAACAACAAAAATAGGCAGATTTTATTTCTTACTGTACATGTAAAACACAGCACAGAGGCTTTTTTTTTTTCTTTGGGCGATTGGGATCCAAACACAGGGTCTGCGATGATACAGTCCCATGAACACAGTGGTTTTGGGGGCTTTCTCGAAGGCTCAACAGTGGCAGGTTTGGTTTAAACTCCTGACCTTCTGATCAGTAAGCTAATGCCTTATAAAATAAATGAATCCAAAAGTTTTACAACACAAATGAATCTGTAATACAATAATTACTAACAAATGGAGAATAATTTGTGCCTGCGGCAGGACTTGTTACTTTTATACTGGTTTGAGAAATAATTTAGGTTGTCCAAGAATCGAGTTTAATGAATGCTGTGAGAAGGTCAACCTGGGTGCCATTGTTTGAGGAAAAAATTAGCTTGAAGGGAAATTAAAGCTTGCATACGTTGTATACATCTTTACACATCAAAGTACCCCATTGTTGTTATGTCATCCTCATGAGGAGAAAAATCCATAAATATACACAGCGGTGTCATTGCACTGCAAAAATCGCATGTGGTTCACATGCATTCAGTGGTAAATACAGAAATAATTTGTATATGAATGAACAGCGGTTCACTAGTTTATATAAGATTTGTTAGTTTAATATCTGTATACTGTTACGTTTGCCCTTATCTTGCCTTAATATGAATTAACATTCAAATCCTATTTTGCACACATGGAAGATTGAAAGAGAAGTGTTTTTAAACTGGCTAATTCCAACTGTTAAACGGATTTTAGCAGGACACAATTTTTGGAAATGTAAGAAAAAACCAAGTGATAATGAAAACTTACATATGTTTATGTATAACGGGAGAGTTTGGAAGGCTTATCATTTATATCACTGTAATCAGATACCAGCATTCAAAATATCCACAATGATCCCTGCATTATTATTAGTAGTATTGTACTTATTATTTTAAATATGAGCTCTTTCACATTGCAAACTTTTCTATCTGCCCTCTTCTACTTACGTGAGCTCAGATATCTGATTACATAGTGTTGCTATGATTGACAGAAAGAAAAGTATACTTATAAGGATCCAGATCATTAATCCTCTACCAACAACAGGGTGAACCCTGGAACAGATTCTTTATCTGTAGTTTTCTCTTTACTTTGGGTCATAACCAGCATATAAGGTACTGTACTGTAATTTGATATGTAGTGACAGGCAGAGATGTCAGTGTCACACGAGATAGCGGATGATGTCAGGCTGTAACGTGTATAGTATGTTCTCCCTCTTAGACCAATATGAAGAATTAATTTCAGTCCCTTCTTCGAAGAATTAATTTGCCGTTAAATCCATTGGACACATGCTTCGAGACATTGGATGACAGAGCATAAGAAACAAACACCTGGTTTTCATACAAGCTGCAGTTATAAAAAATAACTCTCTTTTCCTCTGTCTCTATCGTCTCCTCCCCTTCAGCTCACACGAAGGACATGCCGTTTACATGTGAAACCTGTGGCAAATCCTTTAAGCGCAGCATGTCCCTAAAGGTGCACTCACTTCAGCATTCAGGAGAGAAACCCTTCCGTTGTGAGGTACACACACTCACTCTCACAGCAACACACGCACGCTCACATCAATGTATATGTATACAAGTCACTGTGTTTGTTGGAGGAAATCGTCGTTTTCATTGCTTTCTCAAGGTAACCCACAAGGTGTGTACGTGACCTCATGTGCACCCTCCCCACACACACACACACACACACATACACACACTTGAACACAAAATTGCATTCATTAATCCTCTTACATGGAGGTAAAGCAAACAACCACCATATAAGATTTTAGTGTGTTTGTGTGTTTACCAAGCTTTACTTATGCAAAATATAAGGCTATGTTTATATTCCTTACACCAAACCCTATATTTACATTAAAGTTTAATAAGGCCCATGTTAGTGTTGGTATTGGTTACACCTTCATATTTCAGTCTCTCTATTGCAACATGTTATTGAAAGTCAAATCGAGGTTTATATTTGTCAAACCGTATTTGGCTGTAGTTTTATTATTGGCCAGAATTAAACCACTACTGCTAGATTTGAATCTAGAAATATTGGCACCATTAAAGGGTATGGTGAAGGGACTATATAGTAAATATATTATTTTTGAGGCAGTTCTTATCTAAGACCATTCATTTTATATTATCTGGTTGACAGATCCACCGAAGCGCTGGCAAAAGTGCCTCTAAAAAATCATTTTTAATTTTTTCAAATTATTATTTTTTCCTTCGCCAATCTCTGTATTATATGCCGATGTGAAAAAAATATCAAAGCTTAATCAGACACAAAATTGTATCTTTAAATATTATGTATAATTTTGTGTGTTTGCCTACGAGATCGCGCTTACATCTTTATATCCAAATGAATTCTCGCATCAGGTATCATGAGTCAAGACTCCCAGCATGGTTTGCGAGCGACTCTAATGAACAGATAATGCATTGTATTGAGACATATGTAATTTGCACACTATATTTGATGATATTCTCAGCACTTTTAGTGTCATCAACCAGATAGTATACATGAAAAAAATGTAAGTGATGAAACATTCTTGTGCTATTGATATCAACAAAATAACTAAAAAAATTGTATATTTTTATATATATATATATTTTCCCTCCGGCACTTTTTTCAAAATTGTAAATAATAATATTTTAAACCTAGTGGCCTTATTTTTTTTTTTTTCCTCCAACATCACTAAATTTGTGCTGAAAAAAGCCATCAACCAGAAAATAAAAAATGAGTGGCCTAACTCAACAGTAATTTTAAAGTAACTCACACCCTACAGTTAATTTGGCTTTGATGTATTTGATCTTCAACAAGATCATGATGATTATCATGATGATGCTGATGATCCTTACATTGTAGGAATCTAATCTGCATTAATGTTTAATATCTCTTTTTTTTTTTGTTATGGCTCTGATTGTGTACAGTCGTAGTTGTTTTTCCCCCTGCACTTTTTAAATATGGGGCATTTTACCACAAAATGAATTCAGTGCTGTAAAAGTTCATTGCGAGATAGAGTGATGTCTGTCTTGTTCTGATTTTGCTTTACATACAAAATACAGGGTGACCCAAAACCTACCACTTTTTAAGGGTGAGTTAAAAAAAAAAATCCCGTACCATAGCAATTTTGGGTGGCCTTCCTGTTCCCTCTGACCTCACTCATTATGATCTGTTTCCAGGAGCTTAAATCATGAGTACAAACGCTCCCTGACTTATGTTTTTAATTGGTTCTGGACGGCCAAACCTAAGTTGAAAGTGAACGTAAGTTGTTACAGTGACGTATGACACTCATACTGCACTATATATCCATAAATACATTACCATATGTCATAAAATACCCCTAATTGAATTATTATAAACATAACATTATAAAATAATATCAACATTAATTTCAAATAAATTAAATTCAAGCAAAATAATTTAAATAGATAACTTTTAATCAAATTCACTCATCATATATCAAATACAGTATCAAATATAACCTTTAACATTCTCTATGATGCGATCTTTCTGCTTGTAAATGGTTCCGATGGTCAATGGATGGTCACTTTACATGAAGCTAAGCCGAGTCACATTACATGAAGCTTAAAACAGCCACTCAACGCTTACAACATGTGAGGCGCTCAACACCGAAAGTAGTTTACTTTTTTGTGCTTGAGACAAAGCTCGGGTTATACGGATTTCCGGTCTTTCAAGTGAGCAAATGCACCATTGAATACTGGTTTAGTACTTGGCCTGCACTGATGTGAATCACCAGCAGAGCGGACAGTTCTCTTTCATTTCTGGATTCGGGTTTTCATTCATTTTACAACTCTCTTTGCTTAACTGAGTATGCATGGTAGATTGCATTGATCCGAGCAGATAGTTAATTTATCTCTGCGGTGAGTCTTGCACCCATGCTAGTAGGCTTACGCTTCTGACGAACCATATTTGCTTAGGGTTACAAAAGTCCGCAAAACAGTGTAAACACAAAGATCACAGAGAGATGACGTCTTAACACAAGGGTAACACGCTATATAACTGATTTTTTATATATATATATATATATATATACACATAAAACGATCTATGTATGTGTGTGTATATATATTTCAATGTATATAAAACGATGTTTATCTATATATATATTTAACTGAACTGGGAAGAAGGAGGGGCACATTCAATAGACGCGTCATTACGTCAGCGTACCATGTAGGTACGTCTAAACTCAAAATTTGACAATTTTTTTTTTTTTTTTTTTTTTGGGGGGGGAACGTAAAATCGAAAAAAAACGTTGAACGGAAGTCGGGGAGCGTCTGTATATGCTCATCAACCCCAAACTTTTGAATCCCTTAAGATTGTTATTTAGCAGGAGAATAGTCACTGTCCCACCCAACATGACCATGACAGCCTTTAGAGATCACCTCCAAGTGTGTGTATAGATGATGACCATCACCACTTTGAGGATGATTATCTTTAAACATGATGTATAAAAACTGCATTGAATTATGTGTGCAAGTAATAATTTTATTTTCTTTAACATTTTTTATATTTATCATTGAAATGGAGGATATTTTATTCGGTCACCCTGTATTATACTGTAGAACAACTTGGGAATATGAGTTTACATTTACTTGGCCTGCAACATTTTCAACATTGATGATGATGATGATGATGATGATGATACCGTCATCATTTTCTTAAGTTTGTTCAGATTGGCTGCACCAGATTTTAAAAAGCCACCTAAGTACTTTAAATATACTTTGGAATAAATTTTGAAAACACAATAAAAAGTTCATCTTTTTTTTTTCAGTTTTTTTCAGTTCATTCACAGAAGTTGACCTGTTTCACAGATAGGTCATCGTCAGTGTTGGGTGGAGTTTAGGCGGAGGTGTTATAACCACCGGCGTTTTTGTTTTTCTGTATGTCAGTTGGTTTGTGAACAAAATCCTAAACACACCCGTGCAAGAAACCATACACCAAACATAATGGAGACACCACCTTACCCGAGTCCCACAGATAATTTGATTTTGGATTAACAGGGTCACAAGTTTCGTAGATAGATACATGCGATTTGGATTTTAACACTGGAAAATATTGTTTTATTTGGCATAGGTTTTTACGTCGGATGCCCTTCCTGACACAACCCATTAGTAAGGGGCAGAAACACGCTGACAGCTATGCAGCTACTCTTGTCAAAAGTCAGCAATAGTTATTTTACATGATCCATAGACACACCATAGACAGTGAGAGACATGGCTGACCTTTGATAACCCAGTTAGCTGCACTGGGGGGGACAGTGACAACCTTGTGGAGAGTGGGACTCAAGCCCCCAACCTTAGGATCAGTGATCCAGCACCTTTTACCGCCAGGCCACCACTTCCCCCAGCTATCTCATATAAGTACTATGAAGTAATAGATGAAATTGTCTTCATGTTCATTTTTGTGTGTTGATATAACTGAATATATATTCTTTGCAGAATTCACGAATTCACCTATCAAATAAAAAATGAAATTAAAAATTGTAAGTTTTTACATTTTTTTATAGTTTGGTTATTTATAGTCAGTAATGGATCAAAACAAACAGCACGATTTGTGATATGATCAGGCATATTTTTGGTCTCGGGAAAAAATTCAACTATATGTGAGATTTAATAGGAATCAATACCTGACTCCTTACTCAAATGTAGTGGTGCACACTATATACATTTAAAAGAAATGTTGTTCAGAAATAGGTCAGTTGGTAGTTGTTGGATTGTTCGACAAAATATGTCCTGTAATTTAAATTTAAAATATCTTTATTTTGCATCAATATACGGGGATCCCTCACTTTCCGTGGTTAATTGAGACTGAGAGCCCCACACGACCATCGAAATCCGCGAAGTAGGATTAAGTAGAAGTAGGACCCCCTACCCACACCCCCAACTGACGTATACGTACATGTATATGTGTGCATAATATCAATAAATACATATTCAATGCTATAAATGCTTAAAATAACAATTAAACATTAAAAAAATAACATAAGATGTAAATAAAATATAAATACAGATGCTTCCCAACTTACCAACATTTGTTTTGCAAACATCAGGAGATATGAACAGGTCTGTCCGAGATCGAAAGTGAAAGTGAAATGAAATTGAAGAACAAGTAGTAATAGAAATGGAATAAAATCTACAGAAAGATATATCATAAATATAAGCATGAAATATGATTAAACATTATCCTGAGGTACACTTAATACTAGGCTCCAGCAGAGGGGGGCGTGGCTGATACGTGCTTTACACCTGTCTGGGAAGAGAAGCAGAACCATACTTTTCTGAACTCCTGCCAAAACTTTCAAAGAAGAAACAAATTGACTCCAGTATTATAATGAACTGGATAAGAGTGAAACTCTGTAAATTTGATCAGATCCGCTGTGCTGTGCTTGAGAGGAACCAGGAGTTTAAACAGCGACAAAATGATATTGATAATGTGATGATTATGGAGAGAGAGAGAGAGAGAGAGAGAGAGAGAGAGAGAGAGAGATTGCATACAGTACATTACAAGGTTGAAACATACGTTCCCCTCTAAATAATGCCCTTGTAACAACTTACAAACAAATTCATCTAAGAACGGCCTTCCAGAACCTAACTTGTTCGTAAGCTGGGGAGCATCTGTACACACACGTACAGATGGTATTGCATGACACACGTAACAAACATACATGCACACGCACATGCATGAGCGCACATGCGCCAGATTCAACAATGTATCCAGTTTTGATGGGAGATTTTGGGTTGTTTTTTTTTTTGTTTTGTGTTATTGTTTTTTTTTGTGGGTTGTTTTTTTTTTTTGCATAATTGGCCTTGTTTTTGTGACATTTTCCATAACTTTTCCCCTTATTCTTCCTTAATTTCCTTATTTTTTAATTCGATGAATATTTATTTATTTTTTTATTTTTAAACCACGATGCACTGAAGCCGCATTACTTGAAGCGCAGAGTAGGGTGGGGGAATCCCTGTATACCGTTATATGAATTTGCAGATTGTATATTACTGTAAATATTGATAAAAGATTGCATGAGAGACAACCATTTTAACTTGTGATTCAAAAATTTTTTCAGGGGGGGCAGGATTACTACGTCGGACTTTTCAGGTTTTTCGAAATTTCCAACTTGTACCGATACACTTTCAAACAGTATAATTCCCTTTGGCCTTGGGTGACCTTGAAAGGTTAAACTCAAGGTCACAGTATTTTGAGAGCTTATCAATTGGACCTGGATGGATTTTTTCTGGCTGGTCTTTTCCTGGGTAATAAAGTAAGGTGGGGTTAAAGACCAGTATACCCCTTACCTTGCCAGAGGATGGACATCATAAGGCCATGAAATCACAATGTGAAAAAATACATTTACTGAGAGTTGCATCGACTATGGCACTGAGGCAACAAAGATAAATTTGAAACGAGTGCTGATAGATATGCCATTTCTATGAAACTCTTAATAGGAACCCATATACAGGGATCCCTCGCTACTTCGTGCTTCAATTCATGCGGCTTCAGTGCATTGCAGGGTTTTTTTTAATATTCATCAAATTAAAAAATAAGGAAATTAAGGAAGAACGGGGGGAAAATTTAAGGAAAATGCTGCAAAAACAAGGCCAATTATGCGAGACAAACAAAAACAAAAAACAACTCAAAAGCCCACATCAAAACTACTTACATTTTTATGTGAGGTGCGCATCTGTGTGCACGCGCATCTGTGTGCATGCAGGCACACACTCAGATGCACACCTCACATAAAAATGTAAGTAGTTTTGATGTGTGTGTATTTATATTTTATTTACACCTTATGCATTATTTTTGACATTTTAATTCTTATTCTAAGCATTTATAGCATTGAATATGTATTTATTGATATTATATACACATATACATGTACGTATAAGTCAGTCGGGCGGGTTGATCCTACTTAGCGGAATTCAACAGTCACGAGGGGGTCTCGGTCCCCATTAACCACAGAAAGTGAGGGATCCCAGTACAGACTTTTCATATGAGACGATTGAATTTTGACATGAAATATCAAACCATAGCCATCTTGTTAATCTTTCAGACAAGAAAGTATTTTTTGATAACTTGCTTGCATCCCACTACTATTATTAAAACAAATACATGAATGAATGCATAATTAAAGCAGGTCCCATATAGGGCCTTTTTGCTGCATTTATTCCTGCTGTATGGTGGATATGCCTTGCACTTTACCTGCCCCTCTAGTTCCTCTGAGTTGTGTATTAATATGGTGGAAAATGTAAATCCGGATATGTAATGTGTCTTTTCCCCCCTCTACTGTTTACTCTTTCTTTTGATCGGGTGATATTAATTTTCCTTTGTGCATTAAAACGTATTGTATGTTGACTTAAAGAATAAAAGGATCATTCTCCAGTGTGGGTTGTTTGCTGTGGGTAATTATATTTGATTAACTGCCCAGGAACCCATCGAATGAGATCAGGCTGTCTCCTTCTTTGTCCTTTCTGTTTCCTAAATAGCTTGGAAAGTGCTTAAACCATTAGTAGTATCAGAACTGTTTTGCTGTAAGCTGGCTGTCCGCCAACCTTACTCTCTCTTGTCAAATGTTTTCATCTTGGAATGGAAGGCAAAATTCAATTTGATGGTGATGTGTCTAATTCGTTTCCAATCAACAGAGGTGTCAAACAAGGCTGTGTATTGGCACCGTATTACTGTACTGGGTTTTTTGGCATATATTTTGCATACGTTTTTAGAACTGCCTATCAAAACCTTCCAAACCATACTGGTGTCTCACTGCTTACTCGCGACGATGGAAACTGTTTCTCATTATCTAGATTCAAAGCCAATACAAAAGTTCCAAGAGTGAGTTGTGTGTGAATTTGTCTATGCAGATGATGCTGCTGTGTGTGCATCTTTGGTGCTTCAGCTACAAGCACTGTTAGATGGTTTCTCAACAGAATGCAGTAAATTTGGTCTCACAATAAGTCTTAAGAAAACAGTGGTGCTGTCACTAGTTGGTGTCCATAGCTTCTCAGTGAACAATACACCACTCGACAGTGTCAATTCATTCACATATCTCGGATCCATGATAGCCTCAAACCTGTGCCTTGATAAGGAATTGTCCATCAGACTAGGCAAGGCCTCTAGTGTCTTTGGGAAACTAGAGACTCGCATGTGGAGGAACAGACACCTTACTGTCAAGACAAAAGTGCGAGTATATGAAGCTTGTGTCCTGAGTACTCTTTTGTATGGCTCTTCTTGCTGGACAACTAACCGTCATCAGGAAAACCGTCTTAGTTCTTTTCATACAGGATCACTCAGGGTCGTACTTCAGATTTCTTGGAAAGACAAAATGACAAATGAAGAACTCTTCCATGTTACCAACTCTAAACCTTTGTGAACTCTGCTGAAACTCGCTCAACTAAGATGGGTGGGTCATGTCCACAGGATGCCGAAAAGTCGCCTTCCTTGCTGCCTTCTGCAGAGTGTCCTGAAAGATAGCAAGATACCAATTGGCCAACCCCACTTGAGGTAGAATGATGTTTTGAAAAGAGATATGAAGGACTTCCAGATTGATCCTGCTACCTGGACTGCTTTATGCAGTGATAGAGACAGATGGCACACCAGCCTAAAGAGGGGTATCAAAGTTGATGTAGATGCTAATCTTGAAAGATTGAAAAGACAGCGTGGCTGTCTACCTGCTGCTGTTTGACCTTCAAATAGTATAGTCGGATACGTCTGATGCTTGCCATACCTGATAGTATCAGATTTGTGACAGCTGTATGCTGGGGGATTTTTTTTCCAGGTTCAGAGTTGTTCCTCCAGACAATTTGCATTAGGTTGTAATTTCCACGGTTCATTCTGGACAAGGTTTCGTCTGTGTCCTCAAGTTTTGTGTTTACACCTTTTCCCCCCACTGTGTAATCACTGAGGTTGGAAAAGAAAAGGCTGATTCTGCATTAGTACTGATGCTTTGAGTGCATGAAGGCCGCCACTCCGGGCCTTGTGGTAGTTTTGAACCCCACAGTGGGGTGTGGGGCCCACATGTTGGTCTGGGTGGAGCTGCTTTCAGTCACAAATACAGTACAAGTGTGTTTATGTGAAAGCGGTGTGTGTGTGTGTGTGTGTGTGTGTGTGTGTGTGTGTGTGTGTGTGTGTGCAGAACACTCGTGCAGGGTAGGGCTGGTTCATATATAAATAGCTTTGGTAATGACAGACCGAGAAGTTGTAATACCAGGTTATGTCATTTTTTTATTCCAGAGCTCCCTTTTAGTGTTCCAGCTACAACTACTACTTTCACCCACGTTGTCTATTTCCGCATGTGTGTTTGCAGAACTGTGACGAACGCTTCCAGTATAAATATCAGCTACGGTCTCACATGAGCATCCACATTGGACACAAGCAGTTCATGTGCCAGTGGTGTGGCAAAGACTTCAACATGAAGCAGTATTTCGATGAGCATATGAAGACACATACAGGTGAGACAGGCATATGCGCAGCCTTCCATATCCATGTTTGCAATAACATGCAGTAAGCACGTGTACATGTGACTATGCATGATAAAATTAATCATATGTCGCAAAACACACTTTTGGGCTACATGGCGAAAAGGTTGTGGACACGTCAGACCTTGAGACCAGACACTTCAGACCACAGTCTTGATTGCAGCATGTAATTGACATGGCATTGTTTCAACAGACTTAACCAGCATCATAGTGTTTATTTACATCCAGCATCCAGTGTTGCTTTCACTTTTCACCAGCATCTTGAATTGATGACGTTAAACTTGAACCACTCCATGAAGTCTTCTCCAGCACATTCTGAAACCTTCCAGTAGGGTTAAGGTCAGGTCTCTGGGCAGCAGTACTGATGTGAAAATGATTTATCGTGATTCCTGAACTACCCTTTCATCATTTTACGCCACATTTTATATCCGAGCCATCAGTGAAGGAAAAGTGCATTGATGTGATAACCTGCACATTCAGTACATTCAGCTCATCAGCTACTTGATCTTATTGCCCCATTAATGTTGCTGAGCCTCAACTGGATCGACTGAAGCAACAACGCCATGGAGATTACTTGCTATGTTTAAAGGCCAAATGCTTGTGTGTCCATGCATACACACACACACACACACACACAAAGAAAACAACAAGCACACTTTTTGATTGACAGTTTATGCACATGCATTTTTCTGCTTCGAAATAATTAAATAAAATACCGTATTCGACATGATAAAAATTGGAGTGTGTGGGCGCTTATTAAAATTTTACCAGCGGAATGGAATGGTAAGTACTTATTACCATCGAGGTGGAAAACATGAATAATAACAGAACAATAAAAGAGTTTTACTGGTATCAACCAAACTACTTACTTAAAAGCTGAAAATAAACAGAAAACAGCATAATTCGGGGGGGGGGGGGGGGGGCGGCTTGGTGCTGTTCCTTTAAACATTTTCCCGGAAGTAAAATCGAGCCAATCAACACGAATGTCAGCTTTAGCACATGGCAAATTGAACCAATCAACACGAACCTTAACAAAAGCACATGTCCAGGAATGTGCTTAAATTTATGAAGTTAGTGAGCAGGAGAATCAGGTGAGAAATCCTCATCATCACTTTCTGATAGGTCCTTATCTGGCTCATCGCTCCATTCATTCAGAGCATCCCATAGTTTTGCTGTAGCAGTTTCTAATGGTTCATCTTGTTGGACATTTACCAAGAGAACACAGCAAAATATTTTCTGTTTTTAAAGCACGGCTGAACAATCAAATGTGTTGTTACTGATGAACATTATAGACATTCCCCAGTGGCAGGGATTTTGCTTCCAGTACACATGGGCGGTTATTAGATGTGAGATTTAAAAAAAATAATAAAATAAAATAAAAAAAAACCACTTGGGGGCGCTTATTGGAACAGGACGCTTATTACGTCGAATACGGTAATACAAATAAAAGGTCACATTTTGTCCTTTATAATAAAACACCAAAGATGTACAGTATTATCTCTGATCACTACAAAGGGAAAGATTCTCCATCAACCTTTTTTTCGAGGTACATGGGCAAGTATAGTGCATATAACAGACACCCCAAAACTGAGCACTGAAGGGGGATATTCAGGGATTTTCCACTGAGCCTGAGGTGAAATGGGTGATTTAATATATACTACATGTGAAAACAAAAAGAAAACTAAAATTTGTTTTACAATTATTTCTATAAAGCTAAATGTCTTGGTGCTTTATATTCTTCTACGTACTTAAAGCATGAAAAACATGTGAGCTCCATCATGTCATCATTTGAAACTAAAAGTGGCGGAGGGTGCAGTTCTTGCAATTGATGTGTTGGAAGCGGGAAAAATTGTCAAGTGTAAGAATATGTGTAAATTTATTTTTAAAAAGTGTAAGAATATGTGTAAGAAATTCCAAGTGTAACTAAGAAAAACCTTTTAAAGGGACTAATTGTATTGCAACTTGGTTAGAGCAAAATGGTAGGTAAAGGGTGTTCTTGAATAACAATAATTAGTACCTTCCAAAAGTGGTCCAAAGATGGACAACTGATGATCTACTGATGGCATCACGGGCTCCCTAAGTTTTACTGAAAAAGTGGTTCCACAAAAGAGTTGTAAATGCTGGATGTGATGTGTGGCACTCATGTATAATAGCATACTAGTCAGAGTGTCCATTATAACCCATGTAGACCTCAGGAAATACATACAGTGTTTGTTAGATCTGGACCAAGGAATGAGGGAGGAAGCGGTCCTGCTCTGAGGAATCATTTTCTTTGATATCATATGCTTAGATGGGGAAAGATGCATGATGGGAAGAACATAAATATGCACAGGGAGTGTGATGCTCTTGGAAATAATTTGCTAGTGTTACTACTCGGTCTAGGTTGTGCCATAACATACGGGTCTTCTTTTCCTTACGGCTGTTCACTTTTTTCAGGGGTCGCCGTGGTGAATCTGTGATTTGCATGTTTGATTTGGAATAGGTTTTTTTTTTTTTTTACATCGGATACCGTTCCTGACACAACCCTTCACAACGGGCAGAAACACTTTAACATGAACCTTTTACCATAGACAGTGAGAGACATGGCCGGCCTTTGATAACCCAGTTAGCTGCACTGGGGGGGGGGGGGGGGGTGGCAGTGACAACCTTGTGGAGAGTGGGACTCGAACCCTCAACCTTCGGATCAGCAACCCAGTGCCCTATACCACCAGGCCACCACTGCCTGAGCCGTAACATAGGGGTAAACAAAAAAATATATAAATGCTGTTTCATTGAGTTCTCTTATTTATATTGTTTTTCGTGCCACTTCCCTCAGAAGCCGGCCAGGCCAAAATAATAATAAAAACCTATCTAACTTCAAATGACCAATCTGACTTCCCTACGCCAAGAAGAAACAAACAAACACAAAGCACAGTGGCTTCCTTCACTCACTAACTAGCCCAAAATCAGGAGAAAAGGTTGGAAAATAAATGGCACCGGCTTCCTACTACCCAAGGAGCTGTTACCACATTAATACATACATACACATACATACACACACACACACACACACACACACACACAAAGGTATTAATACAATATCTTCAGAGTCAACAAACCGATCAGAGGGAAATATAGAGTCAGAACCAGGCACAAGGTCATACACGAAAAGACAACTAGAAATTACAATATCAGAGAGGCACGCACAGACACTGCAAAACACAGAGGACACAATTCACGCCCTCTGTGATTTGGCTGCTGTTTAAAAACACAACGGGAAGTTGTAATGTTGTTGATTTCTCTTTTTGAAATAATGAATAGTGTCAAGAACAGGCTCACTTTTAATTTAAAATACTTGCAATATATCGCAATACATATCGCAATACATGCTAGAAACCGCAATATATCGCAATACATAAAATCTAGGCAATTCCCCGCTCTAATAATTAAGGACCATCACATAAGCTGTTGGTTGCTGTTTGCCAGGCAATGTAAAAACACTAGTGGGTTATGATTTGTAAACACTGTAATGGGCTGGGAGCTCAAGTCAAGATACACCTCAGAATGTTGAATCGCAAGCAAAAGGGCGAGGGCTTCATTCGCAATAGTGCTGTCGTTTACCTGATGCTGACTAAACTTATGAGAGGATAGACTAATAGGATGGCCAAGGCCACTAACATCCTCCTGAACCAGGACAGCACCAACCCCTGTACCACTGGCATCCACTGTTGCACTACATAAAAGCATCTTGACACACTCAAAGGCTTTTTGGCAGCTAGACTACCACACAAGTAACAGAACTACGGAGAAGATTTGTGAGGGGCAACATCACTTTTGTTTATTATCTTTGGTTTTTGGATGCAGGAAAAGTTTCAATGGACTTTGTCACTCAATACCCGAGCCATCCCCTGACCAATCACTTCATGAAAAACACACCCATAGAGGTAGCAGCTGCCGAAGCAACAGCTGGAACTGAAGTGGTGACATCAGAGGTGGCCCAAAAGACATAGGGCATGTTTACCTGACATACGAGACCCGCGTTTCCGGTCAGGCGTTTTCACAACATAGTCTGTATGACTCAGCTTGGACTCGTCTGTAACGATCTGTAGGAGGAAACTTTTCCACCAGCTAAATCGTTGCCTAGAATAAATGATATTCTTGTCACTGGCAACTCAGGATGGACTGCAACTTTCAGATAAAGACACTTTATCAGAATGAAGATAAATGGTATGCAAAGAGTCTTCACTTCCCCTAGATCAGGGGCCGACAACCTTTGTCATTCAAAGAGCCATTTGGACCCGTTTTCCACAGTAAAGAAAACACTGGGAGCCACAAATCCTTTTTTGACATTTAAAATCAAATAACACTGCATATAATGTTTTTCCTTCGTGTTAATATGAAACAGCAATGTGTTGCATTGATTTAAACGACTGCAGAGACAATTAAATTACAATTCTGCTTACAACAAAAATATTTAGATAAAAAAAAAAATCGCCAGCCTCCCTGCGACCCTAATTAGGATTTAGTAGTTTAGAAAATGAATGAATGTGTTCGAGTCCTCCTTGTATTTTTATAAAGATAAAGAATATCTAGCCCACTAGGCGTGGGACGGGGAACAGCCAGATGTGTTAACGGGTTGGGTAGTCTACCGCACCATCCCTTCGTGGGATGTTCTTTTCTTTATTCGATATATTAATGTTGTTTTGTCGTAGTTTTCATTTACAAAAATGACAGCAACACAGAAAAGTATATGAAGACTTATTTTAAGAAGGAGCCTACTCAACATTCTTTTAAATATCAATGCTTAATGCTGCACTGATCGACCCATTCTCAGAGTGGAGACTGAAACGCACCCAGTCTCTTATTTTGTCACTGTGAGGAGAGTTATTTAATTCGGAGATTGCTGTGTATAAACAAATCTCATCCACCGTCTCTACTTCAGATGAGATTTCCATTCCTGGATTACAAACCCCGGCAACAAAAAAAAATCTCTCTCGCCACGCTGCTGCTTGCCATGAGCACTTTTAGGGCTCTTTTATATTTATTTGGTGTGGGCGGGGTTATTTTGTGTGTGTGTGTGTGTGTGTGTGTGTGTGTGTGTGTGTGTGTGTTGTTGTTGTGGACACACACAATCACCCCGCCCACACCAAATAAATATCCGCCCACACCCGTGACTGTTAATTTTCATCCATGTAATTTTCAACCCTAAAAGAGCACTTTTGGAAGGGTACCCACATCATTCAGGTGAAAGCTGTTTTAACTCTCTAACCCCTGGAAGCCCGAAGTGCTTCCGATGTAAGTAAATAAGCACCTCATGGTGCAACCGTCGGCCACCGTAAAGTACATTTTGAAAAGCCACTGAGCCGCACCAGAGAGGCGAAAGAGCTGCATGCGGCTCTGGAGCCACGGGTTGCCAACCCCTGCCCCAGATCAATACCAGGCATTAGAACATCTGCGCCACAGCCTGACTCATTAGACAAAGGAAATATCCCTTCTAACATAAATGACTGAGCAGCTCCTATGTCCCTAAGAATACGCAGTGATTTTTGGTTTTGAATCAGTTTCTGAGAGTGAAACTGTCCCATTCAGAATGAAAGGGTCAAACACAGAATTAACGGACGAAAACAAAAGTAAACTGTCACTCTGTTGTGGTTGTACTTTTGGAGGTGTTTTGTGTTTTTCGTCGATTTTTGCGGGACAACACGGGGCAAGCAGCAATTAGGTGGCTGGACTCGTGACAAGAAAAGCATTGCCAGAACCCAGTACTGGTTTTAGATGCACTTAAATGAGCACTAGAGCTGTAGGTGCACTCAGAACTGTCACGCCGTGATGGAGAAACTACAGTTTTGTAAGTGCCGACTCATCAGCCAACACAGCAGCATCAGTGAGTGAACAAACTTCTTGTTCATTGAAGTAAACCACGGTTCGATCTGGACAGTGGTGGCCTAGTGGTATAGGTGCTGGATTGCTGATCTTAAGGTTGGGGGTTCGAGTCCCACTCTCCACACGGTTGTCACTGTCCCCCCAGTACAGTTTATTTGGGTTATCAAAGGCCAGCCATGTCTCTCACTGTCTATGGTGTGAGGTTCATGTAAAAGGACCACTTTCGAGAAGAGTAACTGCATAGCCATCAGCGTGTTTCCGCCCTGCGGTGGCCTGGTGAGCTTTTTTATCTGTGAGGTGCAGGACAAAGACTTCAAGGTGTTTGTTTCTTAAATGTCAAGAATATTATTGCACACATTTGGATAATGAGCTCAATATTTGAAAAGTTGCGGTTTGAATGTGTTCTGGGTTCATCATTGGAATTATTTATTTATGCTGTTCATTGTTTAATTCTTTTAAGGTGGTCCTTGTCCATAACCCGGTTGAGAACCTATTTTATTCATTCTGGACTTTTTGAGAGTGAGTGAGTGAGTGAGAGAGAGCGATAGAGAGAGAGAGAGAGAGAGAGAGAGAGAGAGAGAGAGAGAGATATTATATGCTTTTGATGGAGCGCGGCCAGTTTCCCATGAGTCTCCTTTAATATCAATTGCCATGTTATACACCCAGGAGTAAATTCAGTTTAGCCGAAAATTGATTGTTATACTGTTTATTAAACCAGATTTGTTATTGCTACGAGCACATCCTGATGTATTGATGGGAATTTAGCAGAAGCAGATATAATTGAAGTATACTGGCTGCCATTTAGTCGTATCAGGTTCCTCATGTACTGTGTTTGTGGAACTACGTGTACATATATTGTGCATTAAGTGGATGCCTCACAGCAAGAAGGTTGGTTCAGACTTTGTGGGGATGGATGGGTTTTTTTTGTTTACTTTATTCTCTTTTTTTTTTTTCTTTTTTTTTTTTTTTAATAATTCAGGTTTCTTTCATTTGTTCAGAGTTGTTGTTTTATGTCAAACCCTACATATCCATTCTAGGTTCTGCCTTCCGAAAGCAGTTGAGCTAGTTTAAGGAACCCTCATTCAAAAAAAACCCTGATTCAAAAAAATTAAAAAATAAAACTTTTACAAAAGAGTGTAGAGTTGAGAGAACAGCCTGGAATGGCTCTAGAATAGTCCGAAAAAATCTAAAGTACAGTTCATTCCCACCACATTTGTTTTTATACATTCTGCCTAATAATGAGTAGAACTATTAACCTGTTTAAACTATTGTAGGTGAGAAGCCGTTCATCTGTGAGATCTGCGGGAAGAGCTTCACCAGCCGACCCAACATGAAGCGTCATCGGCGCACACACACCGGAGAGAAGCCTTACCCATGCGAAGTGTGCGGTCAGCGCTTTCGATTCTCCAACATGCTCAAAGCACACCGAGAGAAGTGCTTCCGAGTCACGAGCCCCATGACACAACAGCCTGCCAGTATGCCACTCTCTGTTCATCTCTCTGCCCACACGCCTTCTTCCTCCAGCCACACCTCAAGCCCATCACTGCCCTCTCAAGGCGTATCCAGTGCAGCCTCCACAGGCCCAGGAATGCTCGCTTCTGGAATCGGACATAGCTTTTCCCATTCGCATATGCAGGCCGCGCCAACGCAGCATCACCAAACCCATGTGCATCACCCCACACACGCCCTTATGTCAAGCCACACATCTTCGCACCAGTCTATGCCGTCCTCTCTCCTGCCATCTCCCCCTGCGCTTTTTAAAAGTGAGCCGATCAACCACTGCGCCCACGAAGACGTGTACCTGAGGCCAGGGTCCACACAGCAGCATTAAAAATAACCACACAGATCTGCCGACTGTACACACACACACACACACACACACACACACACACACACACACACACACACAGATAGTGTTGAAGGGAAGCTCAGAAAAACGTGTGTGCGTGCGCGCGCGTGTGTGCGTGTGTGCGCGTGCGTGTGTGTGTGTGTGTGTGTGTGTGTGTGTGTGTGTGTCATATGTAAGTGCTGACTGTGTGTCAACACTGTTCCTGTTTCAGGCTTTTAACCTCAATGAACTTCCTCTCAAATAATATCAGCATTATTTTACACCTCATAAAATAATACGGACAAATTCCACTCGAATCATAATGACGCCGTCATGCCACCATATGTGAGCCGGCACACTTTCAGTCTCTTTCTTTCACTTCCTCATTCTGTCCATCTGTCATGTTCTCAATTCCCCCCCCCCCCTTCCCGGCTGTCTGTCTGCCATTCAATTCATGTTTCTGTATAGTTCTGACCTTTCTATTATACTGGCTGCCTGTATCTGTCTTTGACTTCATGTGTCCTTTCTCGTTCTCTTTCTAAGTCCACCTTTCAACAAGAATCTGTCCTGTCTTTCTCTGGCTGATTCAATCTGTCTTTCAGTCCATCTCTCAGTGGTGCTCTGTTCTCTCGCTGTCTGTCTGTCTCTGGCTGTATTCGTCTTTCAGATTATCTCTCAGTACGGGTCTTCAATCTCTCTCTCTCTCTCTCTTTCTCTCTCTCTCTGATTTTATACTTCTCTTTTTTTCTATCTTAACTCTGTCCCACCCTCTTTCGCTTCATCCTCCATGTTTCTCATCTCTAGGTTTCTTTTCTCCCATCGACACATTTTCTTCCTCTTTTTATCTCTCATAACGTATCCAGCTGCTGCTGCCAGATTTCTACGGGTTCAACACAATTTACTTGTCAATGCTCTAAATTCACTTTTGAATAATGCAGCCTTCTCTATGTGGAAGTACACCATAAATGTGTGTGTGCGTGTGTGTGTGTGTGTGTGTGTGTGTGTGTGTGTGTGTGTGTGTGTGTGTGTGTGTGTACAAGCTTATACATGCGACTTTTAGGCACTTAATCTCATAGATAATGTAACGCATTCACTTGCTTGTTTTATCTTTTTATTGTTGTCAGATTTATTATGCGTTAGTATTTTTTTTCCCTCCCATAGCTTTCGGAATGTATGTTCTGGATGAGAGCTCATGGATGTATTCAACCAAAACTTTTAATTGGAAGAGAGACTGCTGGGAAAATTATATTGTGTCATAAGGGACTGAAATAAGATTTCATTAATTTTGTTCCGTATGATCTAACCCTCTTATTGTTATTTGTAAAGGTTACTGTTTTTACGCAGAGTTTTTACATATGTGTGTTAATGGGCTTAAAAAAGTTTATTTGTATTTGTTTATTCTGATGAATGTGTGGTTAGGGCGCTGTAGCGTGCGGCAGTGAGTGTTTGACATTGTGACTGTCGCTACACCTTGAGAGGTGCTGGCATTGAAAGCTGCTTCTCTGTCTTCGACATGACTACCCATCATGTACGTGTACTTGTACGTGTGTGTTTTTTCGGTGCGAGTGCATGTTAGTGACATCAATTTTGTTTATCGGTTCTCTGCACTTTACCGATACAGATTTGAACTGTAATTTTGTCTACTGTGCGTGCGTGTGAGTGCAAGAGGGTCAGCTTTTAGAAAAGGAGAATAGTATCTAAAGATGGACCTTGATTTTAATAATCAAAAAGCGCTTTATTTCTTTTATACTTTTATTGCAGACCCGACACGTGGAACATATGACAAGTGTGTGTTTTTCCTTTACTCACACGTCACCTTTCTGTTTTCTGATTTACCTCCTCCTTTTCTTCTGGTTGATAGAATGCACTTTCCACGTAAACCTTTCGAGTTAAGAACTAAGCAGAACATGTATAATGTGTATATGCTGAAGTGGTTCCAGCAAAGGAGTGAACCTTCCCTGGTTTGTGCCACTCGAGTGTAGCAGCGCATGATCACATCACGAAATGGTACTCAGATGTGCGGCTTTGCCAGCGTCCGACTGCTTTTTCTTTTAATTGTGTATGAGACAGGATGACAGACTTGTATTACTTGCAGGCCCTTTTTTTTATAATGCTCATTTAACATACGTTCTGATAACTTTCAGAAGTAAAAGAAAATAAGTAGCAACCTTTATAGCATTGTTAGTCATCATTTACAGTTTTATTTATCAAATGTGAAGTCTATGTTCAGTGTGTGGATGATTGTCAGCGGTATCTCATGTTTGTTTCACTTATGATCCTTTGAGCAAAATGATGTTACTTTCTATAAGGAACTTTGTTTGTAAGGTTTGACTTTGTCATTTCGTTCTCCTTTACTCTGTGTAATCAAAGTCCAACTAACGCAGACATCAGGTAAGTGATGAGTGTATTATATGAGAGCAGGGTTGAAAATGTAAGGATAGTTCAGATGGTTAGCATTGTTATGGCTTGATATACATACAGTACATTATTCTGATTAAACGTAACATGCTGCAAGGCCCAGAAAAGAGAGAGCAGTGCAAGGTCATATTTTCTGGTACTACCAATTTTACCTTTGATTACAGCATGTGATCACTATTCCATTGTTTCCTCAAACTGTAGCAACATCATAACATTTATTTCCATCCGGTTCGGGAATTGGATCACATCTCAAAGACTTTCAAAAGGTTAATGGGCGGGACTCTGAGGTGCCAATAGATATGTAAAAATGATTCCTCATGCTCTCTGAACAACTCTTTCAATATTTGATCACTAATTTTATATCCGTGCCATCAGGGAAGAAAAAGTTGGTATAATCTGTTCTTTCAGGTCATCAGCTGACTTTATTTTATTGCCACATTAATGTTGCTGAGACTCGACCGGACCAACTGGAGCAACAATGCCATGGTGAATATATGGTGTAATCAAGGCTGAAGACAGTCCAACTTGTTTGTTTCCATTTTTTTAAGAAGAAGAACCAATTATATTTGCACAAGCAACATTAAACCAGTACTGTATACAACTATTAATAGGACCAATTGTTAACCTGAGTTATGTACCTGAAGTTAAGGAAGTCTAAGCGCTGTTCACACAGGAAGCAGCTCATCATTGTTGTTTCACAATATTCTGTGCTTTACTACTGCTTGGGTTCATTTTCCTTAAACAGGTGTCATTTCCTGTGTGTGTGTGTGTGTGTGTGTGTGTGTGTGTGTGTGTGTGTGTGTGTGTGTTTGTGTGTGTGTGTGTGTGTGTGTGTGTATATATATATATATATATATATATATATACACACACACACACACACACACACACACAGCCATGAAAATAATTAAGAGACTACTTTTAATGGATATTCCCATTTTAAGTGGTCTATTTTTTTTTCTGTAGTTGTGTGTGTGTGTGTGTGTGTTTAGAGCAACATTTAATAATGTGAATTTGCTTGCTAACCAAAGCCTGTGTTTTTGCTAACATTTTTTCTATACTTGCTGCAAAATGAAAATACTGTAACTAATGAGCTATTTAATTATTAAAATGAATCTATTTACCTATTCATGTAGTAAACTAACTAGATACTGCTCAAAGGTTCTTGGAAACATTTGAAGTGGAAAATATGCAAAAGGTGTTACCTAGGCCAGCGGCACTTTTCAGCGGTAGAGCAAATGCCTCTGACATCCACACATTGCCAATGCTGACAGTTTTTATAATACTTTAATACTTAAATATAATACTTAAATACTTTTAGTATTTAGGTTTGAGTCATAGCTGTTTCTCTATTAAATCAAATACAATTAGAATTTATGACACAAGGGTTAGCGTAGTGGTTAGCACATCCACCTAGCAGAAGGAATGGGTTCGAGTCCCAGCCCCAAGTGTTCGTGTGGGTTTGCATGTTGTCTTTATGCTTGTGTTGGTTTTCTCTGGGTGTTCTAGTTTCCTCCTACAGCCCAAAGACATGCACATCAGGCTGATTGGCTATTTCAAAGTGTGGAATGTCTGCAAGTGGTTGTGTGAAGGTCTCGCAAGCTGCTCAGAGTGTACACAGACTTTTCCCAGTGTCGGCTGTGATAGTGTCCCGCCTTCCCGTTACTATTATAGCAGGATTAAGCAGTTTGACAAATGAATGCCTAAGTGAGTGAACACAAATGAGTTGTTAAACATGGGACATTTGTATAAGCAAACCATGTCTTTTCCCTGTACTGTATTTTATCACAGGTATATCCCCACTCGCCAACCGCAAAGGGTGAAGGATAACATGTGCATCCTCTGAGATACATGAAGCAAACCAATCACATTCTTCTATCTGATGTGTAACATTTTGGTCTACATGAGCATGCAGTTGCCCAAGATTGGTCAGTGTTGCCATAATTAAGCAGGATTCGAGTTTACAAGCTCTCAAAGTTTCCAGATGCTTAGCAGCAAACAGTGTGGTATCTGCAACATTTGCAGTTTAATGTTTGTGTTGTTTTTGTAGGCATGTTTCTCTCGTAGTGAACTTTGGAGGTAGAAAAAAACCCACTCTGTACATGCTGTTATAAACCAGTACAGGAACACACAACACACAATGATTTACAACCAACCATCCAAACCTGGAAATAACAACCAACCAGCTAAGCCTGTGTAATCAAAGCATGTCTGTTTATGGCCCAGACTGAAGAAGTGAAAAATAAGATTTGGCATGTCTTCAGCAGAATTACAAAACCCTTATGAAGAAAGTGGGGCAAAGGACAATGCACGTGATCCATCTGGGTGCTTTTTCCACCAGCTGGAATAATCTTTATATGTTCAGGTAGGTATACTCTATTGATATAGCACTGTTTCCTTGAATGTCATGCTGAGAAAGAAAACCAATAACACAAAAACAGTGCTGCCTTCAGTATTTACAACAGGGCTATTTTTCACCAGATTTCATTTATGGATGCGCCCATCCTCTCTTTACTCACCCTCTCTAGCTCCTTTATAAATACACTTAATTCTCCCAGGGCCAATGAAGGCTGGAGCCTATCTCTGCCAACATTAGGCATTGGTGGGGCACACCCTGAACTTTAGATAAATAAGTAATGCATCGGTGATGAATCTGAAGACTGGTGCTCAGCTGGATTAGACATCTGCACACACAGTGACACTTGAACAGTGGCTTAAGGAAACCCTTCTCATTTCATACATTTCAACGAGGTAGTTCTGAAATGTCTCTGAGGGTCCATATTTATATATTACATGTGTCTTGTCAAGAAGTAATTTTAAAATCTGGTTTTGAAATGGGACAGCTATGCATGGCTGTGGGACAGGGGGCAGCACCGTCCCCTTCCTGCACCTTCACAGCTGAAATGCCCTTGGACAAAGCACCAGACCCCAAACTGCTCCCTGGGCACTGCAGTGTGGCTGCCCACTGCTCTGAGAGAGAGAGAGAGAGAGAGAGAGTGTTGGATTGGTTAAATGGTATCCATTAGAAATGGTGAACAATATTATTTACTAAAAAGAGCAGAAGACCAAAAACAAGACTATGCACAATAATTACAGTAATAAAATTTAAAAATAATAATGTAAAAATAAAAAGAAGCCACAACACAAAATAAGAGACTGGCTGAAGCACACACACACAACGCTCACACCAACCTAAACAAAGGCCAATGTTGTTTTGTTTCAGCTGGCTGCCGCTAGAGCGAAAACGCCGGTCATACAAACGTAAAAACATACCTGTGTTGTTGTTTTTTTTTCGAACTGGCTGCTGCTCGAGCACAACTTCATACTTTTTCTGGACAAAATATTACATTATACCAAGTAGGGTCCTTATTGTTGGGCATTTTAAAAAGTTCTGTTAAATAAGGCCTGCCAATGTATCAGATGCCGGATAATCAGAACTTGTCTGTAGTATGACAATTTTTGGGGCGGGTGGTGTATGTCTAAGTGAAACTCGAGCTACGGTAACAGGCAACAATGTTTTATTTTGTTCAGCCAAATACTGTTTGTTTCGATCTGAGGATATCGAGGTATACCAGGACCGAAAGAAGCTTCATTGTTCATGCTGTTCAAGTTTCCTGGGTTTATCCATTGGGGAAACATTTTTGTCTGTCGTCTTCCTTCTTGCTTTGGATTGTCATTGTCCTAGCTTCTGTCAGAAATATGAATAGTTCTGATTTAATTATAGAGACATTTTTCTACTTTCAGTGCATATACAAAATATATAATAGCAGTCTTCTTTTCCTTTCTGCTGTTCCCTTCAGGGGTTGCCACAGCGAATCATGTGCCTCCATCTCACCCTATCCTCTGCATCTTCTCTTACACCAACTACCTTCATGTCCTCCTTCACCACATCCATAAATCTTCTCTTTGGTCTTCCTCTAGGCCTACTGCCTGGTAGTTCCAACCTCAGCATCCTACTATCAATATGCTGACTATCCCTCCTCTGTACATGTCCAAATCATCTCAATCTAGCCTCTCTGACTTTGTCTCCAAAACCGCTTATGTTTGCTGTCCTTCTGATGTATTCATTTCTGATCCTAGCCATCTTTGTTACTTCCAAAGAGAACCTCAACATTTTCATCTCTGCTACCTCCAGCTCTGCCTCCTGTCTTTTCCCCAGGGCCACTGTTTCTAAACCATACAGCATCGCTGGCCTCAACACCGTCTTGTACACTTTTCCTTTCATTCTTGCCAATACCTTCCTATCACACATCACACCGGGCACTTTTCTTCAACCATTCCAACCTGCCTGCACACGATACTTCATCTCTTTTCCACACTGCATTGCTCTGGATTGTTGAGCCGAAGTACTTAAAATCCTCCACCTTCTTTATCTCTGCCCCCTGTAACCTCACCATTCCTCTTGGGTCCTTGTCGTTCACACACATGTATTCTGTCTTATTGAGGCTAACCTTCATCCCTCTCCTTTCCAGGGCATACCTCCACCTCTCTAGATTTTCCTGCACGTGTTCTCTGCTCTCACTACAGATCACAATGTCATCTGCAAACATCATAGTCCATGGGGAATCTTGTCTCACCTCGTCTGTCAGCCTGTCCTTCACCATAGCAAACAAGAAGGGGTTCAAAGGTGACACTTGATGCAGTCCCATCTCCACCTTGACCTCGTCTGTCACACATACAGCACACCTCACCAGTCTTACATCTCTCATACATGTCCTGCACCACTCTAACATACTTCTCTGCCACTCCAGACTTCCTCATGCAATACCACAGTTCCTCTCTCGGCACCCTGTCATATGCTTTCTCCAGATCCACAAAGGCACAATGCAGCTCTCTGTATGTCTCTATTAACATCCTCAAAGCAAACACTGTATCTGTGGTGCTCTTTCTAGGCATGAAACCAAACTGTTGTTCACAAATGCTGACCTCTGCCCGTAGTCTAGCTTCCACTATTCTTTCCCATAACTTCATGGCTCATTAACTTTATCCCTCTGTTGTTGCCACAACTCTGCACGTCCCCCTTGTTCTTAAAAATGGGCACCAGCACACTTCTCCATTCCTCTGGCATCCTCTCACTCTCTAAGACTTTCTTGAATGTTCTTGTAAGAAAACCTACTTCTACCTCTCCTAAACACTTCCATACCTCCACCAGTCACCTCTTCTACTCTTTATTTCTCCCTTTTATTTTCCTCATTCATCAGCTCTTCAAAGTACTCTTTCCATCTTCCCAGCACACTTCTGTCATCAATCAATTCATTTCCCACTCTGTCCTTAATCACTAACTTGCTGCACGCCCTTCCCATCTCTATTTCTCTGCTGTGCCAACCTTTATAAATAATTTTCTCCCTCCTGACTGTCCAACCTAGCATACAAGAGTTATCATATGCCCTCTGTTTGGCCTGTGACACTGCTACCTTCGCCTTATGTTGTGTCTCCCTGTACTCCTGTTTACTCTCTTCATCCTCTCAATGTCCCACTTCTTCTGAGCTAACCTCTTCCTTTGTACACTCTCCTACCCACCTCGCTGATCACATTAGCTGTAGTTGTCCAGTCATCTGGAAGTACTTCCTGACCACCCAAAGCCTGTTTCAACTCCATCTTGAAGACACACGACACTCTTCCTTTTTCAGCTTCCACCACTTTCTCTTCTGCTCTGCCTTTGCCTTCTTCACCTTCCTCACCATCAGCGTCATCCTGCACACCACCATCCTATGCTGTTTGGCAAAACTCTCACCCACTACTACTTGGCAGTCACTGACTTCCTTCAAATGACATCACCTACATAAGATGTCTACCTGTGTGCTCCTACCTCAACTTTTATAAGTCACCTTATGCTCCTGTCTCTTCGGGAAGAAAGTATTCACCACGGCCATTTACATCCTTTTTGCAAAATCAGTCAACATCTGGGGGCAGTGGTGGTCTAGTGGTATAGGGCGCTGGATCGCTGATCCAAAGGTTAGAGGTTCAAGTCACACTCTGCACAAGGTTGTCACTGCCCCCCCCCTCCCAGTGCAGCTAACTGGGTTATCAAAGGCCTGCCATGTCTCTCACTGTCTGTGTGAGGCATGTAAAAGAACCATTGCTGACTTTCGACAAGAGTAGGCTGCAAAGCCGTCAGCGTGTTTCCACCCTGCAATGGCCTGGCGAGCTGTCCAGTGTGTACTCTGCCCTCGCCCGAAGTTGGCTGGGATGGGCACCAGCCTCCCCGTGACCCAAATTAGGATTAAGCGGGTACAGAAAATGAACTGAACTGAACTGAACAGTCAACATCTGTCCTTCTGTGTTCCTGTCCTGGATACCAAACCTGCCCATCACTTCCTTGTCCCCTCTGTTGCCTGCACCAATGACCACTCTTTCACCTCTGTAGGTACTCTGCATCACTTCAATTAACTCACTCCAGAATCTCTCTTTCTCTTCTAGCTCACATCCTGCCTGTGGGGCATAAGAACTAACAACATTGAACATCACACCTTCAATTTCTAACCTGAGACTCATCACTCTGTCTGACACTCTTTTCACTTCTAGAACATTCCTGACAAACCCCTCCTTCAAGATGACTCCTACTCCATTTCTCTTTCCATCCACACCATGATAAAACAGCTTAAACCCTGCTCCTAAGCTTCTAGCCTGGCTACCTTTCCACCTGGTCTCTTGAACACACAGTATGTCGACCTTCCTCCTCTGCATCATGTCAGCCAGCTCTCTACCTTTTCCTATCATAGTTTCAACATTCAAAGTTCCTACTCTCAGTCCTAGACTCATGTGTTTCCTCTTCTCTCTCTGCCTACGGACACGCCTCCCGCCTCTCCTTCTTTGACTTCTTCGACCAACAGTAGTCCAATTTCCACCAGCAATCTGTTGGTTAACAGCACTGATGGCAGTCGTTGTTAGCCCGGGCCTCGGCCGATCCGGTATGGAATTCATATTTTTGACTCGCATGTAATATGTGGCATTGGTTTTACGCGGATGCCCTTCCTGACGCAACCTTCTGCGTTTATCCGGGCTTGGGACTGGCTGGAGGATGAACACTGGCTTGTGTCGCCCCCCCGGCTGCATTACAAAATATATTAGCGGTCGTAAAGTAATATCCTGTTTGGGTATTATAGGGATAACCAAGTGTGTAATGTCTGATTAAAGACCATGCTGGTAACAGAATTTTTTTCTCATCAAAGCATCTATTTTTAGCAGAAAAAGGCAGCTTCTTAAAAATTATCTTTCAGCAGTGTAAATTTGTGGAGTATGTCTCTTACCATACTCTCTAATTCTACAGGCTTTGAAATCCTGTGAAAAATGTGAGTCTGGTGTTTCAGTACATTCGTAATGATACTGTAACTGATTTAAGTGCATACCACTGCCTAAAATAACCAGTCAAATTGCCTGTTATTAGAGAGCGCTACTGCGCACAAGAAGGAGAGGGGATAGGAATGTCTACAGAAGAACGCACCAAGCAAAAAAAAAAAAAAAGTATATATATATATATATATATATATATATATATACACACACTAGTCCTCAAAAAATTAGCATATTGTGATAAAGTTCATTCTTTTCTGTAATGTACTGATAAAAATTTAACTTTCATATATTTTAGATTCATTGCACACCAACTGAAATATTTCAGGTCTTTTATTGTGTTAATACTGATTTTGGCATACAGCTCATGAAAACCCACAATTCCTATCTCAAAAAAATAGCTTATTTCATTTGACCAATAAAAAAAGTATTTTTTATACAAAAAAGTCAACCTTCAAATAATTATGTTCAGTTATGCACTCAATACTTGGTCGGGAATCCTTTTGCAGAAATGACTGCTTCAATGCGGCGTGGCATGGAGGCAATCAGCCTGTGGCACTACTGAGGTGTTACGGAGGCCCAGGATGCTTCGATAGCGGCCTTAAGCTCATCCACAGTGTTGGGTCTGGTGTCTCTCAACTTTCTCTTCACAATATCCCACAGAGTCTCTATGGGCTTCAGGTCAGGAGAGTTGGCGGACCAATTGAGCACAGTAATACCATGGTCAGTAAACCATTTACCAGTGGTTTTGGCACTGTGAGCAGGTGCAGGTTGTGCTGAAAAATGAAATCTTCATCTCCATAAAGCTTTTCAGCAGATGGAAGCATGAAGTGCTCCAAAATCTCCTGATAGCTAGCTGCATTGACCCTGCCCTTGATAAATCACAGTGGATCAACACTAGCAGATGACATGGCACCCCAGACCATCACTGACTGTGGGTACTTGACACTGGACTTCAGGCATTTTGACATTTCCTTCTCCCCAGTCTTCCTGCAGACTCTGGCACCTTGATTTCCGAATAACATGCAAAATTTGCTTTCATCCGAAAAAAGTACTTTGGACCACTGAGCAACAGTCCAGTGCTGCTTCTCTGTAGCCCAGGTCAGGCGCTTCTGCCGCTGTTTCTGGTTCAAAAGTGGCTTGACCTGGGGAATGCGGCACCTGTAGCCCAGTCCACTGCTTCCACAGGTCCACCAAGGTATCTGGAATCGGCCCTTCTCCACAATACTCAGGGTCCGGTCACCTCTTCTGGTTGTGCAGCGTTTTCTGCCACACTTTTTCCTTCCCACAGACGTCCCACTGAGGTGGCTTGATACAGCACTCTGGGAACAGCCTATTCGCTCAGAGATTTCTTTCTGTGTCTTACCCTCTTGCTTGAGGGTGTCAATGATGGCCTTCTGGACAGCAGTCAGGTCGGCAGTCTTACCCATGATTGCGGTTTTGAGTAATGAACCAGGCTGGGAGTTTTTAAAAGCCTCAGGAATCTTTTGCAGGTGTTTAGAGTTAATTGGTTGATTCAGATGATTCGGTTAATAGCTCGTTTAGAGTACCTTTCATGATATGCTAATTTTTTGAGATAGGGATTTTGGGTTTTCATGAGCTGTATGCCAAAATCATCAGTATTAAAACGATAAAAGACCTGAAATATTTCTGTTAGTGTGCAATGAATCTAAAATATATGAAAGTTTAATTTTTATCAGTACATTACAGAAAATAATGAACTTTATCTAAAAAGATTAGCATATTGTGATCCCTCGCGACTTCAAGCTTCAGTTTCTGTGGCTTCAGTGCATCGCGGGTTTTTCAAAAATATTCATATAAAAAAAAAGGAAATTACGGAAAAATAGGGGAAACGTTCAAGAAAATGCCGCAAAACAAGGCCAATTATGCAAAATAAAAAAACCCTAAACGAACAAAAACAAAAAAACAACCCAAAACCCCCATCAAAGCTAGTTACATTTTATGTGAGGTGCACCTCTGAGTGTGTGCACATGCATGTGTGTGTGTGTGTGTGTGTGTGTGTGTGTGTGTGTGTGTGTGTGTGTGTGTGTGTGTGTGCGCGCATGCACATCTGTATGTGTGTGCATTTATATTTTATTTACATCTTATGCATTATTTTTGAATGTTTAATTGTTATTATAATTATTTATAGCATTGACTGTGTATTTATTTATATTATATACACATATACATGTACGTATACGTCAGTTAGGGGGGTCGATCCTACTTCATGGAAATCAGCGGTTGCCGGGGGGGTTTCGGGCCCTATTGACCATGGAAAATGAGGGATCCCTGTATATATGTATGTATGTACATATATGTATGTGTATACGCATGCTAAAAGCCAACTCATACATCTCCACATACAATACTTTCACTAAAGATGTGCATTCACTCATCTTTCAAGCTATTTTATCAGTTTGGCTAGAGCCAAACCAACACACAACCAATCACACTCAAACCAAAGGTCAATTTGGAACAACCAATTAGTCTAACATGCATGTCTTGGACTGTGGAAGGGAACCAGAGGGAGCACACACACAATCACTGGGAACAAACAGTCTCCTCTGGAAGAAGACAAGGTAGAATCTGAACAGCTCACACACAACCAATAACATTCAGTTATCCAAATGCACATGTCTTTGGACTGTGGGAGGAAATCAGAGTCCCTGGATTCAACCTATGCATGCACACCGAGCTCATCCAAATTGCACATGGACATGGTCAAGCCTGGGGACCTTCTTGCTGTGAGGTAAGTGTGATAACCACTACTATACCATTTTGCCAGAAAGCCAACTGTCAATACACACAGTTCAACTTAAAAGTTTGTTGGATGTCTTTGAGCATCATGGTTGTTGTAGCGTAGTATTTCGAGTCCCGGGCTCAGCAAGGGTGTGCTAATGTGGAGTTTGCGTATTGTTTGTGTGGGTGTCCTCTGAGTGCTCTGTTTTTCCCCTGTAGCCAAAGACATGCACATTGGCATGGTTGGCTGTCCTGAATTATATGTGAATGTTTACGTGTTTGTTTGTGTGTGTGTGTGTGTGTGTGTGTGTGTGTGTGTGTAGGGGGGGTTGGCAGGCTGCTGGATTATTGGTCCCAATCTTGGAGGTTTAAGTTCAACCCACTATCAACAGGTTGTCACTACTGTATCCCCAGTGCAGCTAACTGGGCTATCAAAGACCGACCATGTCTCTCACTGTCTGTGGTGAGAGGCATGTAAAAGGAACCATTGCTTATTTTCATCAAGAGCAGGCTGCATAACTGTCAACATTTTTCTGTCCTTTGATGGACTGGCGAGCTGTCCAGGGTGTACTCTGCCCTCACCCTGAGTCGACTGAGATGGGTGCCAGTCTCTCCGTGACACTAAAATTAAGCGGTTCAGAAAATTAATAAATGAACGGTTTTGTGTGTCATCAATGCATTTAACCCTGTATTCTTAGTTGGCTGAACCAAACCCCTGGCTCTAGTAGGAGTAAGATGTTCAGCGACCCTATTGGGATAAGTGGTACAGGTCTCTGGTCAAGCTGGGAAACTAACCTGAGGTAACAAAGATGAGCTTCATATTTTCCAAATGTCTTTTTAAAGACCATTAGACCTAATCTTCAGTCCACACCTCATTTCAGGATGTGAATCAGCAATTCCTACTTCATTTCAGGAGATTGGTGTCATGGTGTTGAAGTATGTTATTCTCACAGGAGAACATTCAGAGTATTACTTTCAGTTTATTTCAGTTTGTCAGTACTGTATATTATTCAAACCTAGGTTCAGTATTTATAATATTTTAGCACATAAGTCAAACTTTATTCCAGTACAGTACATTGGTCTCACAGTGTGGGAATACAGTATCTTGGTCTGTTTCAGTGCTGTGTGGGCGGAGCGTCGTCGCCTCACTCAGCGCATAAAGCGCGAGCGGCTGCCCTCAGTCAGAGCCGCGCGCCACGCTGAGCTGAACAGACAACAACAACAACCGCCAAACACTTATGACGCGATTTCTTTGAGTCGGCACTTCAGGTAAAATTAAATCAAATTAGTGGTCACTTGCCGTAAGATACTGTTTTGATACTGCTGTCAGCGTTGTTTTAATGTAGTAGCGAGCTGTTTTAAGTGAACTACTTTAGTGCGGAAGGGTAATTTAGGACGCAGCCGTGGTTCTCTCACTGAGGGTCGTTTGAGTTTGTAGATTCTAAAATATTCGACGAATAAATATTTGGTGGTTTGTTACAGAACAGGTGGGTATTAATAAGAAATTAATATTAGAATTTATTTGTCAGAAAATTAAAAACAAAGTGCTGATTACCTTCCAACAATAATAGTCCAGATTGAATTGTTTTTCATGTTAACTGGTGACATTAGTTTACAGATATTTACGCTCCATCCATTCTGCAGATGTTTACCTTTGCGTCTTTTGATGTCTGCAGATACATCAAGACGATAACGTGTCCAAAATGAAATCCTGTCCTCCAGTTCACTGTTAAATATAGACTTATTATTGATGGGGCCGATGGTGTAGTGGTTCGGGTGATGCGCTCATGATCGGGAGGTTGTATGTTTAAATCCCTAAGACTCCTGGGAAAGGTCTCAACCACAAGTGTGCCTCTGTTCACGCAGCAGTATAAATGGATACCAGTAAATATATATATATATATATATATATATATATATATATATATATATATATATATATATATATATATATATATATATATACTGGGAAGGTAACCTGCGATGGACTGGCGTGACTCCAGGAGGAGTTGAGCTCCTGGTAGTTTCATGCTAAAGAAACTGGGGATAAGCATCGGCCTGATGAGCCACTATGGCTCGCGTGTAAAAAGCCCGAAGGATTTAAACTTAGAAATATACTTATTACATATTAGCTGGGGATTAAAAACGTTATCCAGAGTGGATAACGCTTGAAGGCAGAATGTCACTCGGAGCTGGCGGCATCTTCATTATCACACTTTAAAAAGGAAAACATATACCACATATATCTTATTTCAGTTAAGTTTGTATGTAGTTTATACTAAAATAGAATGAGCATTAAAAAAATTCACTCTTATCGAGCATGTTACTTCCATTTCTGTATAGTATGGATTAAAAATCTGAAGGGGTTTAAAAGGACACATCGTTTAGCTCTGATCGGAGTGTGCAGGGCTCACCTGAACTGCCTCTGTCATGGTTACAATATTATTATCATCATCAATAATTATTATTACACATTATTATAAATATAACAACAGTAATAATAATAAAAAATATGGCAATGTTAATATTAGCATTAATAGTAACAATAATTATACATAACAGTAATAATAATAGACAATAATAAAAACAATAATAATATAGATATATTAATATTTTAGCTATTATTACTATATTAATTGTTACCTTTATATAAAGGGCTGTTAGTGTTCTGTGGCAACTTGAAAAAAAGAATAGTTTAATTAATAATCCTGTCATGGAAGTTTCAAAGGTTTCAGCCTGGTACTGTATATACAGTATATATAGCCTAGAGATCTCTCTTTTTTTAACTGGTGGTGAGTATTTTTCATTTTAGGACTAAATAAGAGTGTACTGTAACTATTCATTAATAGAAAATAAGCAATTTGATGTATTGCAAAAGTGGTTTTAGCTCATAGTGTAATGTTTGCATTCCAGCTCCGAGCCCCAGGACAGAGACGCAAAGGATATTCTGAAGGTGACATTTCAAGACAACTATTATTAATAAACATATCAAAAGAATAAAACTTGGAAAGGGATTCATATCAACTGTGACAGAATTGTCTACACCGAATTAATTTGCATGTTGAATCCAGACATGCATGTTCTTTCAAAATCAATAATATAATATCTTTGTTTTGTTCTGAGAATGGTATGTCTGTGATTTCAGAACAGTGAGCCTAGACTGAGTAATCTATAAGATATGATGTTATGCAATGCATTTGTTAGCAAATGTACCGATTTCATGTGACGTCTGTGTAGCTATTGGTTCTCTTTTCAGTTCTCAATTCTCATGATCTTTTGAAATCATGGTAATCTTCAAATATTGTAATACATTTGCACTCTGTTATAAAACCTGGCTGCTTGGATGCATTAATCCAAGAAATTTACAGAAACTGTTAGATGTGATGGAATTTTTTTCCAGAAATAATAAAATCCAGGAAGAATCTGTCTTTCCTTCTTATTACTTCTTATTATTATTTATTGATGACACCATACATACATCTAAAATTATTACGTTTATATCTGAACAGGATGGTA
This sequence comes from Plotosus lineatus, assembly GCA_024760905.1. Taxonomy (NCBI): domain Eukaryota; kingdom Metazoa; phylum Chordata; class Actinopteri; order Siluriformes; family Plotosidae; genus Plotosus; species Plotosus lineatus. The sequence continues at coordinate 25,634,080 of CM045738.1, forward strand.
GTGTTATAGTTAGCACAGCCGCCTCACAGCAGTCTAGGGTTTGAGCCAGCAGTCTAGGGTTCGAGCCCTATGCCATTTCTCTGTATTCCTGGCTGGGCAAGGGCGTTTCTGTGCAGAGTTTGCATTGTCTCCTGAGTATTCTGGTTTCATCCCACAGTGTGAAAACATGCACATCAGGCTAATTGGCTATAGGTATTATTGTGGGTGCTTATATAGCACAATTTCATACACGCGTATGCTCAATGCGCATGAGACCCCTGTGCTCTGGGTACCCGTCGCCACTCATGGTATGACACGGCCGGATTCGAACTCCGACCTTCCGGAGGATAAAGCTGACGCTCTACCAACTGAGCTAAATCCCCGGTATGGATATGAATGTGAATGGTTGTGTGTATGTTGGCCCTGCAATTGTCTAGTGAGCTGTTCAGAGTGTACCACGCCTTCACCCAGTGTCAGCTGAGATGGGCTAAAGCCTCCCCATGACCCTAATAGTCGAATTAAGCAGTTCTGAAAATGAGTGATGAGTGAGAGAAAATAGTTTTGTTAGTGTTGGCCATACAGTGGTCTGGCAAGTCGTTTAGGGTGTACCTCGAGTCAGCTGTAATGGGTTGCAACTTTTCCACAGTCTTAATTAAAGAATAAAGTGGTTCAGAGAATGAGACGAGATGATGTTTGTGTTAAATTGATCCAAAGACATTGAAGGATTGTTTAGAAGAAAACATACTACAATTTCTAAACTCAACCACAGCAAGTCTGCATCTCAGATTATTTGTGTTTCAACGGCGATTGTTATTGTAATTAATTTAATTGTTAAAGACTCTTTGTGTGTCTTTCCCAGGAATAAAATAGAGTTCCTCCAAAGTCACTGCAAACAATGCGGGACTCGGTCTTCAACTGCTGTTTTAACCCACCTCATCCTCCAGCTGTAGTGGAAGAGACCAACCGGCACAGCAACAGTGTGCAGACCCCGCCCATAAATGACCGGCGCTTTCTTATTGTTTTTGATTTTGATGAGACACTTGTGGATGAGTGCAGCGATGACGCCATGGTTACAGTGGCTCCTGGGGGCTCTCTGCCCTCCTGGCTCAAAGACACATACAGGCCCGGCAGGTACAACGAGTACATGCAGCGAGTCTTGACCTACCTCGCTGAGCAGGGGATCACTCCGTCAACCGTCCGTAACACCATAGAGCGTCTTCCACCATGCCCAGGAATCCCTGCCCTCCTGCGCTTCCTGATGTCATGCCCACCACAGGACTTTGAGGTCATATGTGTCTCAGATGCCAACACAGTGTTCATCGAAACATGGCTGCAGTGCCTTGGCTTTCGTTCGCTCTTCATACGCATCTTCACAAACCCAGCCCATTTCGATGAGAACGGACAACTTCAGCTCCGCCCCTTCCACTCCCACGACTGCCTGCGGTGTCCAGTGAACATGTGCAAAGCCGAAATTGTGCGGCGATATATGGCTCAGAGGGTGCACGAAAGGGGAGGCAGGCTATACCAAAGAGTGCTGTATGTCGGTGATGGTGCAAATGACTTCTGTCCATCACTAACCCTGGCGCCAGGTGATGTGGCATTTCCACGACGAGATTTCCCCATGCACAGGTTGATCGAAGAAATGCACCAGGCCAAACCTGGAGAATTCAAAGCTGAAGTGGTGCCTTGGAGCAATGGAGAGGATATCATTAAAAAGATCAAGAAAGTCCTCGAAGAGGAGGCGTAAAACATGACTGAAACACATTAACAGCAGAAATATTGAATACAAATGCCGAACAATTACTTTTAATAAATACGATGCTCACTGATACACTGACAAGACGGTGACGTGTCAGTGGAACGTGCTGTTATATTTACCTAAAACCAAAATTGTATTTTCTGCAAGGGGCTACTTTCATAGTAGGCAGCATGGTGGCGTAGTGATTAGCACATAAAACATACTTTATACATGCTTTATACAAAATATGCTCAGATCCTGTTTCATTTTTAAATAAGTTTCCTCGGATGTCTTTTGAATGGGTAAAGATGCTCCGTTTGAAACCATTTTGTATAAAAACACTCTTTTTAATGTCTACGTGTATCTTATAAGATTTTTACCTGCAAGAACAAGCAGAAACAACTCGTAAACATTCTTGCCATGACATTTCCCCCTGGTTATAGTTTTGTATAAAAGCATTTCCTTTAGGGTGAGCGAACGGTAAGCATCAGAGGGAAATTATTTATCTGCGATCAGTGCGACAGGTTTTTATGGAGTTTGTTTTAAAATGAACACTTTAGTATTTAAAATAGATTCACTACTTTATTTTCTTTATTGTTGCCTGTGAGTTATTCGTCAGCATATGTTCTTTGATAAAGGCTTGAGGTATAAATGCCTCTGGTTTACTATTACTGATGGAAATCATGCACTTAAAATCAGTCTTCAAAATAATGTGTCTCTGAGTCTTTATTAGTTTGATTTGAATGACTGCTTTTCATCACTAAAGAGCTGCTTTAGAACAGATACTGAGGTGGGTGGAGCAGAGGGTAATGTTTCCACATCCCAAAGGCAGGGGTTCCCAGTACAATCCTGTTGATTCCTGTGTTTTTCCACATAAATGTGGGAATAGTTCCAGGTTCTCTGTTTTTTTTCCCACCTTCCTAATCTGTTTAATCCTAATTAGCATCGCGGAGAGGCTGGCGCCCATCTCCACCCAACTTTCGGAGAGGACAGATTACACCCTGGACAGCTCGCTGGGCTATTGCGGGGCAGAAACACGCTGACGGCTCTGGCAGGTAAATGGTCTGCTTCAAATGCTTGTGGGTATTTGTGTCCCATGATGAGTTGACATTATATCCAGTCTTAGTCCCTTCAATCGGCTCAGGATCCCAGAATCGGGATGAAGTCTGTCTTCCTTTCGGCTTTTCCCTTTTACTCAGGAGTCGCCACAGCGAATCATCTTGATTCGCATGTTTGATTTGGCAGAGGTTTTTATGTCGGATGCCCTTCCTGTCACAACCCTTTTTAGCAAGGGACAGAAACACGCTGACGACTTTACAGCTACTCTTTACGAAAGTCAGCAATGGTTCTTTTACATGCCTCACACCATAGACAGTGAGAGACATGGCCCGCCTTTGATAACCCAGTTAGCCGCACTTGGGGGGACAGTGACAACCTTGTGGAGAGTGGGACTCGAACCCCCAACCTTTGGATCAGCGATCCAGCGCACTATACCACTAGACCACCACTGCCCCAGCAGAGATGAAAAATGAGGGATTGGGGATGTGGTATAGTAGTTACCATGTCCACCTCATAGCAATAAGGTCCTGGGCTCCAGTCCCTGGGCTTGGTGAGGGCATTTCTTTGTGGAGCTTGAATATTCTCCCTGTGCTTTAATAGGTTTCCTCCAGGTACCCTGGCTGCCTCCCACAGTCCAAAGACATGTGATGGCTCTGTTCTTCGAATTCGAAGATAGTGAAGAGTTATTTCTTTTTGCCGGCGCTGAGTATTTTTGTATAGCGAGAGACAGTTCGCGTTGGCTGATCCCCACTCTCTAGGCCTAGGTCCCTTCCACGGTGGCTCAGCTGGCTGAGACGGTTGTGGTGGTTCCTAGACTGACAGAAACACGCTGACGGCTTTGCAGCTACTCTTTTTATGAAATGGTTCTTTTACATGCCTCTCACCATAGACAGTGAGAGACATGGTCCGTCTTTGATAACCCAGTTAGCTGCACTGGGGGGCCAAAGACATGTACATTAGGCTAATAGGCCGTTTTAGGCAGCTAGTTGTTCCCCCTAGGTGTGAGTGTGAATGATTTTGTGTGGGTGTGGATGCATTAGCCCTGCAATGGACTGGTAGCATCGCTCGGGGTATAGCCTGCCTTCAACCGGAAGTTGTCTGAGATTGGCTCCTTCTCTCCTGTCACCCTTGTATAAGTAAATAGTTCAACAAAAAAATGATGATGAAAATAAATGAATGATGATGAGGTAAAAGGGTGGAACACAAATAAAGAGTTGAAGATTATTGTTTACACACAGGAAACTTAATTCTGAGTGTTTTTTTTATTCATCAAATATTTTTTTACTGTAGGCGGGCCATGTCTCTCACTGTCTATGGTGAGAGGCATGTAAAAGAACCATTGCTGACTTTCGTAAAGAGTAGCTGCAAAGCCGTCAGCGTGTTTCTGTCCCTTGCTAAAAGGGTTGTGACAGGAAGGGCATCCGACGTAAAAACCTCTGCCAAATCAAACGTGCGAATCAGATGATTCGCTGTGGCGACTCCCGAGTAAAAGGGAAAAAGCCGAAAGGAAGACAGACAGATAATGGTTAACCTTTTTTATTTTCCTGTGAAATGGAGTTGTATAATCAGTATACATTTTATATATATATATATATATATATATATATATATATATATATATATATATATATACTGATTGTATAATCAGTCAAGTATGATGGAGTTACTGTGCATCATAAAACCAGTATTTTAAACATAATAGAGTAATATGAGTAGCTGTGCTGTGACCTGGTTTACAGATGAAATACACTGTAATTACCTACAGTACACACACACACACACACACACACACACACACACACACACACGAACAAAGCATAAGGAATGACTAGTTTAGTGGTTACCATGTCTGGATCTAAAAAGTGAAGTACATTTTTTTATCTACCCATTGAATTCAATCTCAGCTCTCTATGTTTATATTTGATTACTAGAGACAAGAATTTATTCCCTTTCTGTTCAGTTCATCATGTCATTTTCTGTAACCGCTTAATCCTAATTAGGGTTGTGAGGAGGCTGGCGCCCATCCCAGCTGACTCTAGGCAAGGGCAGAGTACACCCTGGACAGCTTGCCAGGCCATCGCAGGGCAGAAACATGCTGACGGCTTTACAGCTACTCTTGTCGAAAATCAGCAATGGTTCTTTTACATGAACCTCTCACTATAGACAGTGAGAGACATGGCCGGCTTTTGATTCCCCAGTTAGCTGCACTGTCCCCGCTGACAGTGACAACCTCGTGGAGAGTGGGACTTGAACCCCCAACCTTTTGATCAGTGATCCAGCGCCCTATAGCACGAGGCCACCACTGCCCCTTCTCTTTCTGTTGTTATCCTGAATTAAGAAAAAAATAAAAAGCATTCACCCCTAAAATCTCATCCAGGTTCCTCCCCTCTACCAAAAATATGGTAAATGTAGTATCTACTCAAAATTTCCTCTGTGTGTGTGTGTGTGTGTTGGCCTTGCAAGGTCAGGTTCTACTAAGCCATTGCCCAGAGCCAGCTGAGAATGGCTCCAGCCTCCCTCCAACCCTAATGGGATTAAATAGTTGAGCAAATGAATGAAAGCTCAGTCACGCAAATCAAATCGTTCATTTTCTGAAATGATTAATCCTAATTAGGGTCACAGGGAAGCTGGCACCCATCTCACACCTCCGGGTGAGCACAGAGTACACCCTGGACAGCTCACCAGGCCATTGCACTGATGGCTATGCATCTACTTACTCTTACTGAAAATCAGCAATGGTTCTTTTACATACCTCTCATCATAGACAGTGAGAGACATGGCTGGCCTTTGATTACCCAGTTAGCTGCACTGGGGGAACAGTGATGACCTTGTGGAGAGTGGGACTCGAACCCCCAACCTTAGGATCAGCGATCCAGCACCTTTTACTACCAGGCCACCACTGCCCTAAGGCTCCAGCCTCTATGTGACCCTAATAAAGCCCAATGAGTGGGTGAGAAAAAATGTTTTCGCAGCCCTCATCCAGTCGTTAAAAAAAACAAACAAAGTTTCTGTGCGCCCCCTGGTGGTGAGACGCTGCAAACGCATCCACGAGGCCGTACATCAAAACATTGCCGCCGCTTCTGATTGGTCAAAAATGAAGCATGTGACCTTACAGCTGATTTCCATGGATGGAGTGTTTTTCGCTTGATGTTCGCCTCACGCTGCCTGGCTATGACTGCGCTTCTGAAAGATTTCAGATTAGTCGTCGCACACTGACACGCGGCGATCCCAGAGACATTATGGCCCAGGCTGCTCAGATGAATGTCATCGAGATCAACAGCCCTATTCGCGTTGAACACGACAAAAAACGACGCCAATTCAGCATCTGTCTTAACGGTAACGCTACTTTCGTCGTTATGGCTAACGTCGGAGCTCCGAAGGCGTTGAGGCGCGCGCGCGAGAGAGAGACTGCATGTTACCTTTTGTTTTCATAAAAGCCTCAGCATACGACTGACACAAGCTAGCTGCTTCGCTAGTTAGCCCGCTAGCCTCCTAGCAGGAGTATGTGATGTGTCGTATTAACTTTTTTTCCTTTGTCATGAGGTAAAACTGGTGGAATCCGTGGCGTACTGGAGTACTCGGTGTCGTGTATTTCTCCTCAGTGTGTCGGGCTTGAAATCCGCCTCACAGACTAGTTTTCTTCGCTTAGCTTAGCTTAGCTTAGCATACATTAGTATTGTCGTTAAAATGTTTGTTAAGATGAAACACGTCAGTCAGAACTATTCGAAAGCTTCAAATTTCTTCGAGATGGACCCGAAACCAGGCTTTGGTGTTTCTACGGGGTTCAGGTCGTACGTAATAACCCCGGAAAAGTTTCTTTGTTTTTATCATTGAGTATAAAGTTGATTTATAGTTTCCGACCTGCAGCCGCTTCTAATTCGGTTTCCTGTTCTATCAATAACAGATCATCAGGGGGGAACAAACCAAGGAGTTATTTATTTTTTTATATTTTTGAGTTTAATCCTGCTAATATATTGTACACACTTTCTGGATATGATCAAATACATAATATTTTTATAATAGTGTACTGTAATATTGAATGACACTATTTATATTCATAACAGTAGAAGTGGAGGACCTGGATTAGTTCAAGTGTCCAGGATTAGGCCTCTCTTTCTCTCTATAGCTCCTTCTGTCTGTCTCTCTCTTTGAATCTATTTATCTATCTTGCTCTCTCCCTCTCTCTGCTTCTCTCTCTTTTTCTCTTCTCTATCTCTTATTCTGTCCCTTTCTATCTTTCTCCCTCTCTCTTTCTGTCTATCTTTCTATCTCTCTTGCCTTCTAGCTCTCCTGTCCCTTTCTATCTGTCTCTCTATCCTGCTCTCCCCTCACTCTCCTTCTCTATCTCTCCTTCTGTCTCTATCTTTCTCCCCCTCTTTCTATCTATCTATCTATCTCGCTCTCCCCTCACTCTCCTTCTCTATCTCTCCTTCTGTCTCTCTTTCTCCCCCTCTTTCTATCTATCTATCTATCTCGTTTTCTCTCCCCCCCCCCTCTTTCTACCCCACCCCCCTTCTCTCTCTGAGTTTTTTCTCTTACAGAACTGCTTTGGAGTTTTGTGTTCCAGTTAAATGAGGCGAGTGATGAGATGAGGTTTTATGAGATGGGGTAAAAGGATGTGCAGCTGAAAGAGCTGCATCCATTTCAGAATGTGGTGTGTACAATCTAACCCCAAAAAAACATTTTTTTTAAATTTTGGAATAGGCTGTTCATGAGGATCGTAATCTACAAGTTGTTTGTGTGCAGTAAAAAGGTCGATTCAAGTCCTGGGCGTGTTAGTGTGGGAGATTGCCTGCTCCCTCAACCACCAATGCTTGCTTGGTTCCCTCCCTCAGTCCAAACACATGCATGTGTGAATCGTTGTGTTTGTGTTGGTCCTGTGATATCTGAAGGGGGGGTTCTTTTGTAAAATTATTTTTTTTTAAAAGTAGATTTTATGAAATTTGTAATGTCCAAAATTCTGAATTTTCTGGAATTGCTGGTGTTCAGTTACTTTATTTTATAAGCTTTTCCTCACACAGGCTTGGATATAAACTGTCCGTCAAAGTGAAATCCAAGGACAGTAAACTTAAAAGTAGGAGTTTTTAAATACTGTGTAACATAGCTCAGATTAAAGTTTAAAGATCCCTTTCTACAACCCATCATTAAAAATCTAACTTATTCAGAGCTGTTTTTCAGTTACATTATCTAATTGCAGTTTAATTTATAGATCACACTTGAGGAACTTTAGAGGAAGGACATGCAAAATTTGCTTTCATCTGAAAAAAGTACTTTGGACCACTGAGCAACAGTCCAGTGCTGCTTCTCTGTAGCCCAGGTCAGGTGCTTCTGCCGCTGTTTCTGGTTTAAAAGTGGCTTGACCTGGGGAATGCGGCACCTGTAACCCATTTCCTGCACACGCCTGTGTACAGTGGCTCTGGATGTTTCTACTCCAGACTCAGTCCACTACTTCCACAGGTCTCCCAAGGTCTGGAATCGGCCCTTCTCCACAATCTTCCTCAGGGTTCGGTCACCTTTTCTGGTTGTGCAATGTTTTCTGCCATGCTTTTTCCTTCCCACAGACGTCCCACTTTCTTTGTGTCTTACCCTCATGCTTGAGGGTGCCAATGATGGCCTTCTGGACAGCAGTCTTACCCATGATTGCGGTTTTGAGTAATGAACCAGGCTGGGAGTTTTTAAAAGCCTCAGGAATCTTTTGCAGGTGTTTAGAGTTAATTCGTTGTTTCAGATGATTAGGTTAATAGCTCGTTTAGAGTACCTTTTCATTATATGCTAATTTTTTGAGATAGGAATTTTGGGTTTTCATCAGCTGTATGCCAAAATCATCAGGATTAAAACGATAAAAGACCTGAAATATTGGTGTGCAATTAATCTAAAATATATGAAAGTTTAATTTTTATCACAGCATTACAGAAAATAATGAACTTTATCACAATATGCTAATTTTTTGAGAAGGACCTGTATACTACCACCCCAACCTCTCATTTCCCACTTTAATTTCTTTTTAACAACACAATTTCTTTAATACACACAATTATAAAACGCTGTTGAAACTCAGCACATTAATGTTTTGGTGTGAATTAAAATTTGCCTAATGGTGTGCAAACTTCTCCCCGATGCACTAGGCTCTTATGATCGAGCAGTGCTGCTGTATGAATATGTGGGGAAGAAGACAGTGGATTTGCAACACACTGAGGTTCCAGATGCCTTCCGAGGACGAGGAATCGCCAAACATCTCGCCAAGGTTGAGTATTACAGTATCTCAGAATTTCAGTGTAGACCTGTACAGAGGTTATCTGTGTCTTTGAAAATCAAATCAAGCATTCGAATTGAGCATCATGGATGACAGGAATTGAAAGGAAAAGTGTACAAGACTGTGTTGAGGCCAGCGATGTTGTATGGTTTAGAAACAGTGGCACTGGGGAAAAGACAGGCAGCAGAGCTGGAGGTAGCAGAGATGAAAATGTTTAGGTTCTCTTTGGGAGTAACGAGGATGGATAGGATCAGGAATGAGTCCATCAGAGGGACAGCACATGTTGGAGGTTTTGGAGACAAAGTCACAGAGGCTAGATTGAGATGGTTTGGACATGTACAGAGGAGGGATAGTGAGTATATTGGTAGTAGGATGCTGAGGTTGGAACTACCAGGCAGAAGGCCCAGAGGAAGACCAAAGAGAATATTTATGGATGTGGTGAAGGAGGACATGAAGATAGTTGGAGGAAGAGTAGAAGATACAGAGGATGGGGTGAGATGGAGGCGGATGGTTTGCTGTGACGTCCCCTGAAGGGAACAGCCGAAAGGAAAAGAAGCAGAAGGATGACAGGAATTTAAACAGTGTTTGCTGTAAATCAGGTGTTAGTTTAAAAAAAATCTGAGGTTTTAGTTTTAGGCTCTATCATCGACAGTACACGACAGAGAATGTTCTGGTTTCTCAGTGATATAGTAAACTGTTTGTTAATCTCATTAACTTCTAGATATTTATTTTGCTTAATCATTTTGCATTGATTAAGGCGGCCTGCTGGATGTCTGGGTAATTTATAAAAGGCTTGGTACCCTGTTTACTGTCTGCTCGTTAAGTGAGGCTTTTTGTTTGATTTTACTTCATTTCCTGTGTTGTTCTGGTTCATTTCTTTCCATTTCATTACAATCACGAATCAGCAAAGTTGTCATCATGACAATGGGTGGAGTCCATGATCATCTTTCTACATTGATCATTTTTATTCATTCATTCATTTTCTGTAACCGCTTAATCCTAATTAATCCTAAGTTCGCCAGGCCATCGCAGGGCAGAAACACGCTGACTGTTATGCAGCTACTCTTTATGATGCCACTAAATATATGTACGTAAGAAAATAGAGAAGGATTTGAAGTTACGCCGCTCTGTTCGTAAGCTTCTATGACGCGTACTAGTTTTTGATGAGGAATGCGTATGAATACACAGCTACGCAGTGCAACACGGTGCTACGCGGTCATCAGCATCATCCATTTTGTCTGAAGGTTCGTCATAGTGTACATTGTCTTTGTTTGTGCTCCTTTTTTGCATCATGGCCACAAAAAAGAAAGCAGAATTGAAAGCTTTTCCGGATGATCTAATCAAGATTATCCGGGAGGGCGGATATCTTCCAAAGCAAGTTTTTAACGTGGATTAAACCGGATTATTCTGGAAGCAGATGCCTAATCAGACCTACATCTCTAGGAAGGAGGAGACGGCTAACGGTACTGTTTTCGCATAAACATGAAGTATAATACATGTGTTTGGATAGTTATTTAGAGATTCTGGGTAAAAATCTGACTTACGCGGAATTCCGGGTTACCACAGGTCATAGGAACGAAACTCGTTCCTAACTCGAGGACCGCTTGTACTTGTAAGTTGGGGGTGTTTGTGTGTGCCTGGTGGTTAGCATGTCCGCCTCACAGCAAAGATACCTGGACTTGATTTCTGTGTGGAGTTGTGCATGTTTCCCTTCTGTGGGTTTTCTCTGGGTACTCAAGTTTCCTCATGCAGTCCGAAAATATGATTTGTAGGCTAATTGGCTATTCCTTATCATCCCTAGGGGTCAGTGTTAGTGTGAATGGATGTGCATGTGTGTTATTCCCACGATAGCCTGGCGAGCTGTCCAGGGTGTAGAGTCACCAGCCTCCCTGTGACCCTAATTATTCTTAAGGGGCTTAGAGACAAAATGAATGAATATACTTGTAGGTTATAAATAATTAATTAATGTGTGTGTGTGTGTGTGAGTGTGTGAGACAAAGGGTGCACATACTGTATTATATACAGTGGAGCCTCGGAATCTGAACCCTCTAGAGTTCGAACAAATCGGAATCTGAACAAAAAATCCATGATTTTTTTTTCATCCCGAATACCAAACAAAAACTGGAGTTCGAACTCGAGAAACGCGCAAGAAAAAATGAGACAGAGAGGGAGGAAAAGTGTGCAACTTCCGGAAGTTGTGAAGTTGATGATGCTATGTATCACCCTAATAAAGTGTACTGTTCTGGGGAAGTCCGGAAGTTGCTGATACCATGTATCACTCTCATAAAACTAAAGCTAGCGTTAAAGCACTAAAGCTAAGCTAAAGCGCTAGCAGTGCTGTGAATGCCTTTCACAATGAGGTCGTAAGCCATTTCCGTAAGGTTTTGAAAAGAAGGCAGAAACAAGCCACGTAAGAAATGTTCTTCAAGAAAAGAAAGGAACATCCTGAAGAAGAGTCATCCATGCAACGCAGTAGCAAGATAAAAAACACCTTTGGCTGATTTACCTGAAGCTGTTATGGAAGGGAATTCGCTTCCTCTCTCCCTCTCTGTTATGGAAGGGGATCCGCTTCTTCTCTTCCGCTCCAACATTTACAACATTTACGTATGCCAACTGCTCACCACCACAAAGATTAAAATTCTTATCTTTATTGTTCTTATGCTTTAACTGCACTGTGGTTTTTATTTTACTGTTATGGTCTCTCACAAAAGAGTTGCGCATTGAAATGTACGTTGGAGAGGGGTGTGGCTGTCACACGCGGCTGGAGTGCTAAACACACACACTTGATTCCACTTATTCACAGGTTATAAAGACGAGCAGCGCTCCTCCCGGTGCTAGAAGATTGTCCCTCTTCCCCATGATCTCTCTGGCTCTCAGCTCCGTGCTCTATCAGTACTCGCTTTAGTTTGATTTCCATGTTTCTCCGCATCTCTAACAGTGACTATGCTCTAGTGCCTCCCCATGCTCTAGTGCCGTCCCTTTGAACAATAAAGCGCACCTGTTTTCACCACACTCTGTCTCCTGCATTTTTGGAGATGTTATTGTAATGGGAAAAGCGGATTCGGACTTTGAACAAATTGGAATCCGAACAGCCGTCAGGAACGGATTAAGTTTCAGTAGCGAGGCTCTATTGTATTTTGCATTAAAATGCAAAAAAAGTGCACCCATGCATGATATGAAACATTAGTACCCGGCCATGATTTGATTCAAAACTGTCTTTTAATTGGATTCAATCAGTCTCTAAACCACACTGAGTATTAATGGCTGAAAGATTATAACTAAAAGGATTCCTTTTGTCACTCTGAATTTAAAACTGAATTTTTGTCTGTTTAAAACTCAAAATGACCAAAAATTTTAAATTGCAAAACATTCATGCTATAATTTTAATATTCACTCATTTTCCGAACCACTTAATCCTAACAAGGTCGCCAGGAGGCTGCTGCCTATCTCTGCCGACTCTGAGTGAAGGTGTGGTACACAGTCCATTGCAAGGCCAACACACACACAACCTTTTACACTCACACCCTGGGGCAGTTTGGAACAGTCAGTTAGCCTGATGTGCATGTCTTTGGACCGTGGAAGGAACCAGGATTCACTATAGAAACCTGAAGGAAACCCACACAAACACACAGAGAACATGCAGATTCCACACAGGAAGCCCTTGCTGAACCAGGTACTCAAAGCTAGGCTCTTCGTACGTTGAGGTAGACAGGATAACCACTGTGCTACCATACTGCTTCGTTTCCACATGTCTTAATAAATGCATTTATACATACCCCCAAAATAAATTCTTCCTGAAATAGAACTTTCAAATCAGCTAAAATGCCTGTTTTCCACCTCCTCTTTCTCTGGGTCTGTACATCACTTTGTTTGAACATTACTGAAGAGATCTCTGGAACTGTTATTATAAGGCTGTCTTACTATTAGTTCATTATTTTGCTTTTTCAAAAGTCAGTATTTTTCATTATGTCCAGTGACTCTGTACTTCACAGTGCATCACTTGATGGTTCCTGCATATTCTGGAAAATAATCGGTTTGCTAAAGTTCTGTGGCTGTTTATTCTGATGTTACTCCTCTTTATGTAGGCAGCCATGGATTTCGTGGTGGAGGAAGACCTCAGAGCTCACCTGACCTGCTGGTACATTCAGAAGTATGTGAAAGAGAACCCTCACCCTCACTACCTGGAGCATATCATCCACTGAGAGAGATTCCAACCTGATGAAAATACTCCTGTTTGAGACTGGATGGACAGGGTACTTGAACGCCAATTTTGGGTGGGGTGGGGTGGGGGGGTGGAAAACAAAACTGATCTTCATGGAGAGAGAGAGAGATATTGTATGTGTGTTTGAGAGAGAGAGCAAGAGTGTGTGTATGAATGTTTGAGGTGACAAGATAGGAATTATCAGCGACTGTACAGCCGACACTGGGGACATATCTGTGATGTTTGGAGCATGCATGACGGAGATAGTTGTTTGCTTTGTGAACAAGTGGACCAGGTTTTTTTTTTTTTAACAGCACTAATGACTGTGGCTATGGGATCTACACGCCAACATCCACGGAAATATTACACATGAAAGTTCAGCAACTTTTGTGACATCACATGCCTTTTGAACACCATGCCTTGAGTTCCAAGTGGTGCTCAATACGCAAATGATCCAGTTTGATTGGAAGACATCCCAAGCCACTGTAAAAGCCATGTAGTGTGTATGTGAGTGCATATTTAGGTACCAGTGAGAAGTCGGTGCACTCATGGTGCACTCAACCACCACCACCACCGCCGCGAAGGGGCAGACATTCTCAGGATCGACACTTGAAGCAGTCAACACTGCTCTCTAGGACACAAAGCCTACAATGTGTGTTTGCATCACAGAAACGCAGTGTGAGATACATCATCTTGGAGTGTGTAGGATGAATGTGGGTCTCCCCCCCCCCACCCCCTGTACCTAACTTCCCCACAGCCTTATTTAATCACGGTGGCTATACAGGTCATCGATCAACAGGGTGAGTAAGGTGCTCAAACTACAGTGGTGCAGTCCTCCCTTCCAGCAATGTGTCTGTAGCATTATCCACAGTTTTGATGAGAACGAAGGTCATGCCCACTGAATAAGTGACTGTTACAAAGCATATGATTCATGCAGATGAAAGAGGCCTGAAATTCATTGTGTTTTTATGTATTCTATAACAATATTCAGGTTTTAAAATAAAGAATTAAATGTTACAATAAATTTGCTGTGGCTGTTATTACCTCCACCAAGAAAGCAGGGATCCCAGCGAGGTTTAGAAAAAAATAGAGGAAACGAGTTCAGAAATACAGGAAATGAAATATTTCAGCTGGGGGTCAAGGTGGTCGCAGAGCCCTTGAAGCTGAAAAAATAGTGGAATTCCGCTAAATAGCGGAGATCTGGGATCCCTGCAAGAAAGTTATGTGATACCCTTAATTTGTACATTTGTTAGCGGGAGTTTGTAAAAGGTGTGCATGAATTTTCATGACCGTTCCACTTGCGGTGTCTGTACACAAGGTCTTTAGGGATGATGTGAATTTGTTAAATGAAAATATATTTCTAGGTTGTTTTTGGGTACCCATGAACCAACACCCGCTTACAACCACAACTGTATGGCAGGACTTTTCTCATAAAAAAATGCAAAATGAATTATGATGATTTGTGGGCAGCAGAGTGCTGTAGTGGTTAAGAAAGTCCTGGGTTTGTCACCTGGTCTCGGCAAGGGCATTTGTATGGAGCCTGAATGTTCTCCCTGTGCTTGTGTGGGTTTCCTGTGGGCACTCTGGTTTCCTCCACATGAGGTTAATTGGCTGTTCCAAATTACTCCTAGGTGTGAGTGGTTGTGTGTGTTGGCCCTATGATGGTCTGGCGAGCCGTTCAGAGTGTAGCCCAACTTTGCCCAGTATTAGCTGCGATAGGGTCCAGCCTCCCAGTGACCCTAATAGGAATAAAAGGTTTAGTAAATGAATGAATGAGAGCAAGCATGATGATGTGGTTTACCAAAATGCACCAAGTACTCAGCACCACTGGACATTTTGGGTAATGCAGTCCAGAGTGGTTTCCCCCCCCCCCGCTTCAAAATATGAAGGCAAGTTACTCTCTCTGTCTCCAATGTCTCCAGTGCAATCAACAGAATCAGGAATGCAACCAAAGGCCAACAATGCTATATATCTCTAGTCCACTTCATTCAACAATCACGTTTTTATTTTGCTAACCGTTATTTTTCATAGTTGGTACATTGTTTATTCTGACATCATTACCATACATTGTGCATTTTATTATCTTTTACAATGGACCGTTGTCTCTGTGAATAGTTGGAGGGGAACATCTCCCACGCATCCAAGACCACTTTCTTTCTTTTTTTGTTATTTTGACAAATGGATATCTGCATGATTCTTCTTTCTTCTTTTCCTTTCGGCTGCTCCCTTCAGGGGTCGCCACAGCAGCAAATCATCCGCCTCCATCTCACCCTGTCCTCTGCATCTTCTTTTCTGACTCTAACGACCTTCATGTCTTCCTTCACCACATCCATAAATCTCTTCTTTGGTCTTCCTCGAGGCCTTCTGCCTGGTAGTTCCAACCTCAGCATCCTACTGCCAATATATTCACTATCCCTCCTCTGTACATGTCCAAACCATCTCAATCTAGCCTCTCTGACTTTGTCTCCAAAACATCTTACATGGGCTGTCCCTCTGATATACTCATTTCTGATCCTATCCATCCTCGTTACTCCCAGAGAGAACCTCAACATTTTCATCTCCGCTACCTCCAGCTCTGCCTCCTGCCTTTTCCTCAGCGCCACTGTTTCTAAGCCATACAACATCGCTGGCCTCACCACCGTCTTGTACACTTTTCCCTTCATTCTTGCTGACACTCTCCTATCGCACATCACACCGGACACTTTTCTCCAACCATTCCAGCCTGCCTGCACACGCTTCTTCACCTCTTTTCCACACTCTCCATCGCTCTGGATTGTTGAGCCTAAGTACTTAAAATCCTCCACCTTCGTTATAACGCGAATTTAAAACATCCAGTTAGCCTAACATGCATGCTTTTGGACTGCGGGAGAAAACCAGAGTACACGGTGGAAACCCACACAAGCACAGGGAGAACATGCAAACTCCACAAAGAAACAGTCTTTGCAACCCCCCCACCTCCCACGGCCTCTTTTCTGTGAGGAAGATATGCTCACCACTACACCGCTATTCTACCCTCTATAAGGCAGCGTACATTATACACACTAATGGGACAAAAAAAAAAAAAACAATATTTCATGACACTGGTAAGGGTCAAGAAGGGGGGTGTATTGAAAAGTTAGGTCTTGAAGTTAAAAGATCTCCATGATTTTGTTAACTGACGCATTGTGCAGTGATGGCTAAACCACAAGGATAATTCATCTTCAAAATGGCAGGTCAAGTGGGGGTTGTCCTCAGTATGCAGTGGTACCTGTCAAAGATGGTCCATGTAAAAATAACCAGTGACCTGCCAAGAGTATTATAGGTGCCGAAGACTCAGTGATGCATGTAGGGAGTAAAGGATACTACAGCACAAACAGCTGAAACTGTTCATAATGGCTGACAGGCTTCGGGACACACAGTGCATTACAAGTTGTTTATTGAATAACTAGTTGCTGAGCAGTCAGGTGGTGTTCATTTTATGGATGATTATTATCAATTATTCATTCATTTTCTAAGCTGCTTAATTCTAATTAGGATAACGGTGGAGGTTGATGCCCATATCAGCCAAATCTGGACAAAGGCAGGGTACACACTCACCAGGCCATCACTAGGGTGATTTTGAACAGCCAATTAGCCTACAGTGCATGTTTATGGACTGTGGAAGGAAACCGGAGTACACAGAGGAGACTCATGCAAATACGGGACGAACATGCAAACGCCACACAGAAAACATTGAGCTGGGAATCGAACCCAAGCCTTCGTCTGTGAGGTGGACATGCTAACAACTACACCACCATGCTGCCTGATTATTAAGATTATTATTATTATTGTTGTTGTTGTTGTTTTGGCTGCATGGTGGTGTAGTGGTTAGTATATCCATCTCACAGCAAGAAGGTCCTAGGTTCAAGTACCAAGCTATGCTATGTCATTTGCATTTCCCCCTTTGTGCCTTGTGGGACTGGTGGTGTAATGGTTAGAGTGCTGTGCTCGTGATCAGGAGTTTGTGTGTTCAAATCCCAGTGAGACCTCCACTGTGCTAAAACCCCTGGGAAAGGTCTCAACCAGAAGTGTGCCTCTGTTCACCCAGCAGTATAAATGGGCACCAGTAAAAATATACTGGGAAGGTAACTAGAGTCCCATCCAGGAAGAGTTGAACTCCTGGTTGCTTCAAGCTACGGAAACTGGGGGTAAGCCTGCCTGATGAGTCACCCTTTGTGCCTTGTATGTGGGTTTTCTCCAGGTACTCTAGTTTCCTCCCACATCCCTTAGGCTATCTGGCTGTTCTAAATAGACCCTGTGTGTGTGTTGGCCCTGCAATGGTCTGAAGAGCTGTTTGAGGCTGTACTCTGCCTTTTCCCTTTGTCAGCTGAGATAGGCTCCAGACTCCCCACAACCCGAGTAGGATTAAGTGGTTTGGCAAATGAGTTATTATTGAAATATTTTGTACCAACACAGTAATTAAATTAAAGATCCATAATGATAGCCATCCGTTTCACAGCAAATGGGTTTGTACTGGGTTTGTATTCTGGGCTCAGCAAAGTAGTTTCTGTGTGGCGTTTGCAAGTTCTCCCTGTGATTGCATGTGGGGCCGGTGGCGTAGTGGTTAGGGTGCTGTGCTCATGATCAGGAGGTTGTAAGTTTGAATCCCACTGAGACCCTCACTGTGCTAAGACCCCTGGGCAAGGTCTCAACCACAAGTGTGCCTCTGTTCACCCAGCAGTATAAATGGGTACCAGTAAAAATATACTGGGAAGGTAACCTACGATGGACTAGTGTCCCATCCAAGGAGTTGAACTGGTTTCTTCATGCTATGGAATCTGGGGATAAGCACCGGCCTGATGAGCCACGAGGCCACAGTAAAAAAACAAAACAAAAAACAACTGGCTGTTCCGGATTGGCCCAGATCGGAGTGTGAATGGGTACAGCAGTATCATTTTCTGTAACCACTTCATCCTAATTAGGGTCGAGGGGAGGCTGGTGCCCATCCCATCCAACTCAGAGCAAGGGCAGAGTACACCTAGGACAGCTCGCCAGGCCATTGCAGGGCAGAAACACACTGATGACTTTTCAGCCTACTCTTGTCGAAAGTCAGCAATGGTTCTTTTACATGCCTCACACCATAGACAGTGAGAGACATGGCCGGCCTTTGATAACCCAGTTATCTGCACTGGGGGGGACAGTGACAACCTTGTGGAGAGTGGGACTCAAACCCCCAACCTTTGGCTCAGCGATCCAGCACCTTATACCACTAGACCACCACTGCCCCGGTACAACAGTATGTGTTGTTGAAATGTGTTGCCTGGTCTGGCGAGCTGTCCAAGGGGTACTACACATTTACAAATACTGTATAGCTTTATATTACTGTATATGTATTTATTTAATATGGTTCGAACTATTTGAGCATTTCACCTTTGACTGTACACTGCAAATAAAGAGGTTAAGGCTCAATAACAAGCCACAGGCTCCATTTCAGACACGAGCCAGTGGGAAGACAGGGAGCGGGAGGCTGCACGTGCGGCCGTGCACCGAGCACGAGCTGCTTATATCGCCTCCTCGCGTGCGCGTTGACAGCTTGGTGAGCGTCGCGCGACTGCTGTCGGGTGCAGACGTCAGTGCTGAAGCGTGGGAAGAACACAGTATGGGTAAGTCCCAGTGAGCTGTGCATGATGAGACCTGATAATTTATAATCGGTTGTTAAAGGGCCAATCCAAATTGTCGATGCAAAGCCTTTATCTACACAAACAACCGCTTTTATCCTGCTGGGAGTTATTTATATTTATATCTAGTGTTGTCCTTGAATTCGATTGGCTGTCACAGAATATTTCAATAACTATAAATCAGAGCGCGTGCATTGACGGTGATAATGAATAAGTTTAAAGGCACTTCATCAATCCTTTTCGCAAACCGTGGTCCGCATATGTCACACACCTGACCTCTAAATTGACATTTTTAGGATATTAATATCTTTGAGTAAATAAAAGCGGTTGGGGCCTCATAAGGCAGTTTATCGACGGGAAGTGTAGTTTTCTGGCTTCTTATATCGACGTAACGCAACGTGAGAAAAACTGCGCTTCCCATAACGCATTGCTTCAATTCTTGTTACGTCAGAGGCAACGCGCTGGCTCTCCAAGATGGCGTCGTTGGGAAGGAGGCGCGGTGTCCCAGTCAACAGGGAGAGGTCAGTTAAGACTAATACATTACCGTAAAACCGTATTTTTAATAAGAATAATCTCGCCGTCACGTTAAACTACGAGTCTGGTCGTTTATATGTAAACTACATAGTTGCTTAGTGTTTAAAATGGCATTGGAAAGAGTGAAAACATTGTTTTCATTCCCCTCATGTGATGTTTTTCTTGGCTTCTCTGCTCAGAACTAGCTGGCTAGCATGAAAACGACTAAAATATTAAGGTTGCATTATGAAGTAAATTAACAAAACAGTGAAACATATAAAGTGTCTGAACGTTTTAATATATTTTACCTAGCGGAGGCAGGTTTTGGTTAACAGAATTTTTCTTTCGAAGGTAGCTAGCTAGCTAGCATTGAAATTCAGAATAGAAGTTACTTAACTGACACCCAGTTAGCAGTCACAGCCAGCCAAGTCTTGTAGTTTTAGCTAGTTCGTCATTTATAAAATGTTTGAACAATACTGGATTTTTTTTCTAACTTTAGTACAAGTGATGTTTTATAATAAAGTTTACAAAGAGTAATTTCCAAGCTTAACTTTCAAACCAAATTGTCCACCTTAGCAGTATATAATGCCAAGTTTATTTTTCCAGCTTTCATTTTTTATATATATGTCCAGATCATCTAATTGAATGAAAGTAATTTGTCTAACCGCTTAATTGAATTCAGTTTTATTTGTATAACTTTTTTTTATTGTTAACATTGTCTCAAAGCTGGCTTACATAGTAAAAGCAAATTGAGTAAAGAATTTAAATAAGTATTTATCGATTTTCTCTAAAAAAAACTCAACACATCCCCAATGAGTAGAGACAGAGACAGTGGCAAGAAAAAACTTCCCTCAGTCGACATGAGGAAGATATCTCGAAGGAAACCCATCCTCATTTGGCTGCAACCAGTTTAAAAAAAAAAAAAGCCATGGCTACCTGTATGGCATCGTACGGGATTTATTTTTTCCTATTCGTATGGTAATCCTTTTGCGCATGTGAATTGACGCGCCACCTACTGGAAATGAGGGTAATCATTCTGCCATCTGTTTCGCAGATGATACCTGTACGGCTCCATGTGGATATCAGTTGTTGCTAATCGTACAGCACCATTTTGCACACTAGAAATAATGCTGGTACCAGTGTTACTTAACCAGTGGGATATCCATACGTCAAAGCATATGCCGATCGTTTGGAAGTGTCCTTCTTTTCTACAATTGAATGTAGTGATGCCGTTGGAACAACATTTTTCAAGCTCTTCTAATGATGAAAATTTATCCCCGACATGGAAAGCATGTTCTTCCGTCGCCATTTTGACCATGTGATTTACGTCAGCTCGCGCATGTGCGACATCTCTTTTTCGAGATGCTGAACGAATAGCCAAACCTCGTAGGAATATGGTGCCGTACAGATATTTACTCCATAAAAAAAATATATCAGTTGTATAGCGTGTTACCCTTATGTGAAGACGTTGTCTCTGTGATCTTTGTGTTTACACTGTTTTGCGGACTTTTGTAACCCTAAGCAAATATGGTTGGTCAGAAGTCTAAGCCTACTAGCATGGATGCAAGTCTCATACACAGAGATGAATTAACTATCTGCTCAGATCAGCACAATCTTTATATTTATCTTTGATCAGAATCCTAAGAGTGTCTACTTATTTTTATATTAATATTCATTAGGATTTGTACTTGTTCTTTGTATG
Organism: Plotosus lineatus; assembly: GCA_024760905.1. Taxonomy (NCBI): domain Eukaryota; kingdom Metazoa; phylum Chordata; class Actinopteri; order Siluriformes; family Plotosidae; genus Plotosus; species Plotosus lineatus. The sequence continues at coordinate 25,655,161 of CM045738.1, forward strand.
CATCTCTTGAATAAAGTTTAGTTACTTACTTACACAAAAGAAAGAACAAGACTGCATCAGTGCAGGCTGTGTTCTAAATGAGTTCAACGGCACCCTTGTGCACTTGAAAGACCGGAAGTCCCAAGTAAGTTTTTTTTTACTTTTGCAAGTACACTACTTTCAGTATTGAGCACCTCACATATTGTAAGTGTTGATTGACTGTTTTAAGCTTCATATAAAGTGACTCGGTATAAATAAGTGATTTATTTGAAATTAATGTTATTATTTAATATATTTGATATTATTTTACAATGTTATGTTTATAATAATTGATTTAGGGGTATTTTATGAGATACGGTAATGGTATTTATGGATGTACAGTACAGTATGAGCATCATACGTCACATGTCAACACATGTCATGCGTCACTGTAACAACTTGCGTTCACTTTCAAGTTATGTTCGGCCGTCTGGAACCAAATAAAAACGTAAGTCGGGGAGCGTCTGTATGTGTGTGTGTGTGTATGTGTATATATATATATATATATATATAATATACACACACACAAACAAACCATGTGGTGGGAACTTCACAATAGTTTGACATGGAGTTTAGTTAGTTCATCAGTTCAGTTCATTTTCTGTACCCGCTTAATCTTAACTTGGGTCGCGGGGAGGCTGGTGCCCATCCCAGCCAACTTCGGGCGAGGGCAGAGTACACCCTGGACAGCTCGCCAGGCCATCGCAGGGCGGAAACACGCTGACGACTTTGCAGCCTACTCTGGTCGAAAGTCAGCAATGGTTCTTTTACATGCCTCACACCATAGACAGTGAGAGACATGGCCGGCCTTTGATAACCCAGTTAGCTCCACTGGGGGGGACAGTGACAACCTTGTGCAGAGTGGGACTCGAACCCCCAACCTTTGGATCAGCGATCCAGCGCCCTATACCACTAGACCACCACTGCCCCCTGCGGAGTTTAGTTAGTTGTTTTATAATTGTAATTGTAATTTTTTTTCTTGAATTATTTGAGCAAGAGAGTTTATATTACTATCCGTGAAAGTCATCTTCACAGTGTGAGTGTATATTTAGGTCCATATGGAACAACGGGCTTTTAAGATGATAACCTCAGTCAGGACAGATCACAGCATTTAGAGCAGAAGGCTGACTGGTATCTTTGGCAGTAGCATGTGTACCTCAAGAAAAATGCACTGAGAAAGAGTGGTTTATGTATGTTCATAGCAGTGTCATGGACTAAAAAGAGAATTTATTAGTGCTAAGTGCAAGTAGGGACTCGGTTATGACTGACTATGATAGAATAACTAAAAAGAGCGAAACAGAAGGAAGACAGACATGAAAGCAATCAGCCATTCCACTTATTCCTATCAGGGTCATTAGAGACTATCTCAGCCTACACTTGGGCGTAGTTGTGGTACACCCTGAGCAGCTCGCCAGACTATCTCAGTGCCAAGACACACAGCCTTTCACATTCTCACCTTGAGGCAATTTGGGGGCAAGCAGAAACATATGTTTGCTGCCTGAATTAACTTTTGCACAAAATGGGTTAATTTTTATTATGTATTGATGCTTTAAAAAAAAAAAAGACTTGAAGATGTTTTGAAATGTACATTTTTTTTAGTCAAGCAATAAACTTGTATGCCGTCTCTTATGCCACATGTTTTTCTTTCTGCAAGAAGGAAAATTTTTCTCAGATGCTGTGAAAATAATCAGACGTTACACTTTCACTTTTCAGTGTTGGCGTATAACCGAAAGCAAAAGACAAAGTTACCCATTTTTCACCTGGTGCTTTTTTCATCATATGTTTAACGCATCACCAGAAAACAGGATATCTTGGTTAATATGTAGACCACGTGTGGTGTCTTTAGCATTACCTGTTATTTTTGATTTTTTTCTGTGTGGATTTGACTTTTCATGAAGACTTTATATTCATGCCAGTGTAGTGTTTCAGTGATGTCATAATTATTTTAATCAGTATTTAAAAAAGTGCTGAACATTTTCAATTTCTGCATCGATCTTGATGCATTGCTACATGATGCACTTCATTATCCATCACTCAATCAACTCCACCTTAAACAAGAAATATTTAAGAAATCTGGATGATTTTTTGAGACTCTGATGGATTTGCTTTACAATGAAGTATGATTACCCTGTTTATGACTCAAGCTTTCCCCCTCCCCCATTTTTAGGGGAGTGATGGCAGCGGCGGGTGAGTGTTACATCGTGCACGAGATCTACAATGGTGAGAATGCGCAGGAGCAGTTTGAGTATGAGCTCGAGCAGGCACTTGAAGCGCAATATCCCTACATCGTCATCGAGCCGACACGCATTGGAGACGAGACGGCACGGTGGGTAGCTGTGGGGAACTGCCTGCACAAAACGGCAGTACTAGCGGGCGCCGCGTGCATCTTAAGCCCACTGGCACTGTCTGATTATTCTCGCTACATAGCCCTGCCTGCTGGGGCCCTGAGCCTGGCCTGCGCTGCTCTCTATGGCATCTCGTGGCAGTTCGACCCATGCTGCAAGTATCAGGTGGAGTACGACAGCCGGAAGCTCGCACGCCTGCCACTGCACACACTCACCTCATCCACACCTGTGGTACTAGTGCGTCGTGATGACGTGCACAGAAAGAGACTGCACAATACGATAGCACTTGCCGCCCTGGCCTACTGTGCCAAGAAGATTTACGAACTGTACGCTGTATGAACGTACGCACGCACTTACACACATACACATACTGATACATTCTCTCTCTCTCTCTCTCTCTCACACACACACACACACACACACACACACACACACACACACTGGGCAGGAGGTGAGAAGCACTACTTAATACAAACCCAACAGAAAGCCAACAGGCAGATGGATGCTGGGACGGAGAGAGCAATCACCCAGAAAGGGAAGAACCTAGCAGCGCTCTCTTCACACTTCTTTTCATTTGTGCCCTTCAACAGAGGAGCAGAATACCGGGTTGGCTGGGAGGATGAATGGATGAGAAGACCATGCAGGGTGGAGTGGGGTTCAGTTTTATCGGAGAAGTTCATTTCTTCCGCTGTTTCTGCACTGTTAAGTGACCATCAGAAATGCACTTGACAAACCCCACCCTTTTCTCTCCTGATCCCTCGCTGACCTCCTGCACCTGCGCGGCGACTGTCAGACTGTGATGGTGCGGTGGAGAGCGCACATACAGACATGTTTTAAGTATTACTTTGAAGCCCTTTCTCTCCCCCTCCGTTCCCCCTGTGTAGTTTTACTGTACCCTGCCTTGGTGCATCACCTTTTCATTAAACAGTAGGAGATTTAACCCGTCTTATTTGCCGACCTTTTATTTGACTTTTAATTTTTATAATTGTATTACTTTTTGTAAGCTTGGGGAATAAAAGGAAATGTTTTATTTGCTGTACTGCTGGTGCATGAAAGCATAAGTGTGCGTGTGAAGTTTCAGACATGAAAGGAGGTATTAATTCTGTCTCTAAAGTGCAAGAGGTCGTCCCCCCCCCTGCATTGCTCTTTAGTACCCATGCATGCACACCAGCACCATTATGCCCTCTTTGTATACGTTTTTTCTTAATTATTCCACACCTGGAAATGTCTCGGGTTAATTCAGTGTGGTGCCATCTCCATTTCACTGCAGGTTACACCTGGCTGCATCTCCCATTAGGAAGTCTGATTTGCTGGCCAGATATCTATTCTTCAGATGAGGCCATCTACTATTCAAATATCCGCCATTATTACTTCTGTCAGTTTACCAGCGCAACGGTTCGCAGACCAGGCTAATTCTAAATATTTTCCCACGAACACACATGGACTGAAATCGTGTAGAACAAGTTTGAGCACGTATCTAAAATGACTTGTCCTTGGCTTGTTTTGAGCTGACATGAGAAAAAGAACTTGGGGCTATACTGGGTTTTATATTCTATATATAATACTGGTCATATGTTTTAGAACACCCCCACTTTTCACTTTTTATTGAAATGCGTTAAGTATAATGTTCTGGTGTACTCCAAGCACAGAACCCAAGAAAACATTTTGGAGGTAATGTGTTTGAAAGTGTGTGTGAGGTACACGCACGGTATTTGAATTATTGTTCTGAAAGTCCTTCCCAACTCTGTTGCACTAGTTCCTATTAATGTGCAACGCTTGTAGGTTGCGTTTCACTTTCAGCTTCCTTTCCACGTCATTCCAAACCAGTGATCGTCCTGCTCAGACGAGGGGGAGAAACCTGCATGTTTTGTAATTTAAGGTTTGGGCTTAAGGGCATTAGGTGTCTGAAAGTACACCAGAGAGAATTTCCAAGGATTACTTTAATGTTACAAAACCAAGTAAGTTCAGATTTATTGGGGGTTTTTTTACACTCGAGCCCTAGTGGCTCATCAGGCCGGTGCTTATCCTCGGTTTCCGTAGCGTGAAGCGGCCAGGAGTTCAACTTCTCCTGGATGGGATGCTAGTCCATCACACGTTACCTTCCCAGTATATTTTTACTGGTGCCCATTTATACTGCTGGGTGAACAGAGGCACACTTGTGCTTGAGACCTTGCCCAGGGGTCTTAGCATAGTGGGGGTCTCACTGGAATTTGAACACACAACCTCCCGATCATGAGCGCAGCACCCTAACCACTACGCTACTGGCCCCATGAGTCATTCAGATAGAAGAATGAAGTTAACCCAATTTGTGTCAAGTTTCTTGACGAATCATGATTCTCTAACATCAACTGATGTCATGCAGTCATTTATTTTGCAAATAAATATTTCTTTTCACCTCAGAGGTTATTTTTTTCCCCTTCAGTGCAGTTTGTATATACTAAATTATCACAATTCTCAAGGTCACACATTTTTGCCTTTTTCTAATTCATATGTTTTTATTGTCTGGATTTGATCTTGTATCTGTAAATGGCCCTTAAACACTATCTGCATGACTGACCTAGAAACATTGGCAGGTTTTTTCTCACCGACCTTCAACGAACTGCTGAAAACTTGACCTTATGCACTAGGTTTTTCCAAAGTGAAATATTGGTAAATATGCAGCACCTTTTGAATTTACCTACATTATATGCTGTAGAGTGGGGCTGGTGGTGTAGTGGTTAGGGTGCTGCATGCATGATCGGGAGGTTGTGAGTTCGAATCCCACTGAGACCCTCACTGAGCTAAGACCCCTGGGCAAGGTCCTAACCACAAGTGTGCCTCTGTTCAGTATAAATGGGTACCAGTAAAAATATACTGGGAGGGTAACCTGCGATAGACTAGTGTCCCATCCAGGAGGAGTTGAACTTTTGGTCGCTTCACGCTACAGAAACCGGGGATAAGCACCGGCCTGATGAGCCACAAGGCTCGGGTGTAAAAACCCAACAGACTTTACCTACCTACCTGTATGCTGGAGAGGGAAGTGGTGGGCCTGGGGTAGGGTGCTGGCTTACGGTTCTGAAGGTCGGTGTTTCCAGCCCCACTTTCATTGAGGTGGCGCTAACTGTTATCAAAAGCCAGTCATGTCTCTCACTGTCTCTGGTGAGGTTGTGTAAACGATGTACTGCTGTCTTACTAAAAGAGTATGAAATTTCCAGGGGGGAAAAAGTGTATAGTTTATCCAAGGTGCTCACTTATATTGCCCCACAAAATTCCTGTTCATAACGATAAGAGCAAACAAGAAAAAAGTGATTAGAACATCATAGGAACCTATAGGTATTACCTCATGGATTTTAATAGAGGAAATTAGAGTATTTTTTTGCGGGTTGGGGTTGCATTGCTGCTAATGTGATTCTGGCCTGGGGTGCTGTCCGGAGTGTGCTCTGCCGTCACTCGGCGTCTACTGAGATGGACAGCAGCCTCCTCGCGACCCTAATTAGGATACATTGAATGTATGTATGCTGTAGAAAGACTTAATTCCACAAAGCAAACAATTCCACTTTCTTCAAATTTTTGGACTTGAAAGGTTTTTGATTAACACTTAAGATTATTGATTCATTCATTTTCTGAACACGCTGATGGCTACGCAGCTGCTCTTAATGAAAGTCAGCGATGGTTCTTTTACATGAACCTATCACCATGGACAGTGAGAGGCATGGACGGCCTTTGATAACCCAGTTAGGTGCACTGGGGGGACAGTGGGGCTTGAACCCGCAACCTTGGCGTCGGAAATACAGCGCCTATTAAGATTAGTATTTTGTAAAAGAAATAGCCAAAGCCTCATCCTTCACCCCAAACCGTGTGGGTTTATATGTTTGTTTATATATATATATATATATATATATATATATATATATGAGAGAAATTATTGTTTGTGGGTGTTGTAAATTACACTTTATTACCTCTAATAAATTTTATGGGAGTCTAACTGCAGATTTAATGAAATGTCCTAACAAGGTGCCATGAGTCCCTCAAATGATAGACATGTCCAAGAAAACATAGCCTGCCCTTCAGCCGTTCTTACAAACATCATAAAAAGAAACGCAGCCTTGAAACCAAACCACAAATTTAAATCTGTGCTGTACAATAAAGTTGCTGAAGTTGTGATAGCATTAGTCTTCCATTTTTTGTGTGGAAGTTTTCATTTCAACCTGATGCAACTTGTTGAGATTCCAGTAGAACACCAGCTGATTAAACAAATAAAATAAGTTGGGTTTCCGGGGGTTGGGGGGGGGGGGGTAAATTCATCTCAAGAGAGTAGTGATAGTGTAAAAATTTCTGAAATCTGATTCATTTCTTCTCTTTATTGTTCGGCACGTAGAAACATTTGTAAACCTGACAACAGTGTTCTATTTGTTTTTGGTCCAAGTTGCAACAGTTTAGGGGGAAACATGAACCGTTTGATGAGTTCATACATCTGAGAGAAGGATTCTGCAAACTGCTTGTAGCTACAAGGGTGGGCTGAAAAGTGGGAGAAGTCATTTTAAACAAATTCCCATTGTTTCCAAATTCCTAAGAATTTTAGGAGAAGAATGTAAATTTGAGCTAAAATTGTGCGTAAATGTTTCAAAGGCCAAAACTGAACAAGTGTTGAAGAATTATGCAGATATACCTTGGCTTACGTTGTTAATTGGCACCAAGATAGACGACTAAAGTCGAAAAACGACTTAAAACAAATTAGCTTGTCTTTAGGCTAGGCTACGGCAAATTTACTTGTATAATATTATATGTTTCAACTCATGCAGCTTCAGTGCATCCCATTTTTTTTTTTTTTTTTTTTTTTTTTTAAATATTCATTGATTTAAAAAAATAAGGAAATTAAGTAAGAATAGGGAAAAAGTCAAGGAAAATGTCACAAAACAAGGCCAATTATGCAAAAAAACAAAACAAAAAACACTAAACAAACAAACAACAAAAAAACAACCCAAAACCCCCCATCAAAACTACTTACATTTTTAGGTAAGTAACATCTGCGTGCGTGCATGTCTATATGTGTGTGTATTTGTTTCATTTACATCTTACATCTTATGCATTATTTTTTAATGTTTAATTGTTATTGTAAGCATTTATAGCGTTGGAATATGTAGTTATTGATATTATATACACACATATGTATGTATACGTCAGTCGATCCTCTGTCATGGAATTCAGTGGTTCCAATTAGCCACAGAAAGTGAGGGATCCCTGTATGTGTGTACTGTATGTATGTATGTATATATGTATGTGTATGTGTATATATATATATATATATATATATATATATATATATATACACACACACACACACACACACACACACACACACACACACGCGTGCGCCGTATTCGACGCAATAAGCGCCACCACCACCACCAATGTTTTTGATCGTACGTCTAATAACCACCCATGTGTACTGGAAGCAAAATCGTAGATCAAATTTGCCAATTTTATTCGACCAGTCTCTGTAACGATAAAATGAGGCGTTCACTGCCTGTAAAAGTGAGTTTACACAGTATTTCAAGACCCCCTGCCACTGGGGAATGTCTATAATGTTTATCAATAACAAACAATTTGATTCTTCCGGCGTGCTTTAAAAACTAGGAAAATATTTTGCTGTGTTCTCTTGGTAAATGTCCAACAACCGATGAACCATTAGAAACTGCTACAGCAAAACTATGGGATGCTCTGAATGAATGGAGCGATGAGCCTATCAGAAAGTGATGACGAATATTTTCCACCCGATTCTCCTGCTCACTAACTTTATAAATTTAAGCATGTTCCTGGCCATGTGCTTTTGTTTATGTTCATGTTGGTTCAACGTGCCATGTGCTAAAGTTAACATTCCTGTTGATTGGCTCGATTTTACTTCAGGGAAAATGTTTAAAGGAACAGCACCGGGAGGGAAAAGTAATGGGTCTTTTATTAAAAAATTATGCTGTTTTCTGTTTATTTTCAGCTTTCATGTAATTAGTTTGGTTGATACTACAAAATGAGTAACACAAATACCAGTAAAACTCTTTTATTGTTCTGTTATTATTCATGTTTTCCACATCAATGGTAATAAGCACTTACCGTTCCACTCCCACTGGTAACATTTTAATAAGCACCCACCCACTCCAATTTTTAATGCGCTCTGGGCACTTATCACATTGAATATGGTGTGTGTGTGTGTATATACTAGTCCTTCTCAAAAAATTAGCATATTGTGATAAAGTTCATTATTTTCTGTAATGTACTGATAAAAATTAAACTTTCATATATTTTAGATTCATTGCACACCAACTGAAATATTTCAGGTCTTTTATTGTTTTAATACTGATGATTTTGGCATACAGCTCATGAAAACCCAAAATTCCTATCTCAAAAAATTAGCATATTTCATCCGACCAATTAAAAAAAAAAGTTCTTTTAATACAAAAAAGTCAACCTTCAAGTAATTATGTTCAATTATGCACTCAATACTTGGCCGGGAATCCTTTTTCAGAAATGACTGCTTCAATGCGGCGTGGCATGGAGGCAATCAGCCTGTGGCACTACTGAGGTGTTACGGAGGCCCAGGATGCTTCGATTGTGACCTGAAGCTCATCCACAGTGTTGGGTCTGGTGTCTCTCAACTTTCTCTTCACAATATCCCACAGATTCTCTATGGGCTTCAGGTCAGGAGAGTTGGCAGGCCAATTGAGCACAGTAATACCATGGTCAGTAAACCATTTCCCAGTGGTTTTGGCACTGTGAGCAGGTGCCAGGTCGTGCTGAAAAATGAAATCTTCTTCATAAAGCTTTTCAGCAGATGGAAGCATGAAGTGCTCCAAAATCTCCTGATAGCTAGCTGCATTGACCCTGCCCTTGATAAAACACAGTGGACCAACACCAGCAGCTGACATGGCACCCCAGACCATCACTGACTGTGGGTACTTGACACTGGACTTCAGGCATTTTGGCATTTCCTTCTCCCCAGTCTTCCTCCAGACTCTGGCACCTTGATTTCCGAATGACATGCAAAATTTGCTTTCATCCAGAAAAAGTACTTTGGACCACAGTCCAGTGCTGCTTCTCTGTAGCCCAGGTCAGGCGCTTCTGCTGCTGTTTCTGGTTCAAAAGTGGCTTGACCTTGGGAATGTGGCACCTGTAGTCCAGTCCACGGCTTCCACAGCTCCCCCAAGGTCTGGAATCGGCCGAACTTTTTCCTTCCCACAGACGTCCCACTGAGGTGGCTTGATACAGCACTCTGGGAACAGCCTATTCGCTCAGAGATTTCTTTCTGTGTCTTACCCTCTTGCTTGAGGGTGTCAATGATGGCCTTCTGGACAGCAGTCAGGTCGGCAGTCTTACCCATGATTGTGGTTTTGAGTAATGAACCAGGCTGGGAGTTTTTAAAAGCCTCAGGAATCTTTTGCAGGTGTTTAGAGTTGATTGGTTGATTCAGATGATTAGGTTAATTAGCTCGTTTAGACTACCTTTTCATGATATGCTAATTTTTTGAGATAGGAATTTTGGGTTTTCATGAGCTGTATGCCAAAATCATCAGCATTAAAACAATAAAAGACCTGAAATATTTCAGTCAGTGTACAATGAATCTAAAATATATGAAAGTTTAATTTTTATCAGTACATTACAGAAAATAATGAACTTTATCATAATATGCTAATTTTTTGAGAAGGACTAGTATATTTGTCTGTCTTCTTTTTCCCTTTTACTCGGGAGTCACCACAGCGAATCATCTGATTCACATGTTTGATTTGGCAGAGGTTTTTTTTTTTTTACGTCGGATGCCCTTCCTGTCACAACCCTTTTTAGCAAAGGACAGAAACACGCTGACGACCTTGCAGCTACTCTTTACGAAAGTCAGCAATGGTTCTTTTACATGCCTCTCACCATAGACAGTGAGAGACATGGCCCGCCTTTGATAACCCAGTTAGCTGCACTGGGGGGGACAGTGACAACCTTGTGGAGAGAAAATATCAAATTTAATTTGTAGTATTGTTGGGATCATCCTATCTGAGCAGGAGTTCTGGTATTTCAATGACCCTAAACACCTCAATGACTCACTTCCAGTAGCAGCACTCGCTGTCTCACGTCACTGAGCTTGAGCTCTGGATCTAGATTCTTTTACAGCTCCAAGTTTGTTTGGGGTCTCAATAATCAGAAACGGGTGCATTTAACAAGTAGTAATCCCGTTTACATAAAGGTCAGAAAAAATGTATAGCATTCTACAGTGCGATCTTGACAATTGCCTCGACTGTCACATGATGATTGAAATATCTGCAGCAACAGCATTTTAATGTCCTTCCCTGGCCTGTGTATTCGGCTGATCTGTCATCCATCAAATACCTTGCACGCTGAGTACCAGCACCACAGAACAGGCAAGAACTGATCGAGGCATTGCAGGAGGAGTTGGAGAAACATCCCACAGGACAACATACGGAGGGTCGTCAGATCCGTGCGGCCTGCATTAGCTCAAACGGAGGTCATATTCCATATTGAACTTTGTCTGGTGGGATGAACATTTTGTTGAGATTTTGGGAAGAACAGGTGACTCAATTTTGTTTAAAGTTATAAAATTTTGACTCAAAGATTTTCGGTTATTATTGATTTAATGTTGTTGAAATGATCTATGAAATTGATTTTAATAGTTTTATTGATAATTTCCAAAGAAAATATTAAATAAATTTAATTTATCCTGAGTGTTGCGAATTCATTGGCAGTGAGTATATTAAGGTCCCCATCAGTGTCATTTGTGCAATTTCAGGAAGTGTCAGAAGTATTCTCTGCACAATGATCCATACAAATGAATTCATTAGAATAAATTTGTAGATAAATGAGGCTTTAAAAGGAGTCAGTAAACTGAGGATAGGTGATGTCAATTTAAAATGAGTTGCGTCTGAAGCATCTCAGCGTATAAATATAATGCAGTGTAGTTCACGCTGCATAATAAATCGACAATTTTTTTACAACATCTGTCTGAGAAATAAATAAAAAGGAGAGCGAACACAAAGTGATAAAGATATTATGCAGGCATTGTTGTATTTGTTCTCATCATGCACTTGCTGAACTGCTTAATTCTAAATTTGGTTTATGGGTGACACCGGTAGAAGGGGGATACACCATGACCAGCTGTCGCAGGGCGAACACACACACACACACACACACACACAACCATTCACACTTTCAGGCAATTTGAAACAGCCAATTATTGTGATATGCATGTATTTACACTTTGGGCAGAAACCCACACAGGCAACATGTAAACCCCACACAACCTCTTGAGCCTAGGACTAGAGACCAGGGCCTTCTTGCCAAGCGGCAAACGTGCTAACTCCTACACCACCATGTCATCCGTTATTTCTTTTTCCTTTTTGAAAGAGATGTAAAATAACCTAATGGACAATAGCTTAGAGAAACACCACCACAGAGAGCATCTTAAAGAAGCCCATACACTTCCCAGGAATATTAAAGAAGCACAAAATAGGATTATTTCTGAGAAATATAATGGAATCTGTCACAGGGTCTTTCTGAAACTATTTGCTTACTCCTGTACGTGAGTGTCAATGCCCCTGCACCGGGCACGATTACAGTATACAGAGATACCTCGCTACTTCGCGCTTCAATTTATGCGGCTTCAGTGTGTCGCGGTTTTTTTTTTTATATTCATTGAATTAAAAAATAAGGAAATTAAGGAAAAATAGGGGGAAAAGTTGAGGAAAATGCCACAAAAACAAGGCCAATTGTGCAAAAAAACAAACAAAAAAAAAAACCCTAAATAACCCAAACCCCCCCCCCATCAAAACTAGTTACATTTTTGTCAGATGCGCATCTGAGTCTGTGCATTTATATTTTATTTACATCTTATGCATTATTTTTTGAAATTTAATTGTTATTCTAAGCATTTACAGCATTGAATATGTATTTATTAATATTATATACACATATACGTCAGTCAAGGGGGGTTGGGGGGTGATCTCGGTCCAATTAACCATGGAAAGTGAGGGATCCCTGTATTGGTAAACATTGAACTCTTGCGGTGATAAAGAGCACTGAACACTTGATCTTGGACTTTTCCCACATTCTTTAAATCAGTGTTGTACTGCCAAGTTATCATGCAAGCTTATCATTGTTCCTTCAGGCACACAGTCTTTTTTGTTATTGTTATTATTATCATTATTATTATTATTATTATTATTAGAGTAAACAGCCACAAACCCAAAACAAGATATAGAACAGAAGGATAAGAGATACCAAACCTGCGGGATAAGATGATTTTGGAAGGAAATCTTTGAATTCAGCCAGAACGAACTGATAATTGAAGAGTAAACAGAGTCTATTTATTAATGAATGGGTGACTTTAATACGCTTGGTTTTTTTCATTCCATTTATTAGTTTTAATAGATTACAATACCCAACATTTAAATCCTATGTAGAAATGTAAATATCTTTAAAAAACCACTACAGTGTCGCAGGTAGCATCACCGCCTCACAGCTCCGCAGTTTCTGGTTCAGTCCTGAGCCTGTTACCGTTTGCATGTTCTTTACATATTCAGGGTTTCCATCATTTTCTTCTCACCTCCTAAGGACATGCCAGTAGGTGGACTGGTAGCCCAATCACCAGGCCAACTGCAAAGCAATATTTATGGTATGTCTAAAATTCCATTATTAGCATACTTCTATAAGCACTGTGAAAAAATACATACAAATATAAGACAGGTTTTCTGTTAAGACAATCTTACTCTATGAACTGGGCGTGCGACTTATTGTTCTTTGCTTCCCTTCTCTTTCTTGGCTCGGGATGCCATCACTCTGAAGAAGGCAGCTGGCCACAGAGCGCGGAGGTACACAGCAAGAGCAGGCAGTGGCCCAACTAATAAAACATCTTTCTGTCTGTATATGACAGCCTTCAGAACCGCGTGAGCTACTTCCACAGGGTCCCGTCCAGCTGCTGTGGTTTTATCCATCACTGTAAAGCAACAAAACAACAATAAAGCGACAACATTCAAGTTGCTGTAAAATGTTTAAGGTAGGCGTTGTTGACGAGATTGTAATGTCTTACACCCAGACCAGGTAATATGGATGTATTGAAAGAGGAAAAAAAAAAAAGTTATATCTGGAATTTTTTTTTTTAATTATTATTGCATTAATATTATGGTAGGTAACTTAGATATATAGGTCAGCTTGAAGGTCAGATTTTACTTATTTGAAAAAGTAAGCAGTCAGGTTTTGAAGCTAAGAAATTACTTATAGAGGAATCCCTCGTTACTTCATGCTTCAATTCATGTGGCTTCAGTGCATCGCGTATTTTTTATTTTTTTTTTTAATATTAATCGAATTAAAAAAATAAGGAAATTAAGGAGGAATAGGGGAAAAAGTTAAGGAAAATGCTACAAAACAAGGTCAATTATGCAAAAACAAAAAACAACCCAAAACCCCCCCATCAAAACGATTTACATTTTTATGTGAGGTGCACATCTGAGTGTGTGCATTTATATCTAATGCATTATTTTTTAATGTTTACTTGTTATTATAAGCATTTATAGCATTGAATATGTATTTATTGATATTATATACACATATAACATGTACATATACGACAGTCAGGGGGGGTTGATCCTACTTCGCTGAATTCGGCGGTCGCGGGGGGATCTCGGTCCCAGTTAACCGTGAAAAGTGAGACATCCCTGTATTCACTTTATTACATGTGGGAAAACATAACATAGATGTTATGTAAGCTGTTGTAAGAAAGTAACCAGAGATGAGGTGGGTTTGAACCAGCTATCAATAAGTATGGTTATACAGAGCCTTTCAGAACATTTTCACGGATCTTATCTGGACAATTTTCCCAATATTCTAATTTGTAAAAGGGAATTTTTATGGGAACTAATGAGAATATATGGCAATTAACACAAAATGTGGAGTAATTCACAAAAAAAGTTATCATATGTAAACAAACAGTCATAAGCAGGCATGTATGCAAACATTTCTAACATGAATTTTAAACTAGAGTCGTAATCTTTAAGTTGATGCTTTAAATTACACCTGTATGTGGATGTGACCAAATCAGCAAGGAGAAAAATCTCTTGTTTGAAGAGTTTACAAGACGACGAGGGTTTGACCTTTCAAGGCCACTCAAGGTCGAAGGTAATTGTATGTAATATTTAGAGGTACTATTTGAAAGTATAATTTTATAAGTGCTCAAAATCCTATGACCTTGTTTCTCACCTTTCAACATTAAATGTGAACAGCCCCCTATTTTTTGGTCAATTCTGATTCCCCACCCTTCAAGAATTGTCTCCCTCTCGCATAGGACCACCTTCAACCAGAGAAGAGCGGAAGCAGCCTGACACATGGAGAGGGAAATTGCTATCCACCCCTTTGTACGAATGAATGAACAAACACCTATGATCAGCTTCTGATTGCTGTACGTGACAGTTGAGCTCACGCCATCCCTCCCTGTGAGAGCACCGCCAATTAGCTCCCACGGACCCCCAGTTGGGTGGCTGCGGAATTGATTCAATTTCAAACCTGTGATTTCCAAGTTGACTGTTGCACAGCAGAGCCTTAAATCTACTTGTTTTAAATATTATGGTGCGAGATGTTTTTTAACCAACATTTGAGTTACTTGTTATCAACCTGCAATTTTAAAGTTTATTCCTGGTAATTCTCATGGTAACTTTCCAACTTTGTAAATTATCAGAATTTCGCCACCTTACTGAGACATGCCTCAGCAATAACCCAAAAATAACAATGACTATTCATAGATGAGTGACAACAGGAACTAACTTTTTATGTGGGCCTAACATTTCAACAGATAAAAAGTATGTTGTTCTTTTATTACTAACTAATTCTTATAAATGGGAAATTGTGCTGTATACCACATTTTTAATACAGGGATCAGTCACTTTCCACGATTAATTGGGAATTCAGCAAAGTAGGATCAACCCCCCACCCCCCCACCCCTTCCCCGACTGATGTATACGTGCATGTATGTGTATATAATATCAATAAATACACATTCAATGCTATAAATGCTTATAATAACAATTAAACATTAAAAAAACAATGCACAAGATTTTCTACTTTTCCTTTCGGCTGCTCCCTTCAGGGGTCACCACAGTGAATCATCTGTCTCCAGTTCACCCTATCCTGTGCATCTTCTTCTCTTACACCAACTACCGTCATGTCTTTGTTCACCACATCCATAAATCTTCTTTGGTCTTCCTCTAGGCCTTTTGCCTGGCAGTTCCAACCTAAGCATCCTACTACCAGTATACTCACTATCCCTCCTCTGTACATGTCCAAACCATCTCAATCTAGCCTCTCTGACTTTGTCTCCAAAACCTCTTACATGTGCTGTCCCTCTGATGAACTCATTCCTAATCCTATCCATCCTCATTACTCCCAAGGAGAACTTCAACATTTTCATCTCTGCTACCTCCAGCTCTGCTTCCTGTCTTTTCCCCAGGGCCACTGTTTCTAATCCATACAACATCACTGGCCTCATCACTGTTTTGTACACTTTTCCTTTCATTCTTGCTGATATCTTCCTATCACACATCACACCAGACAGAGAAACAACCATTCCAACCTGCCTGTACACGCTTCTTCACCTCTTATCCACACTCTCCATTGCTTTGGATTGTTGAGCCTAAGTACTTAAAATCCTCCACCTTCTTTATCTCTGCTCCCTGTAACCTCACCGTTCCTCTTGGGTCCTTCTCATTCACACACATGTATTCTGACCTACTGGGGCTAATCTTCATTCCTCTCCTTTCCAGGGCATACCTCCACCTCTCTAGATTTTCCTCCACTTGTTCTCTGCTCTCACTACAGATCACAATGTCATCTGCAAACATCATAGTCCATGGAGATTCTTGTCTAACCTCGTCTGTCAGCCTGTCCATCACCAAAGCAAACAAGAAGGGGCTCAGAGCTGACCCTTGATGCAGTCCCACCTCCACCTTGAACTCTTGTGTCACACGGACAGCACACTTCACCACTGTCTTACATCTCTCATACATGTCCTGCAGCACTCTAACATACTTCTCAGCCACTCCAGACTTCCTCATGCAATACCACAGTTCCTCTCTTGGCACCCTGTCATATGCTTTCTCTAGATCCACAAAGGCACAATGTAGCTCCCTCTGACCTTCTCTGTACTTCTCTATTAACATCCTCAAAGCAAACACTGCATCTGTGGTGCTCTTTCATGGCATGAAACCAAACTGTTGTTCACAGATACTGACCTCTGCCCTTAGTCTAGCTTCCATTATTCTTTCCCATAACTTCATCGTATGGCTCATCAACTTTATCCCTCTGTAGTTGCCACAACTCTGCATGTCTCCCTTATTCTTAAAAAATGGGCACCAGCACACTTCTCCATTCCGCCGGCATCCTCTCACTCTCTAAGATCTTGTGGAACGTTCTTGTCAGAAAGTCTACTGCTACCTCTCCAAGACACTTCCATAACTCCATCGGTATGTTATCAGGACCAACTGCCTTTCCACTCTTCATCCTCTTCAATGCCCTCCTCACTTCATCCTTACTAATCTTTGCTACTTCCTGGTCCTCAACAGTCACCTCTTCTACTCTTTTTTTTCTCTCATTTACATTCATCAGCGAGGGGCAGTGGTGGTCAAGTGATATAGGGTGCTGGATCGCCGATCCAAAAGTTGGGGGTTCGAGTCCTACTCTCCACAAGGTTGTCACTGTCACTGTGCCTCCCAGTGCAGCTAACTGGGTTATCAAAGGCCAGAATTGTCTTCCACTGTCTATGGTGTGAGGCATGTAAAAGAACCATTGCTGACTTTCGTAAAGAGTAGGCTGCAAAGTCGTCGGCGTGTTTCCGCTCTGCGATGGCCTGGTGAGCTGTCCAGAGTGTACTCTGCCCCCTCGCCCAAAGTTGGCTGGGATGGGCACCAGCCTCCCCGCAACCCAAATTAGGATTAAGCGGTTACAGAAAATGAACTGATGAACATTCATCAGCTCTTCAAAGTCCTCTTTCCATCTTCCCAGCACACTTCTGTCATCAGTCAGTACATATCCCACTCTGTTCTTAATCACTCTAACTTGCTGCATGTCCTTCCCATCTCTATTTCTCTGCTGTGCAAACCAGTATAAATCATTTTCTCCCGCCTTACTGTCCAACCTAGCATACAATTCATCATACGCTCTCTGTTTGGCCCTTTGACACCGCTACCTTCGCCTTACGCTGTGTCTCCCTGTACTCCTGTTTACTCTCTTCGGTCCTCTCAATGTCCCACTTCTTCTGAGCTAACCTCTTCCTTTGTACACACTCCTGCACTTCCTCATTCCACAATCAAGTCTCCTTATCTACTTTCCTTCCAGAGGACACACCAAGTACTCTCCTACCTGTCTCCCTGATCAGATTTGCTGTAGTTGTCCAGGCATCCGGAAGCACATCCTGACCACCCAAAGCCTTTTTTAACTCCTCCTTGAAGACAACACAACACTCTTCCTTTTTCAGCTTCCACCACTTTGTCTTCTGCTCTGCCTTTGCCTTCTTCATCTTCCTCACCATCAGCGTCATCCTGGACACCACCATCCTATGCTGTTTGGCAACACTCTCACCCACTACTACTTTGCAGTCACTGACTTTCTTCAAATTACATCGTCTACACAAGATGTAGTCTACCTGTGAGCTCCTACCTCCGCTTTTAAGTCACCCTATGCTCCTGTCTCTTCTGGAAGAAAGTATTCACCACAGCCATTTCCATTCTTTTTGCAAAATCAATCAACATCTGTCCTTCTGTGTTCCTGTCCTGGATACCAAACCTGCCCATCACTTCCTCGTCCTCTCTGTTGCCTGCACCAACATGTCCATTGAAGTCTGCACCAATGACCACTCTTTCACCTCTGGGGGTACTCTGCATCACTTCATTTAACTCACTCCAGAATCTCCCTTCTCTTCTAGCTCACATCCTGCCTGTGGGGCATAAGAACTAACAACATTGAACATCACACCTTCAATTTCTAACTTGAGACTCATCACTCTGTCTGACACTCTTTTCACTCCTAGAACATTCCTGACAAACCCCTCCTTCAAGATGACTCCTACACCATTTCTCTTCCCATCCACACCATGATAAAACAGCTTAAACCCTGCTCCTAAGCTTCTAGCCTTGCTAGCTTTCCACCTGGTCTCCTGAACACAGTATGTCCACCTTCCTCTTCTGCATCATGGCAGCAAGCTCTCTACCTTTTCCTGTCATAGTCCCAACATTCAAAGTCCCTACTCTCAGTCCTAGACTCATGCCTTTCCTCTTCTCTCTCCCCTCCTATGGATATGCCTCCTGCCTCTTTTTCTTCGAAAAAATAATGCATAAGATGTAAATAAAATTTAAATACACACACATACAGACGTGTGTGCACGCACTCAGATGCACACCTCACAACAATGTAACTAGTTTTGTTGGGAGGTTTTGGATTGTTTTTTGTTGGTTTCGGTTTTTTTTTTTTAGCATAATTGGCCCTGTTTTTGCAGCATTTTCCTTAATGATTCCCCCTATTCTTCCTTAATTTCCTTTTTTTTTAAATTCGATGAATATTTAAAATAAAAACCGCGATGCACTGAAGCTGCATAAATTGAAGCACGAAAAAGGGAGGGATCCCTGTATTCCTAAACAATTATGCTTTCTAGTTTTATTCATTATATTTTACATCCGTTAAAAATAATACACACATGTGCCACTGTGGACAGAGGAAAAGTTTACAGAAGTGTAGAAAAGTGGAAAGACTTCTGCTCATTTACTCAACATTAGACTTGTTGACTTTTTCTCATCAGTTAACCAATCATCTGTTCATTAAGTCTTACAAGCTACTGAATTAATAGAATTCAGCCTGAAGCACTTCCTTATTATTCAGATTTTCTTCTTAAAGCACAAGGTTCAAGAAATTAAAGTGAAGAATAGAACCATCATAGTTTCTCATGTCTTACACACACTCACCTCCATATTTGGATCCATCTCCGGTAAGAGCATTGAGTGACAGGTTAGTTCGAATGTACTCAGGGCTGATGACTGATACATGTAGGCCGAATCTTTCCACCTCTGCCCTTAGACAATCATAGTATGCCTGTGTCGCATGCTTTGAGGCCGCATCTAAAATGCATTAAATGTTCATGTGGCATTATTTAAAACCCTGAAGTTAGCAATAACTCAACAAATAAATACCTATGAATTCCTTAATATTAAATGCTGCAAACCTACACCAAAAGAACATACTTTTATTATTCACAAAACAAACAAAAAAAACAATATTAATTCAAGCAAAATCATCCATTTTAAATATGACACGAGTGCATCTACATGTGGATAGCAAATATCTGGATATCACAACTCAAATAATACTAGAGACACAACCAAAGCTAACTCAAATAATACTATAGACAATACCTATCGTGACTCAAATATTACTGTTGACACGATGACTATAGTAACTCAAATAATATTATGAATACAATGCTTATAGCAACTCAAATACTACTATAGATACAAAGCCTACAGTAGCTTGAATATTAATAAAGACACAGCATCTATATAATTTCAAATAATACTGTGGACACAAAACCTATAGTAACTCAAATAATATTATGAACACCATGACCATAGTTACCATATTCGACGTAATAAGTGCCCTATTCCAATGACACCCCCCCCCCCCCCCCTCATGTTTTTGCTAATAACCACCCATGTGTACCGGGAGCAAAATTGTAGATCAAACTCAGTCTCTGTAACCATAAAAATGAGGCGTTCACTGCCTGTAAAAGTGAGTTTACACGGTATTTCAAGACCACCTGTCACTGGGGAATGTCTATAATGTTCATCAGTAACACCACATTTGATTGTTCCGTCGTGCTTTAAAAAAAAACAGGAAAATATTTTGCCGTGTTCTCTTGGTAAATGTCCAACAACCGATGAACCATTAGAAACTGCTACAGCAAAACTATCGGATGCTCTGAATGAATGGACCGATGAGCCAGATATGAACCTATCAGAAAGTGATGAGTATTTTTCACCCGATTCTCCTGCTCACTAACTTCACTCAGTAACTTCATAAATTTAAAGATGTTCCTGGCCATGTGCTTTTGTCTATGTTCGTGTTGATTGGTTCAACTTGCCATTTGCTAAAGTTGACATTCATGTTTATTGACTCATTTTACTTGGGAAAATGTTTAAAGGAACAGCACCACGAGGGAAAAGTATAAATTAATACAGTAACTCAAATACATACTACAGACAAAAAGCCTAAAGCAACTCAAACAATACAGTAGACAAAGTTTATCAGAACTCAAATACATGCTTTACAACTGTAATGAGCAGAAAAGCTTCTCAGGATGCAAAACACTTTAAATGCATCTCTGACATCACAGATCTCAAACTTGGCCCTGGTCAAGATCTGCTCTAGAAATCCATTAGTGATTAGTCCATGTTTTTTAAAAAGAGCAAA
Source organism: Plotosus lineatus (assembly GCA_024760905.1). Taxonomy (NCBI): domain Eukaryota; kingdom Metazoa; phylum Chordata; class Actinopteri; order Siluriformes; family Plotosidae; genus Plotosus; species Plotosus lineatus. The sequence goes on from CM045738.1 coordinate 25,675,995, forward strand.
TCAGGGGTAGGCTATGCATATACTCACAAGCAGATCTGTAGGGAATGGCGATCTTTCCCTGCACGCTGCTGATGACAACTATATGTCCAACACCACGTTCCACCATGGAGGGAAGAATTGCTAAGAAGAGTAAAGAAAAATAGGACAAACTAAGAAGTTGCAAATAACAATTATTCATCAAATGTGATGTGGATATCTCTAAATAGTCCCCGAGATGGTATGTCAATCGGGAATACCCTGTGATATCCACCAAGCTTGAAGTAAATAACTAAAGTAGTATAAAGTACATTGTAAAATAAGACAAAGCAAATGAAAACAATATTTTTCTGGTTTAATTTAGCTTTTTTAAAGCATGATAATGGACAGGCATGCTCTACTTTACAAGTGTATTGACAGGACATTTGCAGATTTTCTCACACCATCACACCAATACCATCATTTGGGTTATGGTTACTTGTAGTTCGTGTTACTGCACAAATATGTTTGTTTGACGTAATGCATATACAGTATAATGCTATGTAGGATGATATGAGTGTTTTGCATCTGTCACCTTGTGTTAGAGCAACAGGACCAAAGTAATTTGTGTCCATGACACTCTTCTGCACAGAGATGTGTGTGTCCAGGATAGAACCACGGTAGCTAATGCCTGCGTTATTAACAAGGACGTCCACATGACCGTGGCATTTCAGAATCTCCACTGCTGCCCTGCTGACCGCCTCGGTGTCAGAGAGGTCAAAGGTTACTGTACAGGGTATATATGTCTGACCAGACAAACAAAGACACAATCATCAGCGGTCATCATTTTCTATAAGTCGAGGCTGTCGGAGGTGAAGATCGGGTGAGAGAGTGTGAGACTGTCTGTATACCTTTATTTTGCCATTTGTTTGAACCCTTAACTCCTCTACGACGTCTTGTAGTCTCTTCGTATCGCGTCCACATAGGATAAGCCGAGCTCCAGCGGCATGAAACACTCGCGCACATTCTGAGGAAATCGTACAAGAGATGAAACATAATTTATGGTAATGCTTATTCCAAGAGTCATGAAAAAAATATTTGTACCTTTAAATTGTTATTACTACATTTGGCATTTATGGTGTTTGACAGACACCCTTATACAAAGTGACTTACAGAGTATACCATCAGTCTAAACTCAGTGCGCAGAAGTTGTTGTCATTTTTTCCCCCATAGTGCTTAGCTAAATACTTCTGGAAAAGGTCATTTGAAGACACTCAGTGACCCAACTGCCTGCACATCCAGACGAAGTTTATTTTGACACCAAGGTGGTTTTCCTGGTCCCTTGATAGACTACAGGAACAGTTGACCAATGCTGGAGGCTTGGCTTTGAGAGAATGTGGTGCAGTGTGAGGTGCTTTAATGCAGGACGGTGTAGGTCCACTTGCAGCTTTGTAGTTTTAAATCTAATGCGAGCAGCTACAGGAAGCCGATGCAGATAGCATAGCATTGAAGAGATGTGAAAGAAATTTGGAAGACAAAAAACAAGACATGCTGCTGCATTCTGAATCAGCTGCAGAGGTCAAATGGGGCTCAGAGGCAGACCTGCCATGAATGAGTTGCAGTAGTCTAGCCTTGAGATGACAAGGGCCTGAACATGAGTAGTATGCATTCCCATGGAGAGAATAACAGCATGGATCCTCTTCTTGTAATGTCCAAAAAGGTCCACTTTTCCAGACAGAATATTTTGTTATCCCTAAACTTTTGTGCACTTTAGTTCAGACCAGAGACATAAATAATGTTGAGGCTAACCACAGGTTCAAAACCAGAGTCAGTCAGTGCAAAAACATTGATATTTTTGTCACAAAATCATTTCTGTGTTGCAGTGTCCTATTTGAAAGCAGGATTGGAAACCTCATATTTGTATCCCAAGCAAACAGTCAACAATAGAGTACATTCTCAGCAAATAAAGTCGCTTTTTGTCAATTTCACAATGTTTTATAAAAAATAAATGTTGCATGTCTGCTTTTGTGTAACAGAAAATATTAGATTCTTCTTTGAATGGAAAATGTACATTGACTGGCCTCATCTGGGTCCAGGCTATTTCACTGACGTCTTGCTTTGGCCTAAAGGAGAAATGCACTCTCCTGGATTAAGAAAAAGGTCACAAGTCTAGAGCTCACTGTACCTGATGTCTTGTGCAAATGCTTGTACTAACAGTTAATGATTTAATCAATTCTAATTCATCTTGAGAAATAAGGCCCCATGTGTAATGTTTATTTTTTATAATCATGTTAGATCATGGGTTGGCACAGTAGCATAGAGGTAAGCACATCCGCCTCACAGCAAGAAGGTCCTGGGTTCGAGTCCCAGGCTCGGGCATTTCTGTGTGGAATTTGTATGTTCTTCCTGTGCTTGCCTGAGTTTCCTCTAAGTACTCGAGTTTCTTGGCACTGTCCAAAGACATGAACATTAGACTACTGGCTGCTCTAAATTGGCCCTTGGAGTGAAGGAGGATTGTTAGGGGTGTGTTGGCCCTGCAATTGTTTGGCAAGCTGTTTAGGGTGGACCTTGCCTTCGCACTACAGTTGGATGACCAGTCTCCATGCAACTGTGATAGGATTAAGCACTCCAGAAAATATGAGAGAGAGAGAGATTTGAGATAATATGCCACTAATCTGCAGCTTTTTATTTGTAGATGTATGTATACATGCATAATTAGCCATCCTCCACTTTTTAGGTTTTATGTTCATTACCTTTTCCCAGGCCAGAACTGGCTCCAGTGATCACCACCACTTTATCCTGAAGGACCTTCTTTTGCTTGGCTCTGTGGATCATTCGCAATAACAACAGCAGACCAACTGCACCTACAGCCAGTGGCCCCACACCTACACCTGATAAACGTTCCATTCGCCTACACACACACACACACACAAATAACATTCTCCACATATATTATCTTCTTTTATTTATATATATCTAAAAATTGTAGGTTGAAGATATAAACTATTGATGAGCTTTGTATATAGCAGAGCTGTTCCAAACGTGAACCCCCTGCAGAGTTTAACATTTTAAAATAGGAAATATTTCAACTCTACACAGAATGAGTGAAAAAAATTCATGATCAAATTACCATTAGCTAAACGAAATTTAATAAATCGATTTATTGGATGTTCATTGAATGAATACGTGTCTCGCTCTTAAAGTGGGACATTATTATTATTAGTCATTCATTTTCTAAGCTGCTTAATCCTAAATATCGTCATAAGGAGGCTGGCGCCCATCTCAGCCAACCCTGGTCAAAGGGCAGCGTACACTCTGGAGAGCTTGCCAGACCATCACAGGGCCAACATTCATACAATTAATTATTCACTCTCACAATCACAACTAGGGGTGATTTGGAACAGTCAGTTAAGACTACTGTTCATGTTTTTGGATTGTGGAAGGAAACCGGAGAACAAGAGGAAACCCACACAAACACGCGGAAAACATGTAAGCTCCAGACAGAAACACCCGAGCTGGGACTCGAACCCAGGCCTCCATACTGTGAGGTGGATATGCTAAGCAAATGCTTTAAAACTTAAAGCAAACTTCATTATCGGATATCTCTATGTAATATTCCTCTCAGTAATCATGTCCATGTAATGCATAAATTAACAGCTGGTTTAAAATGTGGCTATGATAAAGTCTAGCCATGTCCGATCTTACTGTTAGTGTTACTGATCCGTTTAGGTCATCTTCAATAATGTTATGGTTAATGGATTGCTCTCTGAAATAGCCTGATAACAATCGAACTGTTACTTTATACATTTTCCTACAAATGCAATGATTTTGTGCTGAGCAGTAATACAGGATGTTCAGATTTCATATTCGTAAAGACGACAGTTAAAATAGTCTGATAATAGTATAGAACTGTTATTCTTTGTGGGGACAATGGTGGCCTGGTGGTGGATCACTGATCCCAAGGTTGGGGGTTCAATGGGTTGTCACTGTCTCCCCAGTGCAGCTAACTGGGTTATCAAAGACCGGCCATGTCTCACACTGTCTATGATGTGAGGCATGTATAAGAACCATTGCTAACTTTTGACAAGAGGACCTGCATAGCCATCAGCATGTTTCTGCCCTGCGATGGCCTGGCAAACTGTCTTGGGTGTACTCTTCCCTCGCCCAGAGTGGGCCAAGATGGGCGCCAGCCTCCCCGCGACCCTAATTCGGATTAAGCGGTTCAGAAAATTAATGGATGAATGTTATTCTTTGTACAAATAGCATGATTTTATGCCGACAGATAATAGGGTAGATTTTCAGATTCCATCCCCATAAGACAGTTATAGTCGGTATCTATTTCCTGGTTTATTTCCATGTTTAACTCTTATATCAATAACATATCATGTATAAAAGTGTGCTGTAACATTAACAAATGTATTCATTTTTGGAAAATTGATCACCCAATTTGAACCATCAGTTTTCCACGAGTATCTCCAGTAACCATCATTTTACACTGAATAAATTCCCAAAGTACAGAAATGTTTGAAATCCCATCCGGGGAACATTTCCCCCCCAGTCCTGATCCTAAGAACTCCTGCCTCTTGGTTCACAGAGAACAGGAGGTTTTGTCCAGGTGCTCTGGTTTTCTCCCACAGCCCAAAAAAATGCACATTAGGCTAAATCTTCTTTTCCTTTCAGCTGTTCCCTTTTTCCTCAGGGGTCGTTACAGCGAATATCACATGTTTGATTTGGTGTAGGTTTTTACATCTGATGTTCTTCCTGACACAACCCTTTAGCAAGGGACAGAAACACATTAACGGCTATGTAGCTACTCTTTACGAGAGTCAGCAATGGTTCTTTTACATGAAACTCTCACCATAGACAGTGAGAGACATGCCCAGCCGAGTTTAATAATATCAGTAGAATTTATTAATGTACACGAAGCTTTATAATTTAACACTATAATAAGACTTAAATAATATCATTCATAGTCATATTTATACATCATGCTGCTCAATCACTTCTGTTGATGATCTGACATTTGCTCTCTGTGCCATGGGCCCACGGCAAGATGAGCTGTGTTTCACTCCACTAGGCGATATCAACAACCACACAGATAAACAAAACGAGGGTAGCACCTCATGTATTTGGATTTGGGTATAATATTACCAGATGACCAGTGATGATGGCACTAGCCCCCCCAGATTTTTATACTGGATTTGCATCGATTTCAAAAATGACCCATTTGACTTAAAAAAGGCAGAAATCTGCTGATTGGCGGAAAATTCCCATCCCTGCGTAACCTACGTCAATTGCGCAACTTGCACCAATTCGCGTACCTCATGACTTTAAAAATACAAGCAGCTCTGCCAAAGATTGGCTAAAGAAAAATAAATGTAAAGTTTAGGAATATCCAGGTCAAAGTCCTGATAGTAATCCAATAGAAATGCGTGATCAGATCATGTGAGAAAACTCTAAGCTAAATCTATTCTCTGGAATCTTTGAAGCTGTTCTATTCAGAGGAATGAACGGAGATCCCTCCGAGGCATTGTGCAGGACCGATCAACAATTACCACAAACATTTTATTTACACTTATTGCAGGGGGTCTGAAAGCAGGGGTTCACACTCTTTTCTCTCTTGCAGATATAATACGGAATGATTTTTCTCAAAACTCACAGACCAAGTGAAATATTTTTCTTATTTATTTAAATGAGTTCATACTCATGGACTTCTGTGGAAATCAAATGGTGTTTAATCATATTTGTGACAAAATATATAACATTGCAAAGAGTTCACAATCTTTCATGTACCACTGTTTTTGCACGCACACGCCAGCCTTGCAAAAAAAAGTCAGGCCCATAAATATTTCACAATTTTTGTGTCTCTGTTCATAACCACAGGGGATTTGAAATGAAGAAACTGAGCTGTGATGGAAGAAGTGTATAAATTTCTATTCAATTTAAAAGGTTTAAGAAGATAATTTCATTCACCATTTCGGAATTATAGCCATTTTTATATATAGTCCCTTTCTGAGGACTTGGTTGACAGTCATAAGCTCACCTCCTCAAAGGCGCTCTTAACTTTACTGGATGTTGTGAATTGGGCTTTCTTCATGAAGGACAAAATTCTATGATCACCCAGTGTAGCGGTCATCTGTGGTCCTCCCAGACATTTATTGTTGCTGAGCTCAATGTATTCCCTGTTTTTAAGAATAACATTAGATTGTTAATTGATCAGATGATTGTTGATTTGGCCACTCCTAAAGTTTCCACTATCCCACTGTTGGGGGTGTTAATATACATTTTCAGCTGAATGAGGGCCTACTTTAATTGTATTCGTATTCATTCATTTATTTTATACTGTATTAATCCCACAAGTGAAATTGACTTCCGCATTTAACCGTCCAAAAATGTGCACCCTCACCCCCACACGGCTGTAAACACTGAGCACACATATACACTTGGAGCAGCGGGCTGCTACACATCCAGCAGCGCAGTTGGGGGTTAGGTGGCACTTAAGCCATGAAGGTGGAGTGGCTGAAGGTGCAGCTCACCCTCCCACCTGGTTCAGGAATCAAACCTGCTTCTCTAACCATTAGGCCATGGCTGCCTCCCTTTACTTTCATCAAACACATATTTTTTAACATATTCGCTGTAATGACTCCTGAAAAAGGGAAAAAGCCAAAAGGATAAGAAGAAGATTGAGACGGTTATAAAATATTAACTCAGGACTTTTTAGCTCCTCCATCAATACTGAGCCTCTAAAAAAGGCTTCAATTCCTCAAAAGTTCATGTAATATTTTTGTTGAATGCTTTAAAGTGTATCTTCCAATTGCAACCCTATGCTTCATTTACAATCCATTGTGGTTGCCGAGAAACAAAAGTACATACTTACAAAAAGTGTTCGAAACAAGTGGGTTTCCACGAGAACCTATAATCAATTTGGACAAGGTGATATTCATAACATGGTAAAAATGAATAGAAAAGTCTAGTTTTAAAATGTATTAAAACTGTTTAAAGTAGGTTGTGACCATCAATCGACCTTAAGATTGGATTACTTCAGTGAATACAGCTTCTAGCCTTAATTTTTCTGTCAGTCCTGGTGAGGAGGCCAAGAACCTGAAGTTATCTTTACTTCTCAGTGTTAACATGGACTACATTATAAATTCTCACCTGTGTAACCTAGTAGTGCACTGGATAGAGTTTAGCAGCCATTCATACATTACGGAATGTATTTCTAAAAGGAAGCAGGGGATTCACTTGGGATTTAACCATTAAAAACGCCATGAAACTCGTATGAAGTTCTACTGTGGGTATAATGTTATTGTGTCTGTCACCGTGACTGTTTTACTAAAACTAAGTGTACAAGTATACCAGTATAAAAATATCATCGAAATAAAAACAATTTTATTCCATTTATTTACCTTGCTAGCACATGAGCAGGCCCGGTTAGATACAATGACAATCTTGTGGAGAGTGAGACTCGAACCCCCAACCTTAGGATCAGTGATCCAGCACCCTATAAACCCTTTTCACGTGACGTCACACATCCGGGGGTCGCCCGACAGCCGCCATTTTTTGGGTTAAGCTGACATGAAAGATAGTCAGTTACATCGCAGCGAAAATTACCTAGGGAAAGCTTTTTGTTAGTTTGTTGTAAATATCAACAGACAACGGTTCACACGCGTGTTGTAATCGGGTGTAGCAATCGGTCCAATCAGGAAATCAAGCGAAAATTTTGAGAAGAGTAAGGCTCCAATGTGACTGCATGCCTCTCCCAGACCTGCCATGCAGTTGCAATGTGCTGCCTTCCTTGCTGGCAATAGCCCACTGCTTCAGAGGTGGATCATTAAATCTCCGAGAATGTCGCACCTGAAAGCAAAACTGCCTACCACTATGTGCAAATGTTTCCACAATTTGCAGCAATGTTTCATGTCTACAATACATAATATAGTATTTACTGTTTTTAAACTTAAATTTCTGAATTGTGCAAGTTAATTTTTTTTAACATTTTCACATGTGACAAAATGCTCTTGGTAAAAATTTCTAACGACTGATTTTTCAGCGAAATTAATCTACACAAACGCAGGTATGTGACATACATGTAACGGCAACAAAATGAAAGTGATATAAACTAGTAATTTAGTATGGCTTCCATCAAAACAAAAACTGATCCTCATTTTATACTTGTATCTCACAACATTTGTTGAAAACCGGGTAGGTGAGTTGAAAAAGATCAACGCAGCCGTGAGGGAGGGGCACAAGCCAGTGTCTCTCCCTCACGCCGGTCCCAAGCCCGGATAAATGCAGAAGGTTGCGTCAGGAAGGGCATCCGGCGTAAAACAAATGGCAAATAAAAAATGCGAGACAACAAAAGGTTTCATACCGGATCGGTCGAGGCCTGGGTTAACAACGACCGCCATCAGTGCTGTCAACCAACAGGGTGCTGGTGGAAATTGGACTACTGTTGGTTGAAGATGTCGAAGAAGGAGAGGCAGGAGGCGTGTCCATAGGCAGAGAGAGAAGAGGAAAAGCACAAGTCTGACTGAAAGTACGGACTTTGAATGTTGAAACCATGACAGGAAAAAGGTAGAGAGCTGGCTGACATGATGAAGAGGAGGAAGGTGGACATACTGTGTGTTCAGGAGACCAGGTGGAAAGGTAGTAAGGCTAGAAGCAGGGTTGAAGCTGTTTTTTCATGGTGTGGATGAGAAGAGAAATGGAGTAGGAGTCATCTTGAAGGAGGGGTTTGTCAGGAATGTTCTAGACGTGAAAAGAGTGTCAGACAGAGTGAGGAGTCTCAGGTTAGAAATTGAAGGCGTGATGTTCAATGTTGTTAGTTCTTATGCCCCACAGGCAGGATGTGAGCGAGAAGAGAAGGAGAGATTCTGGAATGAGTTAGATGAAGTGATGCGGAGTACCCCCAGAGGTGAAAGAGTGGTCATTGGGGCAGACTTCAATGGACATGTTGGTGCAGGAAACAGAGGGGACGAGGAAGTGATGGGCAGGTTTGGTACCCAGGACAGGAACAAAGGAGGACAGATGTTGGTAGATTTTGCAAAAAGGATGGAAATGGCTGTGGTGAATACTTTCTTCCAGAAGAGACAGCAGGATAGGGTGACTTATAAAAGCGGAGGTAGGAGCACACAGGTAGACTACATCTTGTGTAGACGATGTAATTTGAAGGAAGTCAGTGACTGAAAAGTAGTAGTGGGTGAGAGTGTTGCCAAACAGCATAGGATGGTGGTGTGCAGGATGACGCTGATGGTGAGGAAGGTGAAGAAGGAAAAGGCAGAGCAGAAGACAAAGTGGTGGAAACTGAAAAAGGAAGAGGGTCGTGTTGTCTTCAAGGAGGAGTTGAAAATGGCTTTGGGTGGTCAGGAAGTGCTTCCAGATGACTGGACAACTACAGCAAATGTGATCAGGGAGACAGGTAGGAGAAGACTTGGTGTGTAATCTGGAAGGAGAGGAGATAAGAAAACTTGGTGGTGGAATGAGGAAGTGCAGGAGTGTGTACAAAGGAAGAGGTTAGTTAAGAAGAAGTGGGACATAGAGAGGACCGAAGAGAGTAAACAGGAGTACAGGGAGACACAGCATAAAGCGAAGGTAGCGGTGTCAAAGGCCAAACAGAGGGCGTATGATGACTTGTATGATAGGTTGGATAGTAAGGAGAGAGAAAATGATTTATACAGGCTGGCACAGCAGAGAGATAGAGATGGGAAAGATGTGAAGCAAGTTGGAGTGATTAAGGACAGAGTGGGAAATGTATTGACTGATGACAGAAGTGTGCTGGGAAGATGGAAAAAGTACTTTGAAGAGCTGATGAATGAGGAAACGGAGAAAAAAAAGGGAGTAGAAGGGGTAACTTTTGAGGACCAGGAAGTAGCAAAGATTTGTAAGGGTAAAGTGAGGAGGGCATTGAAGAGGATGAAGGGTGGAAAGGCAGTTGGTCCTGATGGCATACCTAGCAGTAGATTTTCTGATAAGAACATTCAGCAAGGTCTTAGAGTGAGAGGATGCCCATTTTTAAGAACAAGGGAGACATGCAGAGTTGTGGCAACTACAGAGGGATAAAGTTGATGAGCCATACAATTAAGTTATGGGAAAGAATAGTGGAAGCTAGACTAAGTGCAGAGGTCAGCATTTGTGAACAACAGTTTGGTTTCATGCCAAGAAAGAGCACTACGGATGCAGTGTTTGCCTTGAGGATGTTAATAGAGAAGGACAGAGAAGGTCAGAAGGAGCTGCATTGTGCTTTTGTGTATCTGGAGAAAGCATATGACAAGGGTGCCGAGAGAAGAACTATGGTATTGTATGAGGAAGTCTGGAGTGGCACTGCATCAAGGGTCAGCTCTGAGCCCCTTCTTGTTTGCTATGGTGATAGGCTTACAGACGAGGTTCGACAAGATTCCCCATTGACTATGATGTTTGCAGATGACATTGTGATCTGCAGTGAGAGCAGAGAACAAGAGGAGGAAAATCTAGAGAGGTGGAGGTATGCCCTGGAAAGGAGGGGAATGAAGGTTAGCCTCAGTAAGACAGAATACATGTGTGTGAATGACAAGGACCCAAGAGGAACGGTGAGGTTACAGGGAGCAGAGATAAGGAAGGTGGAGGATTTTAAGTACTTCGGCTCAACAATCCAGAGCAATGGACAGTGTGGAAAAGAGGCGAAGAAGCGTGTGCAGGCAGGTTGGAATGGTTGGAGAAAAATTTCCGGTGTGTGATAGGAAGGTATCGGCAAGAATGAAAGGAAAAGTGTACAAGACGGTGTTGAGACCAGTGATGTTGTATGGTTTAGAAACAGTGGCCCTGGGGAAAAGACAGGAGGCAGAGCTGGAGATAGCAGAGATGAAAATGTTGAGGTTCTCTCTGGGAGTAACGAGGATGGATAGGATCAGGAATGAGCACATCAGAGGGACAGCACATGTAAGATGTTTTGGAGACAAAGTCAGAGAGGCTAGATTGAGCTGGTTTGGACATGTACAGAGGAGGGATAGTGAGTATATTGGTCGTAGGATGCTGAGGTTGGAACTACCAGGCAGAAGGCCTAGAGGAAGACCAAAGAGACGATTTATGGACGTGGTGAAGGAGGACATGAAGGCAATTGGTGTTAAAGAAGAAGATGCAGAGGATAGGGTGAGATGGAGGCAGATGATTCGCTGTGGCGACCCCTGAAGGGAACAGCCGAAAGGAAAAGAAGGCGGCGGCAAGTTGAAAAATATCAAGTGTACTCTTGCCGGTAGTAGACCGTTGTTGTTGATATTTGTATGGCACACGTCTGTCGCTCAACCACAGACGAACTGGTTGTACACCTCCAGGGATTTGTGAGCCTTTAATTCTTCGATTGTGTACACACTTCTTCCGTTCACCAGATAATTTACTATGTCGATGTAGGTGACATCAGGGAAAGTATCTCTGTCTTTCGTCCACTCTTGCGCTGGTATGTCTTCGTATGGGTCTCTTCCGCTGATCAACAGCAACTTTTCATCGAACCTCTCGAGAAACACAATCCAAAGTGTCTCTGTAGTTCGTCTTCGCCTTGGAAAATGAGGTCATGAGCACACATGCGATCACTGAATGACAATGGCCTGACACAGTGGCTTTTATTTGCTTGACCCAAAAAATGGCGGACATGCTAATTACATCCGGGTTACTGCGCACTGCCATAGCATATTAGGCTAAATGACTGTTCCAAATTACCCCTATAAGTGCATGTGAACGTTGACCCTGTGGTGAGGATTCAGGGCGTACCCTGCTTTCAACAATTGTCGGCTGAGATAGGCTCCAGCTTCCCTGCAACCCTGGTAAAATTGAGTGAATGTGTAACATTAGAAATAGAAACATAGTTCATTCATTCAGTTTATTTTCCTGTGCTCCTCGTCCTGGGTACAGTCCTGTGTTGAGGTCTATGTACACAGTGTGAATAGATAGCTCAGTATGTGCTCATAATATCCTGACATCCGTGTTTATAATCGCTTCAGATGTTTATATTAAACCAACTCGATAACATATAAAAGTATAAGTCTATTAAATTTAAAACAGTAACTGACACTGTCATGCGAACCATGTAAATAAACACAAGGCTGATAAATATAACGGATTAATTTGTTACTGACCTGAAACCAAGACCCATGTGAGAAATACGGAAGTAGTCAGAAGGCGTGGTCTCCACTGACCAATAGAAATGAGTCGTGGGGCGGGGCTTTAAAATCTAATATGTACTTACCGCGCATGCGCGAACATAACCGCAACTCGCATGATACAATTCACCTACTATCGAAACTATCGAATGTCTTCTTCATTTCCTTTCGGCTGCGCTCTCCAGGGGTCGCCAGAGCGAATAATCTGCCGCAATCTCACGTTATCCTCTACATCTTCTTCTCTTACACCAACTACCTTCATGTCCTCATTAACCACATCCATAAATCTCCTTTTTGGTCTTCCTCTAGGCCAGGGGTGTCAAACTCGTGCCACAAAGGGCCATGTGGCTGCAGGTTTTTGTTTCAACCAAGCATCAACACACCTGACTTGGCTCATTCAAACAACCGATAAGAGTATGGACAGAGCACACAAATTGACCAATCAACTGCCTTATCAGTTGTTTGAATGAGCCAAGTCAGGTGTGCTGCTGCTTGGTTGAAACCAAAACCTGCAGCCACATGGCCCTTTGTGGCACGAGTTTGACACCCCTGCTCTAGGCCTTCTGCCTGGTAGTTCCAACCTCAGCATCCTACTACCAATATACTCATTCGCCCTCCTCTGGAAATGTCCAAACCATCTCAAGCTAGCCTCTTTGACTTTGTCTCCAAAACATCTTACATGTGCTCTAAAACAATCAGATTTGGATATTATTGGCTGATTCCATGTCACATTTACGTAATTTGCATTCAAGAGGTACTTGTGCTTTTTACACCCGAGCCTAGTGGCTCATCAGGCCGGTGCTTATCCCCAGTTTCCATAGCGTGAAGCGACCAGGAGTTCAACTCCTACTGGATGGGACGCTAGCCCATTGCAGGTTACCTTCCCAGTATATATTTTTTTACTGGTACCCATTTATACTGCTGGGTGAACAGAGACACACTTGTAGTTAAGACCTTGCCCAGGGGTCTTAGCACTTTGGAGGTCTAACTGGGATTCAGACCCACAACCTCCCGATCATGAGCCCAGCATCCTAACCACTACACCACCGGTCCCACTTATTTTTGAAAGATCTTAAATTATTACTACGATTTGTAATTGCTGACTTGTTTACTGAATCACTTTATTCTGTCAGGGTTGCACGGAGGCTGGAGTCTATGTCATCCGACAATGGGCAAAGGCAGACCATCACACACACCCTAGGGGTAAATTGGAACGGTCAAAATAACGCGTATGTCTTTGGATTGTGAGAAACCCAAAATACCCAGAGGAAACCCACACAAGCGCTGTACAAAAACACTCGAGTCAAGGCTTCGATCCTAGGACCCTGTGAAGTGTGTGGCCCCCATTACTATTTTTAATTACTTTTTTCTATCACTTTGTGAGCTTTTACTAAAGTACCAGGAAACAATAAGGAAATTTAAAAAAAAAAAAGCTTTGTGGGAAATTTATATTTACACCATGGCATAAAACCCATTTTATACAAATTCAGAAAACAACAGAAATAAGAAATAAGCTCTTTGATGCCTTCTTAAAAAGAAAAAACACTTGCAACATAGAATTTAATAAATAATCCAAATAATTTACAGTATGTTATAAAAGTACAGTCAATGCTTGAATCCATTATGGTCTATTTACATCAGTAACATTCAATCCATCACAGAGAGAAGATTGATAACCATCACTGGCTTCCATAAAACTGCATACAAGAAAAGCATAGTGTTCAAGGTCAAACAACAACTGTGGGGTCATCAATTACTTTATTTAATTGAGGGCGTCCTGATGAAACAGGTTACTATACACTTTCTGGTTTAGCATAGCTAATGTTGGAGGACTTTGGAGATTAGTTCTAGTGTTTCTATGAGTGTTTTGTGATCACTTCAGTTAAATTTGCCGAAGCCAATCAAATAAGGAAGCCACGCATTACGAGGAGACTGTACATGGACGTCATGTCTTACACTCTTATGGCTTTTTCAGGAGGATGATCCAAGACAGATCTATCATATCAGTGAAGAAACGAGGTCACTAAGACTAAACAGCTGAGCAGTCAGCCTTGGCTCACACACACAGAACATTGCAGGACGGCCAAAAGGAAGAGAAGAGAACTCAGAAAGCCATATTTTGTTCCAATATGGCAAAACATCTATACATGAGGTTGCATTGTAAACAATTCAATTAAAAAAAAAAAAAAGGAAAAAAAAAAATGGGGGGGGGGGGGCGCGCAGGCACCTGCACCCAATCACACAATTGAGCTTAATGATCAAAGACCGTGGCAGTCTTTATTGCACTTCCAACAAGATCGATCATATAAACACAGTCTCTGCCTCGGACTGATGAACACGAGCTTTCGCACAAGGCTGTGACTCTGAAATGAACACCTCGTCCCCATCAATCCAACCTTTCACCTCAGACTCAGGGAGGAGGGAGGCTCGCCTCGGAGACGGACAGCTCTTGGGCAAGGTCGTTGAAGCGGGCGATGTAGTCGACACTGCTCTCACTCATCATGCAGGCCAGCTGATTATCTACCTGGATAAGCAGGAAGTGGGAGAGAAAGTTGTTAGAATGACGCGATCACTACATTTCCATTCGGGTTATTCTGAAAAATCGGTCTTGGTGTTTACAGTTCAGAATCGCAATATTTTCCATATATTATTCAAATCTACTTCTTAACCACCTGTAATGGCAGTCTAAAATATAACCCAGTCAGTTTTTGGCAAAGACAAAGTTGTAAAAGGATGAGTCACACCAGGAACAGGTCGACCTTTAGGCAGTTATTTATCATAACGTGGATGTGGGCTATAAAACAATAACCATCTACAGAGTTGCCTCGCTACTTCGTGCTTTAATTCATGCGTCTTCATTGCATCGCCTTTTTTTTTTTTTTTTTTTATTAATCGAATTCAAAAAATAAGGAAATTAAGGAAGAAGAGGGGAAAAGGTGAAGGAAAATGCCGTAAAAACAAGGCCAATTATGCAAGCAAAAAAAAAAACAAAACAAAAAAAACACAACCCAAAACCTCCCATCAAAACTACAGATGCTCCCCGACTTACGTTTATCTGTTTTTACGTTTTTTTTTCCCAAAAAAAAAAAAGTCAAATTTTGAGTTGAGACGTACCTACATAGTACGCTGACAAAATGATGCAATGACGCTGCGTCCATTGTTTACAAACAACAGACTGAATATGCCCCTCCTTCTTCCAAGTTCACTGTGTGTGTGTGTGTGTATATATATATATATATATATATATCCTCATTAAAATATGAAAACCTATAAATGTTTGGGTGGTTTTAGTTAAAGCAGACACTGTTTTTTCATATGTGTGATTTTGACAAAGATCAGATCCCATTTGATGGTAATTTTATGCAGAAATGTGAGAAATTCCAAAAGGTTCAGATACTTTTTCATACCACTGTACACACATACATACAAGTTATATAGCGTAACCCGAAGCAAATATGGTTGTTCAGAAGCGTAAGCCTACTAGCATGGGTGCAAGTGTCATACACAGAGATAAATTAACTATCTGCTCGAATTGGCGCAATCTACCACGCATACTCAGTTAAGCAAAGAGAGTTGTAAAATGAATGAAAACCCGAATCCAGGAAAGAGAGAACTCTGCTCCGCTGGTGATTCACATCAGTGCAGGCTGAGAACTAAACGAGTTCAATGAAGCCCTTGAAAGACCGCAAGTCCGCATAACCCGCGCTTTGTTAAGCAAGTAAACTACTTTCAGCAAGTGCACTACTTTCGGTATTGAGCACCTCACATATTGTAAGTGTTGATTGGCTGTTTTAAGCTTCATGTAAAGTGACTCGCTCAGCTTCATGTAAAGTAACCATTCCTTGACCATCGGAACCATTTACAATCAGAAAGATCGCATCATAGAGACTGTTAAAAGGTTATATTTGATACTGTATTTGATGAGTAAATTTGATTAAAATTTATCTATTTGAAATTATTTTGCTTGAAATTAATGTTTATATTTGATATATTTTATATTATTTTACAATGTTATGTTTATAATAATTGATTTAATGCAGCCATGAGGTGGGGGGGGGCACTAACCAGTGTCTCTCCCCCTCATGCCGGTCCCAAGCCCGGAGAAATGCAGAGGGTTGTGTCAGGAAGGGCATCCGACGTAAAACCAATGCCAAACATTTATGATGCAAATCAGAAGTACTACCCCCATACCGGATCGGTCGAGGCCCGGGTTAACAATGACCGCCATCAGTGCTGTCAATCAACAGGGTGCTGATGGAAATTGGACTACTGTTGGTCGAAGACGTTGAAGAAGGAGAGGTGGGAGGCGTGTCCGTAGGCAGAGAGAGAAAAGGAAAGGCATGAGTCTCGGACTGAGAGTGGGGACTTTGAATGTTGGAACTATGCAAAGAAAAGGTAGAGAGCTCGCTGACATGATGCAGAGGAGGAAGGTGGACATACTGTGTGTTCAGGAGACCAGGTGGAAAGGTAGCAAAGCTAAAAGCTTAGGAGCACGGTTTAAGCTATTTTACCACGGTGTGGATGGGAAGAAAAATGGAGTAGGAGTCATCTTGAAGGAGGAGTTTGGCAGGAATGTTCTAAAAGTGAAAAGAGTGTCAGACAGAGTGATGAGTCTCAAGTTAGAAATTGAAGGTGTAATGCTCAATGTTGTTAGTGCTTATGCCCCACAGGCAGGATGTGAGCGAGAAGAGGAGAGATTCTGGAGTGACTTAGATGAAGTGATGCAGAGTACCGCCAGAGGTGAAAGAGTGGTCATTGGTGCAGACTTCAATGGACATGTTGGTGCAGGCAACAGAAGGGACGAGGAAGTGATGGGCAGGTTTGGTATCAGGACAGGAACGCAGAAGGACAGATGTTGATCAATTTTGCAAAAAGGATGGAAATGGCTGTGGTGAATACTTTCTTCCAGAAGAAACAGGAGCATAGGGTGACCTATAAAAGCGGAGGTAGGAGCACACAGGTAGACTACATCTTATGTAGGCGATGTAATTTGAAGGAAGTCAGTGACTGCAAAGTCATAGTGGGTGAGAGTGTTGCCAAACAGCATAGGATGGTGGTGTGCAGGATGACTCTGATGGTGAGAAAGGTGAAAAAGGCAAAGGCAGAGCAGAAGACAAAGTGGTGGAAGCTGAAAAAGGAAGAGTGTCGTGTTGTCTTCAAGGAGTTGAAACAGGCTTTGGGTGGCCAGGAAGTGCTTCCAAATGACTGGACAACCACAGCAAATGTGATCAGGGACACAGGTAGGAGAGTACTTGGTGTGTCCTCTGGAAGGAAAGTAGATAAGGAGACTTGGTGGTGGAATGAGAAAGTGCAGGAGTGTTTACAAAGGAAGAGATTAGCTAAGAAGAAGTGGGACATTGAGAGGACCGAAGAGAGTAAACAGGAGTACAGGGAGACACAGCGTAAGGCTAAAGTAGCAGTGGTTAAGGCCAAACAGAGGGCGTATGATGACTCGTATGATAGATTGGACAGTAAGGAGGGAGAAAATGATCTATACAGGTTGGCACAGCAGAGAAATAGAGATGGGAAGGACGTGCAGCAAGTTAGATTGATAAAGGACAGAGAGGGAAATGTATTGACTGATGACAGAAGTGTGCTGGGAAGATGGAAAGAGTACTTTGAAGAGCTGATGAATGAGGAAAATGAGAGAGAAAAAAAGAGTAGAAGAGGTGACCATTGAGGAGCAGGATGTAGCAAAGATCAGTAAGGGTGAAGTGAGAAGGGCATTGAAGAGGATGAAGAATGGAAAGGCAGTTGGTCCTGATGATATACCTGTGGAGGTATGGAAGTGTCTAGGAGAGGTAGCAGTAGATTTTCTGACAAGAACATTCAACAAGGTACTAGAGAGTGAGCAGATGCCGGAGGAGTGGAGGAGAAGTGTGCTGGTGCCCATTTTTAAGAACAAGGGAGACGTGCAGAGTTGCAGCAACTACAGAGGGATAAAGTTGATGAGCCATACGATGAAGTTATGGGAAAGAATAGTGGAAGCTAGACTAAGGGCAGAGGTCAGCATTTGTGAACAACAGTTTGGTTTCATGCCAAGAAAGAGCACCACAGATGCAATGTTTGCTTTGAGGATGTTAATAGAGAAGTACAGAGAAGGTCAGAGGGAGCGACATTGTGCCTTTGTGGATCGGGAAAAAGCATATGACAGGGTGCCAAGAGAAGAACTGTGGTATTGCATAAGGAAGTCTGGAGTGGCAGAGAAGTATGTTAGAGTGGTGCAGGACATGTATGAGAGATGTAAGACAGTGGTGAGGTGTGCTGTCGGTGTGACCGACGAATTCAAGGTGGAGGTGGGACTGCATCAAGGGTCAGCTCTGAGCCCCTTCTTGTTTGCTATGGTGATGGACAGGCTGACAGACGAGGTGAGACAAGAATCTCCATGGACTATGATGTTTGCAGATGACATTGTGATCTGTAGTGAGAGCAGAGAACAAGTGCAAGAAAATCTAGAGAGGTGGAGGTATGCCCTGGAAAGGAGAGGAATGAAGGTTAGCCTCAGAAACTCAGAATACATGTGTGTAAATGAGAAGGACCCAGGAGGAACGGTGATGTTACAGGGAGCAGAGATAACGAAGGTGGAGGATTTTAAGTACTTAGGCTCAACAATCCAGAGCAATGGAGAGTGTGGAAAAGAGGTGAAGAAGCATGTGCAGGCAGGCTGGAATGGTTGGAGAAAAGTGTCCGGTGTGATGTGCGATAGGAGAGTGTCAACAAGAATGAAGGGAAACGTGTACAAGATGGTGTTCAGGCCAGCGATCTTGTATGGCTTAGAAACAGTGGCACTGAGGAAAAGGCAGGAGGCAGAGCTGGAGGTAGCGGAGATGAAAATGTTGAGGTTCTCTCTGGGAGTAACGAGGATGGATAGGATCAGAAATGAGTATATCAGAGGGACAGCCCACGTAAGATGTTTTGGAGACAAAGTCAGAGAGGCTAGATTGAGATGGTTTGGACATGTACAGAGGAGGGATAGTGAGTATATTGGCAGTAGGATGCTGAGGTTTGAACTACCAGGCAGAAGGCCTCGAGGAAGACCAAAGAAGAGATTTATGGATGTGGTGAAGGAAGACATGAAGGTCGTTGGAGTCAGAAAAGAAGATGCGGAGGACAGGGTGAGGTGGAGGCGGATGATTTTCTGTGGCGACCCCTGAAGGGAGCAGCCGAAAGTAAAAGAAGATGTTTATAATAATTGATTTAGGGGTGTTTTATGAGATACGGTAATGGTATTTATGGATGTATGAGTGCCATATGTCACACGTCACTGTAACAACTTACGTTCACTTTCAACTTACGTTTGGCCGTCCGAAACCAAATAAAAATGTAAGTTGGGGAGCGTCTGTACTTACAGTTTTATGTGAGGTGCGCATTTGTCTGTATGTGTGTGTATTTATATTTTATTCAATGCTATAAATGCTTATAATAACAAACATTTAAAAATAATGCAGAAGGCATAAATATGTATTTATTAATATGGCATCTCGGTCCCAATTAACCGCGGAGTTCAATTAGTGACATCATCCATTCTTTAAAAAGAAAAAAAAAGTGCCAATTATTGTCCTTTTTTAAGGAAGGAAGGCAGCAAATCTTTTACCTGCTGGTTATAGAACATTTCTCTGTGAAATTCTGAGGAAAATGGCACCAGACATCGTCAAGGGATGACATCATCATCTGCTTGATCCAGAATCAGGTCACGGGGCAGCAACCTAAGCAAAGAGGTCCAGACATCCAGGGGGACACCGAGGCGTTCCCAGACAAGCCGAGAGACAGTCCCTCCAGCGTGTTCTAGGTCAACCCCGGGGTCTCTTCCCAATTGGACATCCCCAAAGCACCACACCGGGGAGGCGTTCGGGAGGCATTCTAACCAGATGCCCGAGCCACCTTAACTGGCCCCTCTCAATGCGGAGGAGCAGCGGATCTACTCAGAGCTCTCCCCGGATGGTAGAGCTTCTCACCTAAGGGAGAGCCCCGCCACGCGACGAAGGAAGCTCATTTCAGCCGCTTGTATCCGCGATCTTGTTCTTTTGGTCACTACCCAAAGCTCGTGACCATAGGTGAGGGTTGGAACATAGAACGACTGGTAAATTGAGAGCTTCGCCTTGCAGTTAAACTCCTTCTTTACCACAACGGTGTACAGGCTCTGTTTAACAGCAGAGGCTGCAGCGATCCGTCTGTCGATCTCCTGCTCCA
Organism: Plotosus lineatus; assembly: GCA_024760905.1. Classification (NCBI taxonomy): domain Eukaryota; kingdom Metazoa; phylum Chordata; class Actinopteri; order Siluriformes; family Plotosidae; genus Plotosus; species Plotosus lineatus. The sequence goes on from CM045738.1 coordinate 25,696,265, forward strand.
TCCTTACCTCCCTCGTGAACAGAACCCCAAGATACTTAAACTCCTCCACTTGGGGCAGGGCCTCATTCCCGACCCGTAGGGTGCATTCTCCCCATGTCCGACTGAGAACCATGGCCTCAGAATTTGAGGTGCCGATTCTCATCTCGGCCGCTTCGCACTCAACTGTGAATCGCTCCAAATAGAGCTGAAGCCAAAAGGACAACAATTCCAAAAAGCAGAAACGAAAGCCCCCCCCCGATGCTAAATGATTATTTGCATTAAATCGGGTTAGAATGTGGCGAAGAACCTCAAACGCTCAAAGGAGAAATGCTGATGGAAAAGATCAAGGACAAACTTTCTTGTCCATATCCTTTCAGAATTTTTGGGGGGCATAATCATGCATTTGACAAATGTTGACAAACTTTTGGGCTAAACCTGTGCAAAATTGTCCACATTTCTCTTCACCTCTTCCCTCAGCAAATATGACATGCATAATAATTTTAAAAAAAACCCAAAGGGGGAAAACATTCCACAATCAACTTTTAATTTTAAATCTATTGTTTGAAAATAAACAATTGAAATAAATACAGAAATTGAAAAATGGCAATATCACCATGCCCTAAAAACATTGTAAATAAATTTAAATCTAATAGTCAAATGCACATTTTACCTACATTCTTTGGTTTGATAGGCACAAAACTCAAAAACATTACATTAGCAGCATGCACTGCCGCTTTTCTTCTAAATTTAGATACGGTTCACGGCGATTTCATTCATTTGTTTGCGATTTTTCGTTACCATTTTGAATTTTAGATTGACTTATGTTACAAAATGTAATTTTTATTAACACAACCGTAACCCGGAGTGGGATAATGAAAACCAGAATCATTACGGCAAAACCGAACTAGTTGGCAGGTATGGAATCGGTGACAAACGGACAGCCTTGGCTATTGGTTTGCCAATCCAGAGGTACTGCCCCCAATGACCATGCGATGTTGCAGGGACGTGTCAACCAAGACAGTCCTACATCATCCAGAGTCCTGAGATATTCAGGGCAGATCTCATCCAACTCCGGAGCCCAACCACCGAGGAGCTTTTTGACTACCTCAGTGACCTCCAAACAAGTGATGGGCGGACCCCCGCCCAAACCACCACGGTCTCCCTCCTCCACAGAGGGCGTGTTGGTGGGATTGAGGAGGTCCTCAAAGTATTCCCTCCACCTCTCGACAACATCCCCAGTCAAGGTGAGCAGCTCTCCACCTCCACTGTAAACGGTGTTTGTGGAGAACTACTTCCCCCTCCCGAGGCGTCAGATGGTGGTCCAGAACCTTTTTGAGGCCAACCGATAATCACTCTCCAGGCCCTCACCGAACTCCTCCCACACCCGAGATTTTGCATCTGCGACAGCCTTGGCTGCAGCACGTTTGGTCTGCCGGTACCTGTCTGCTGCCTCAGGAGTCCCACAGGCCAATAAAACCCGATAGGCCTCCTTTGTCATCTGGATGGCCCCCTTCACCACAGGTGTCCACCACCGGGTTCGGGGGTTACCGCCACGACAAGCACTGACGACCTTCCGGCCAGAGCTATGGGCTGCCGCCTCAGCAATGGAGACAAGAAACATGGCCCATTCAGATTCCATGTCACCCGCCTCCTCCGGGACGTAGTTGTAGCTCTGCGGGATGAGGGAGTTAAAGGACTGCCAAACGTTCCCAGCAGACCCTAATTACACGCTTGGGCCTGCCAGGTCTGGAAGTCAGCCTTCCCCACCATCGATGCCAGCTCACCACCAGGTGGTGATCAGTAGACAGCTCAGCTCCCCTCTTCACCTGATTGTCCAGAACATGCGGCCGCAAATACGGTGACATGACTAAAAAGTCGATCATCGAACTGCGACCTACGGTGTCCTGGTGCCAAGTGCACTTATGGGCACCCTTACGTTCGAACATGTTGTTCGTGATGGACAAACTGTGACGACCACAGAAGTTCAACAATGAAACAATTTCTGGTTCAGACCGGAGAGGCCGTACCTACCGATCACACCCTTCCAGGTCACACTATCGTTACCCACATGGGCGTTGAAGTCTCCCAAGACAACGGGTGAGTCTCCAGAGGGAGCATTCTCCAAACCCCCCCCAAAAAAGACTCCAAAAAGGGTGAGTGCATAAGCACAAATCACAGTCAGGACCCGTACCCCCACCCAAAGGCGGCGTGAAGGTATCCTTTTGTCCACTGTGGAGAACCCCAGCATTTGGGCACCAAGATGAGGGGCAACAAAGATGCCCACACCGGCTCGCCACCTCTCCCCATGAGCAACTCCAGAATGGAATAAGGTCCAGCCTCTCTCGAGATTGAGTGGTTCCAGAGCCCAAGCTATGTGTTGAGGTGAGCCCGACTATATCTAGTCAGTATCTCTTTGACTGCCACCCAACTCACATTGCACCTGGCCCCCATAGCCCCTCCCACAGGTGGTGGATCCATGGGAGGGTAGACCCACATTTCCTTTTCGGGCTGGGCCCAACCGGGCTCCATGGGCAGAAGCCCAACCACCAGGTGCTCGCCTTCGAGCCCCTCCCCCAGACCAGAGGACTCCGGTGACCCGCGTCCGGGCGAGAGAAACTGTGTCCTTGCTTTTTCCACCATCGAGGTCTTCTGAACCGCACTTTGTCTGGACCCTCACCCAGGACCTGTTTGCCTTGGGTGACCCTACCAGGGGCATTATGACCCCGACAACATAGCTCCTTAGGTCCCGCAAACCCCTCCACCACGATAAGGTGGCGATTCATGGAGGGGATTGTCAGGGATGACAACAGCAAAATATATTTTTAGCTGAACTTTAGCGCGTACGGCGAGTGTGTGTTGGGGGGGGTCCAGGGTGGAGCCTGTTTGCTATCTACAGTTGGTCAACATATCAATTAATTGGAATAGAATTATTTGTAAACATATATATTTGCAATATAATATATACACAGAATTGAGAAATAGGTCAACCTCTGTTTTGTGTTGTATAAATGAAAGATGAAAAACATTCATATTTCCTGTAAACCACTTTATAAATTTCTGAGACATTTTCAACTAACTGTCCCAGCCTGCTCGTCACTAATTAATGTTGAGATATTGTATTACGACAGTGTATTAATTTATATGACAACCATCACCAATGTATTGAGTATTTTCAAACTGAACACGAATTTGGCTCCAAATTTTTAAAAAATGAATAAAATGAAAATAAAATTCTAATACATATTAAACTGTCAAAAATCAACAATGAGAGTAAGTTTATCACACAATGATTTTACCAATACAGATTACTTTTATTAAGTTCCATTTCAATGGGAGTTCCCGTAATCTAAACGAAATAAATATTTAGTAATTCCCTCGGAGTGCGCTTGTCTGTCGGCCATAAGTGCAATACATCCGTGAGATCCATAATTGATCAGGTTGTTGCAATAAACACACAAGGCCTTGCCGGCGACGTCAGAGTTCTTTGTAAAACTCGCCAAAGGTTCCGATACGTTTTGAGTCTGTTTGTCGATTTTCACCTCAAATTTCACAATCTTTACTAGCCATTCCCACTTAAACTTATTCTTAACATCCTTATCTGTTTCTGACATGTGGGATTCCTCTTCTTTCATTAAAGTTCACACCATTTTTAACACAACACGCTGCAAATTTGCATTGAGCCGAGTCACTTTACATGAAGCTAGGCATCACATGGAAAGATAAGATCACCAACCACAACGTTCTCAGCAAAGCTAAGTCTCTCTCAATCTTTGCCATGCTGAGCCAGAGGCTCCTGCGCTGGTGAGGATATGTTAGGCATATGGACAAAGGTCATCTCCCAAAAGACCTGCTGTATGGACAACTAGTGGAAGGTTCTCGCCCAGTTGGCTGCCCACAGCTGAGGTTCTCTGATGTCTGTAAGAGAGACCTCAAGTTAACAGGCATAGACACTGGGTCGTGGGAGTCTACATCACAGGATCGCCCAACATGGAGAAGAACTGTCAGTGAGGGCATCAAAAGAGCTGAGCAGGAAAGACATGAGAGATAGGCAGAGGAGATTGAGGAGCAAGGCATCATCAAGTCTGGTGACCAGTACAGAATTCATCTGCAGATACTGCAGCAGCGACTGTCATTCCAGGATTGGGCTCTTTAGCCATCGCAGATGCTGCTCCAGTTCCACCTCATCACAGCGCAACTCATTGTCTTCTTAGATGGATGGAGGCCCATATATATATATATATATATATATATATATATATATATATATACACATACATACATACATACATACATATACACACACACACACACACATATATATATATATATATATATATATATATATATATATATATATACACATACATACATACATACATATACACACACACACACACACACATATATATATATATATATATATATATACACACACACACTATATTATATATATATATATATATATATATATATATATATATATTATTCTTGACAACTGTATACACATAAATATACACCAGGGTACTCATTAAGTTTTAGAGTAGAAGGAGGATATTGATAAGTAGGGGGTGGAAATTGTTTGAGGAAAGCATGGGGATGGGGGTGTCCCCTCACGCAGGGGGATCTGGAAAAATCTTTAAGATTCATGTGCTCTGTGGTGCATTCTGGGCCCATATTTATGAGAAAATCAGACAAGCTAGAAGTAAATAAAACTAAAAGTTTATATTATTAAAAAAATAGTATTTTTTACAAGAATAGGACACTTACTTCAAGGAAAGTACATAAAACTTCTTATTTGAAAAATCTAACAGTTACCTTACTAATATAGAACATTTTTGAATCAAACTGCTACCCTAATCTGTCAAAACTGTATGCAATATCATTTTAGGATTAATACAATTAGGCTATTAGAATAAGATTAGGCTAGTTTTCACTATTATCTCAGTGCAATCAAGAAATAATTTGTGTTCGGACATGACATAAAACTTTACCTATTTCATGAGGCACAGATGTTTCCGAAACAGTGGAATCATCGGTCCTGAGTCACTTCCACAATGCATTTAATGTTGGTTGTTTAGATCTAACTGCGCTTCGGCACCATGCTTGTCGGTACGACTCGCATCAGTTTGGACTATATTTTAGCCGGGTTTGTACGACCCGTCACAATCTAAATCTACACGGGAGCACGGGTACCAGGCGGCACGTATATAAAAAGTGACACGCTTTTGAATGAGGTAGCATAGTGCATCATGGGATATCGGAAGTGAACCAATTGAGAAATTATCAAAACAAGTGATCATGTTGTCAAGTACATAGCTTAAAGCAGTGAAAATGTTTTTATTAAAGACGATTATATTATTAAATATTATTACTTACTATTATAATATAATACTAATATATAGTAGCTGGCACTTCCGCCGGCACTTAATGAAAAGTACGATACACTCGTGAAATGTCAACCCGATTCAGAAATGTGGACCCAATCAACTCATATTTGTTGTTTCTCTACAGAAAATGTTTTGGAGAAACTCAGTATTTGGTGGCATCTGCCAAATTAACGCAATTTTTAAGCTAAATTCAATAATGGCCCCCATTGAATTTGACAGAGATTTGGGGATTACACCGAGTGTTAAAATTCAAGAATTTAGTGTAAAAAAAAAAAAAATTCTACGAAGGGGTGAAGAGTGCAAACCCTTCGATGTTTGCAAACATTTCTCGTTAAACATGCCATCAACTATTAACACACTAGTAGTTGACTACATCTGAAGCGGCAAGCTGAACACACAGTGAGGACTCACCTCAACTACATCAGGCAAGCCTCTTGCCTGAAAAGAATCATGGGAGTTACTGTCAAGAAGGCTGGGGCCAAGTAATGCTGTACCACTGGAAGGCCCTGAAGGGGGTAGGACAGTCCTTCGGGTTTTATCTGGTGACACCAGACTTGCTGTACAGGAGGAACAGAAGCAGAAGTTAGATTAGTGTAAGAGTCAGAGTATTTGTTGGGGAACAGTTTGCATCACACCACTTCAAACTGTAAGTGGGGTTTCTTTTCATAGTTACACTATTGCAAGAACTTTTTCTTTTTTTTAATGAGATATTTAGTGGTGTCTGTCATTACAACTGCTTAAAATTCAATAAGATAAAATGATAAATGTGTCACTCACAGAGCAGGCAGCCTAGAGTCGAGTCAGTGGAGTCATTGGGGTACCACTGAGGATCATGCATAGGAGACGGCATCCAGCTATGGACGGGACTGCCTGGGATGGACGGTACTGGCTTAGATCTGTCACTGCCATTAAGCTTGGGGGGAGAAAGAGTTGATCCTTCACCTAAGGAAGGAAAAACAATGGGGGGGGCATTATATGCTAAACATAATTGTCCCAGGAAATAAAGGTATCACCTGAGATACATTTCATAACTCTATTATCAAGACTACATATTTTAAAGCATGGGTTCATTTAGTACGTTCAACTTTTCCTTGTTTGTCTGGACCACCAATAAAAAAAATAAAATAAAAAAAAAATTCACCCACACCTACCATAGTGTGCAGAACTGATGGCAAGCTCAATAATTGAGTCACTGATATGAGTGTGAGGCTCTCCAGGAGGAAGAGATTCATCTGGAGGGCCAGGGAGTGAGATGTCCAACAGAGATGCAACACTCGGCGGTGCCAACAGGGAGTCTTCAGCTCCTGGAGAGGGTGGAGGGACCCCGTTCTGCAAAGAACCCTAATAATGCAGTGAGAGGGAGGAAGGGAAAAGAAAAAACTGAATTAAAAATATATACATACATAAACACCAACATTAAGTTTTGTATCAGTCTTGTTTTTATAAAACAGGCATCATGGCGGTGTAGTGGTTGGTACAGCCACCTCACAGCAAGAGGGTCCCGAGTTCATGTCCCGGGGTCAGTGAGGGTGTTTCATGGTGGAGTTTGCATTTTCACCCCATGATTGCATAGGTTTTCTCTGGCTACTTCACTTTCTTCCCACTTTCCAAAAACATGCACATTGAGCTAATTGGCTACAAACTGTCTCTATGTACACTATCATTGCCCACATGGGCATTGAAATCTCCCAGGAGAACGAGCGAGTGCTACAGGGAAAGTCCTCCAACACACACCCTAAAAACTCCAAGGGTGGGTATTTTGAACTGTCGTTTGGTGCATAAGCACAAACAGTCAGTACCAATCCCCCAACCTGAAGGCAGAGGGAAGCTACATCTTCGTCAATTGGGGAGAACCCCAACATGTGGGCACCAAGACAGAAGCAACAAGGATGCAAACCAGAGTGGTAGTCCCCGTTTTTAAAAATCAGGACGTTCCAATTATTGTGGAATCACACTCCTCAGCCTACCTGGGAAAGTCTACGCAGGAGGTCTGGAATGAGGTCTTACCCCAAGTGGAGGAGTTCAAGTATCTCGGGGTCCGATTCACGAGTGGTGAAAGGATGGAGAGGGAGATCAACAGGCAGCTTGCTGCAGTCTCTTTTGTAATGCCGAGCCTGTACCGGCCTGTTGTGGTGAAGGAGCTGAACCACAAGGCAAAGCTATTAATTTACGTCGATCTATGTTCCAACCCTCACCTATAGTCACAAGCTTTGATTAGTGACCAAAAGAACAAGATCGTGGATACAAGCGACTGAAATGAGATTCCTTTGCCGGGTGGCAGAGCTCTCCCTTAGAGATAGGGTGGAAAGAGCTCGAAGAAGAACTGCTGCTCCTCCGCATTGAGAGGAGCCAGGTGAGTAGGCATCTGGTAGGAATGCCTCCCAAACAACACGTTGGTGTGATATTTCGGGTATGTCCAACCTGGAAGAGACCCCGGGGTCGACCCAGAACACGCTGAAGGGATTATATCTCTTGTGTGGGAACGCCTTTGCGCCCCCCCCCCACGAAAGAGCTGTAGGAAGTGGCTGGGGAGAGTAAAGTCTAAACCTCACTGCTTAGACTGGTGCTCCTGTAACCCAGCCTCGAATTAAGTGGAGGAAGATGATGCTTGTGTACGTGTGTTGTTCTGCAGTGAACGCTCTGCTATATTACAACAGTTGATACCGCACCGAGATTGTGGTCTAACTCAGTACAACAATACACACCTCAGATTCCTGCTGCAAGAGCTCAGTACTGGGATCGGATTCGAGTTCAGGTTCAGGCTCTGGGTTAGAAGGTGCCGGTGGTGGGTCAGCCTGAGGTGGCAAAAGGTTTGACTCCAGAGCTGGAGCCTCGACTTCTTGACACGGGCTTCCTGGGATAATGCCTGCAGACTTGGCTGCCAGGTCAATTGCACCTGAACCATGAGAAACAAAAATATAAATAAAAAGTAAAATCATGAGCCAACTTAAACATATTTGAGAGTAAACTTACTGGACAGTTGACTAGAAGCAGCACTACGTATTGTAGCAGATGCGACTTGGAGTGTAAGGGGTCGGGATGATGAGAGTCGGCTTTGGATAGGTCGAAAAGAACCAGTGCCTGAAGGAGAAACAAAACAAACAAAAGGAAACCACTTAGATTTGTTTCTGGACTGCCTAATACAATTTCAATACATTTGCATTTGTACAGATGGCTGATATGGTGATGCTGTAGATTACCAGTAGCTGATGAGCTGGAAAGAATTGAGACAGAACACACATGTTGGGAGGCATCTCCTGTGGTCCGAGGTAAAAGTGTTCTCTACACACACACGAAAGAGAGGGAAAAAAAAAAAAACACCGATTTTGGCTGCAGGTGACTTACTTTTATTTATATATATATATATATATATATATATATATATATATGAGACAATTCTAATAAGTCGCTCCAGTTATGATTATTTCCAGGTTATGGGCTGGGGTTGCATTACCTGCACAACAAGCGGCTTCCTCAGTGGACGACCCCTTCCCATTTTCCTTGGCTTGTGGAGAAAAATATCTGACTAAAACAGAAACAGTACTATTAGTGGAATGAAAATATAGAAAGGAAGGGGGGGGCGCGCAGTGGTTTACATGTCTACCTCACAGAAAGAATGCATATTCTCCATATATTCCAGTTTACTCCCACAGTCCAAAAACATGCACATTGGCCCTAGGTGTGAGTGTGAATCGTTGTGCATGTGTCGACCTTGCAATAGCCAAGCAAGTTTCTCAGGGTTTACCCTGCCTTCACCTGGACCTGGAGTCGCACAAGATAGGCGCCAGCCTCTTTACAGCCCTCATTAGGATGAAAATGAATAAATGAATGAAACATCGGCGTACGAACAAAAACACACACACACTTATAATCTAGACATGGGGAGAACATAGAAACTCCACGGAGAAACACGACAGCCATATTAAACCCACAGATGTTCACAGTAATTAAATTTGGACCATGGATGTGTCTGATGTACATGGAGCGCACATCCTGAGTTTAGCTCGGTTGGTGAAAAATCAGCTTGGAGCAGGTGACCACTCACACTGATTGAGTCCAGCTGCTGCCGGAACGCCAACTCCGCCTCCTTATTGGGAGAAAACATGCGCAAGTGGCGGGAGCTGTTAGGTGGCAGTGTTGTTGGAACAGCAAACACACCCCCGTCACCATCACTGCCAGAAACCAACAGAGAACGGGGTAGATTCCGGCCACCTGTGGAGACAACAACCAAAATTAGCATGGGCATGACTTGGACTGCACCCTCGTCTAGATTCCAATAAACCACGACAAGTCTGCCAATAATCCGAGGAGGTGCTACTGAATTGAGGGATATTTCTAACATTTAAATACCAAGCATGATGAATCATTCATAAAACATTTCAAATACTCCTGATGGCTGATAACCTTCAGGCTCATGTTTATGCTCGGTACCTGAGCCGGCTGTATTCAGCAGCATTTTGGCGCGTGCTGTGTGTTTCTGCCGCCGACAGTTGGGGCTGCGAGTTCCCACAGCCTGAGTTTTGCCTGGAGGCGTAAGAGACGATTCGTCTTGAGCCAGCTTGATGGGAGATGTCCCTACTGAACATGTGTCTGATGCCTGAGATGGTGGCAGCGAGACCAGAAAAGTAAAGAGGAGAAAATATACATTGTATGATGTTTGATATTCAAGCCTCACTAGATGTTGCCATGTTTACAAATTCAAGCTGCATGGTTACGCACGGGTTTCGGGTTGACTTCCGAGGAGACAAGTCTTAAGAGGCACCGAAGCACACTGTGAGTGGTGGCTGCGGCTGAAGGGCGGGGCTTGGGCTGCCACTCATACTCTAGCTGAAGCTTTCCAGGTTTGCCCATCATGAGGTAGAGTTCAGCCAGAGTGACGTTTTCTAAGCCCTGTGAGCTCCAGCCCTCTTCACGAATCTGCTGTGATGAGCGCCCATTCGTGGCTGTATCCTCCACACGGCCCTGGGGCTCAAGAGGAGGATTAGGAGGAAGAAGAAGCACTCTATCTGCTGTGGCACCACCTGCTGGAAGAGTCTCTGTGCTGTGGTTGGCTAGGAAGGGCTCACCTGAACTGAAAGTCTCTTTACTCAGTGCACTACCACACATCTGGGACCGTGATGTGTCCAAAGAATCAGCAATCCCAGTCCCACTGCTTTCCTGTCCTGGGAGAGGAGGAGAATTTGTAGAAGTTGGAGTGATGGAAGGAATGGTAGTGTTCTGGACCATGTTTAAAGTGCTCTCTGTCCCATGAGTGCAGTTGCTGCTTTCTGAGCTCTCAGGTCCTGGTCCATCAGCTTTTTTCATGTCGCCACCTCCACAGGCACCCTTGCCTGTTTTTCCTGTCCCTCGGACAGGCTGAATCCCTAGGATCTGGGCAGCTGGCAGGTCTCTTACACCGGCTCGACCACGCCCAGTCTCTTGCCAGTACACAGTGCAGGAAGCCTTTGAGTGAACGACACGTGCTACTCCAGGTAACACGGTAACTGTGCTGTTTTCTGCTGGAAACAGGAACAGATCTTCCGACTCTCCAGGCAGAGTTACACCTTCTAGAGCCTCCTGTTCTGCAAGGCTCTTAAGCTAGACACATTGAGGTTAAAGGTAGAAAACTTAATATAGATGTCGTACACTGAGAGACGCAACAAACCAAACAAACAGGGAAAACAGCAGCTCCATATTTAATAGGAACTTATCTCGCAGGATGCTATTCATAACTTAGAGATGCAGGAGTACAGTTGCTAACAGGTCATCTGAGAATAAGTCACACCAGTATTGCTCTCAATATCATGGTTAACCAACCTGAATAAACTCTCCACTCACTCACTCGTTCATTACAAACACATACATATAGGATACAATTCGTTGGTCCTGAACAGCCCATTTTTGCTTCAGGAACTCGATCAGACTTGACACTTTCCTGTGCAACTCCACGACCATCCTAAAACAAAACATTCTTAACATCAACCATTCAACAAGAAGAGAACATAGAAACCAAATTTGCTCAAACAATAACTATTATACTCGGTTGAGAACGTCACATGGCCATTAACCGGTATGTATGTACATACATAAACAAATATATCTTTAAGATCATATCACAAGCTTAAAGTCTAATATGCACTGCAAGTGAGAATGAGATGTGACCAAGAGAATATCAAGGCTGCAGTGGTGCTCGAAGTAACAGCTCAACCACAAAGCGGCTAGTCTCAAAGAAATGAGTGTCAGTAACTCTGTAGACTCTTTCATGTAAAAATATACCCCCCCCCCCCCCCCCCAGCTGTAAAACACTTCTGGTGTAAATTGCTGAATTGGTTATCATAGAATTCTACCTGAAATGAAAGATGGATGTCAGCCAGACAATTACAGGAAAAAACAGCAGCAATAACAATAAAAACACATTAAACCCCTGTTTAAGGCTCTTTTGAACTCAAACTTAAAAGCCTGCACATATAGCTTATGTCCATACCTAGTAAAACATGCTATATAAAACCTTTTTGTAGAGAAAAATAAAAACAAGTAATAAATCCTCACACAGGGGGCATGACTGAACTGCAAAATGTATGTTGTGACTTTTATCGAAGCAGCTGTAAACACAGCAGCAGTGTTCATTTAAATGCACTGTGCTCTATACCACAGCTTCATCCAAATACTAGTCATGTATGTAAATGTAATGTAGTATCACGTGTTGATGTGCCAAGTTTATTTACTTATTTTTTAAAGTTTACGAGTTGATATCTTCTTTATTAGATTAATTTTTACAATTATCTTGCATTGTTGTAACTGGCACTGCCACCTCCTTCACTCATAACTGTGAATCAATGAATGAATTTTAGCAGACTGCAACTTATGACGCCACTTGGAAAAGTAGTTGGGGAAAAAAATTATTATAACCTCAGATATGGTAAAATTTGTCGTCACAGACATCTATTTAGCAATTTGTAAGAAGTCTCCAGTTTCAGCACTTTATAGCCAGAGAAAATACTCAGACCATGTTTGTCAAGATCTGGGTCACATGAGGTGCATTTTCGGTCTTGTTAACTTCAAGGTTAGGTTAATAGCCACACTATAAAAAACAAAATGTACTTTAAATAGACATACTTATTTAATAACAAATTGCTGTGACAAGGGGAATTAAACAGCACACTGTTAGTAGAAAATAATTTAAGACCAACAAAACCACCACAAACGCTGCTTTGTATTCAAGACACATCACAGCACCCATCTGTTGATTCTTGTATATTCCTGACTTACCCTGTGAGCTTCTTAGCTATCTGCTGACATGAGAATACAAATTATTCTTATGACCTGATGCCCCTTAAAGAAGATGGACTCTACAGCTAAATTTTATACGAAGATAATTACCAGAAACATGATGCTTATGTTCAATTTTCTGAAACAAAAAGCATTTCCTGTGCATTTATTTGTATGTATCAACACTCCCTGACCACAGTTTCACTCAAACCTTTAGAAGTGGGAAACAAGCGGGATTCCGGCATGTCGCTTAGAGTGTGGATGCCATTTCAGGGTGTTATTCAAGAGTGGGCTACAAAACTGTGTGGCAGGTGAGACTAACCTGAGACGAGGATTATGGGCCAAACTCTGAACCCGAGTCCATGAGTGGTTACTACGTGGCTGCAGCTCCACAGCAACTTTTGGTGGCAACCGAACTGGTTTCTGGTCCTCCTCATCACTGACTCCTGAGATGGACAAGACAAGACAAAACACCATATCTGTACCTCCTAACAGTTTCCAGTCAATCAGAAGTCATCTTACTTACATAAGTTTTACAATAACCCACCACTATTCTCTCCGGAAACACTACATACTGTACTAGACCTCCATTCCAAAAGCATCTCATACACATTTCCCAGGTGAATACACACTTACGCACTCAGTGTTCTCATTTCACTTTTACACATACACACCATCTGGGTCGCACAGTTTCTTCAGTGCACGACACATGGGGGCTTTGATCCTCAGGTTCCTGCCTTTATAACGAACCGTGGTGACCCTAAAACCACACACACACACACACACACACACCCCCCCCCCCAGAGTTTAACAATATCATCTCAAACCCAAGTCAGCTAGACAATCATTTTAAATCCTCTCATACACAGATATAGATAAACACCCTTACCCTTGCATGATGAGCTCATTCAGCTTGGCCACATTCTTGTCATCCATCACTGAAAAGAACAAGCAGAATTTACACGTTTCATTGAAAGGTGATCAAGATAACCAAAAAAATTCTCGCCATATCCTTTTCTATTCAAATTGCTGTTACTGAACCAGATTTTTCAAATCAAACTTTTCCATATTACAGAAAGAAATGCCTGATATTCTAAAAGATTCAAGTTTTTTTGTTTTTTTTATAAAGTCTACTAATTTTGCAATATATAGATATATTTTTTCAGTTTTGGATTTGCTTGCAAGGCCACATCATAGAGACAACATACCCAAAGCTACTCTACCTGTTCGTACATGCATCAATAGTTGATTATCATGATCAATAGTTAAGTAGATCAATCATCATCAATTGTTGATTATACAATTTACTGTCATGTAATGGGTTAAAAACACATATTACCCGAGTAATGTTGGGATACCTAATGTTGGGGCAAATAAGCCTTCTTTTGGTCATAAATAATTTGCTAGCTTCGCCATGGCTGCTTCTTCGTCTTTTCCTTTCGGCTGTTCCCTTCAGGGGACGCCACAGCGAATCATCTGCCTCCATCTCACCCTATCCTTTGCATCTTTTCTTACACCAACGACCTTCATGTCCTCCTTCACCACATCCATAAATCTTCTCTTTGGTCTTCCTCTGGGCCTTCTGCCTGGTAGTTCAAACCTCAGCATCCTACTACCAATATGCTCACTATCCCTCCTCTGTACATGTCCAAACCATCTCAATCTAGCCTCTCTGATTTTGTCTCCAAAACCTCTTACATGTGCTATCCCTCTAATGTACTCATTCCTGATCCTATCCATCCTCGTTACTCCCAAAGAGGAGTGAAGACCTCAACATTTTCATCTCTGCTACCTCATGCTCTGCCTCAGGTCTTTTCCTCAGCGCCATTGTTTCTAAACCATACAACATTGCTGGCCTCAACACTGTCTTGTACACTTTTACTTTCATTCCTGCCGATACCTTCCTATCACACATCACACCGGACACTTTTTTCCAACCATTTCAACCTCCCTGCACACGCTTCTTGACCTCTTTTCCACACTCTCTATTGCTCTGGATTGTTGAGCCGAAGTACTTAAAATCCTCCACCTTCTTCATCTCTGCTCCCTATAACCTCAACCTTCCTCTTGGGTCCTTGTCGTTCACACACATGTATTCTGTCTTACTGAGGCTAACCTTCATTCCTCTCCTTTCCAGGGCATACCTCCACCTCTCTAGATTTTCCTCCACTTGTTCTCTGCTCTCACTACAGACCACAAGGTCATGTGCAAACATCATAGTCCATGGAGATTCCTGTCTCACCTCATCGGTCAGCCTGTCCATCACCATAGCAAACAAGAAGGGGCTCAGAGCTGACCCTTGATGCAGTCCCACCTCCACCTTGAACTCTTCTGTCACACTGACAGCACACCTCACCACTGTCTTACATCTCTCATACATGTTCTGCAGCACTCTAAAATACTTCTCTGCCACTCCAGACTTCCTCATGCAATACCACAGTTTCTCTCTCGGCACCCTGTCATATGCTTTCTCCAAATCCAAAAAGGCACAATGCAGTTCCCTCTGACTTTCTCTGTACTTCCATTAACATCCTCAAAGCAAACACTGCATCTGTGGTGCCCTTTCTTGGCATGAAACCAAACTGTTGTTCACAAATGCTGACCTCTGCCCTTAGTCTAGCTTCCACTATTCTTTCCCATAACTTCATCGTATGGCTCATCAACTTTATCCCTCTATTGATGCCACAACTCTGCACGTCTCCCTTGTTCTTAAAAATGGGCACCAGCACACTTCTCCTCCATTCCTCCGGCATCCTCTCACTCTCTAAGACCTTATTGGAATTTCTTGTCAGAAAATCTACTGTTACCTTGCCTAGGTGGGGCCGATGGTGTAGTGGTTAGGGTGCTGGGCTCATGATCGGGAGGTTGTGGGTTTGAATCAGAGTTAGACCTCCACTGTGCAAAGACTCCTGGGCAAGGTCTTAACCACAAGTGTGCCTCTGTTTACCCAGCAGTATAAATGGGTACAAGTAAAAAATATGCTGGGAAAGTAACCTGCGATGGACTAGCCTCCCATTCAGGAGGAGTTGAACTCCTGGTCGCTTCACGCTATGGAAACCGGGGATAAGCACCGGCCTGATGAGCCACTAGGCTCGAGTATAAAAAGTCCAACAGACTTTACCTTACCTCGCCTAGACACTTCCATACCTCCACCGGTATGTCATTATTACCAACTGCCTTTCCACTCTTCATCCTCTACAATGCCCTCCTCACTTCACCCTTACTAATCTTTGCTGCTTCTTGGTCCTCAACGGTCACCTCTTCTACTCATTTTTCTCTCTCATTTCCCCTCATTCATCAGCTCTTCAAAGTACTCTTTCCATCTTCCCAGCACACTTCTGTCATCAGTCAATACATTTCCCACTCGGTCCTTAAATCACTCTAACTTGCTGCACATCTTTCCCATCTCTATTTCTCTGCTTTGCCAACCTATATAAATCATTTTCTCCCCGTTTGCTGTCCAGTCTATCATACAATTCATCGTACACTCTCTGTTTGGCCTTCAACACCGCTACCTTTGCCTTACGCTGTGTCTCCCTGTACAGTCGGCCCTTGACTATTCACGGTTTTGCACTCATGGTTTGAGTATTCGCGGCCTGCCGAGCAACTGACACGTCACTCAAATTCAAGTTGGACACCAGTGAGAGGGGGTCGTGTTGGTAGATTGGTCAGCTCGAGCCTTGCGTGTTTGACATTTATCTTTGGCTGCGTTCGAACGTTTATTCTCCGAGTGGATGGCACCTTTGTGAATGGCGGGGTGGAAAAATCTTCCACCAACAGGAGAAGTAAGGCGCCTCCTTCCCTCCGCTAGCCTGTGGGAGATCCTTGGGCAAGATCGAGCACACACTTGGGCCCCCCGTGCCAGGGTTTCGGTGAAGTCACAGAGATTGCATGGCAAGAGTTTTTTCCGGTTGCCTTGCGGGTTGGCCTTGAATGGCTAAGGCTAAGGGAGTAAACCCGGACAGAAAATCCGGAGTGGAGCCCCGTAGGCGGTTAGAAGGCGCATCTCATCCCTTTCCGGCAACTTCTGCACCCTCGATGAGTCTCCAGACAGAGTATTGACTCTGTCTTGCTGTGGTATCAGGCTCATCAGGACGAGAGAGTGAGGCTGGTGCTGCGTAAATCTCCTTCACTTTAATCCAAGTTCAGCGCAAGTCATGGCAACACCACCATGGACAACCCTTTACCCTCAAAGTCCTGTGGTGATGGGGAATGGCGAAGCAGCAGGTGTGGAATCACTGGAAGCTGTAGCTGCAATCCTGCAGACAGGCGGCTCAGGCCATATGGTCGTTCTTATCTGATCGGGACAGCAGGGAAGTTCGGCAGCCCCCTGAGCGACCAGGCAGCCCTATTTAGGATAGCTCTGCCTGCCTCCGTAGTCTGAGGACAGAGCTAGAAAAGGTGCTCTAAACATAGCCTGTTCCACAACCACCTGGCCAGCATACCGCGGCTGGCGGGTTCCCATCTTGCGGTCGACATCACAAGAAAATATCCAAGAAAATATTCAAGCTCACCCTTGCGTCATGGAATGTTAGGTGGTTGAGTCGAGAAGAGTTCTATCAGTCAGGGAGACCAGAAAGACGTACGGCCCTCGTAGCCAGAGAACTCGCCCGCTACAATGTCGACATCGCAGCCCTCAGCGAAACACGCTTTCCAAACAAAGGCCAGCTCAGTGAGATTGGAGGCGGCTACACCTTCTTTTGGAGCGGCCACAGCAATGAAGAGCAATGTGAGGCTGGTTTCGGATTTGCGATTAAAGACCATCTCATACGAAAACTTGATTGTATACCAGAAGGCATCAATGATCGCCTCATGAAACTCAAGTTCCCCCTGGACAGGGGGAGGTCCGCAACCCTCATTAGCGCCTACGCCCCCACCATGACAAACTCTGAAGACACTACCAAGGAGGAGTTCTATGAAGAACTGGATGCCCTCATCTCCACTGTTCCGCAGGCGGACAAGTTCCTACTCCTTGGCGGAGGACTTTAACGCTCGTGTAGGTCAAGACCACCAGGCATGGGAAGGAGTCCTCGGACCCCATGGAGTAGGGAAATGTAACAGTAATGGTCTCCTCCTGCTCAGAACGTGTGCCACCCATGGCTTAGCCATCACCAACACCATGTTCCGCCCACCAACCCATAAAACGTTGTGGATGCACCCTCGATCTAAGCATTGGCAGCTCATCGACTACGTCATTGTCAGAGCAAAGGACAGGCGGGATGTACGTGTGACTAAGGCAATGTGTGGTGCTGACTGTTGGACAGACCATCGTCTCATCATTTCTAAGACCAATTTGAATATTCAGCCCAAGAGAAGACCACAAGGCCAGACAGTTGTGAAGAAGCTCAACATCAACAAGCTCAAGCTTCCTTCCGTTCAAGAAGAACTAGTAGCAAGTTTAGAAAGCCAGCTGACTGAGGCTACCGGAAACGACTGGGACTCTCTGAAGACATCTGTTCATTCTGTTGCCCTACAGGTGCTTGGACAAGCTACCAGGAACCACCAGGACTGGTATGATGAAAATAATGTCAAAATCAGAGCCCTGCTGGAAGAAAAAACGCCAACTCTTCAGAGCTCATCAGAGTGATCCCAACTCGGTCTCGAAGAAAGACGCCTACGTCAGTAAGCACAGACAGGTTCAGATAAATCTCCGCGCTATGCAAGACACATGGCTAAGTAACAAGGCTGAAGAGATTCAAGGCTTTGTAGATAGACACGACATGAAACGCTTCTACGATTCACTCAGGTGTGTATTCGGACCACCACCATCAGGCAGTTCCCGTTTACTCAGCGCAGACGGAGAAACACTCATCACCGACAAAAACAAGATCGTAGAGAGATGGGCAGAACACTTCAACGGCGTTCTAAATTGTCCGTCGTCCATCAATGACGAAGCTGTTCAACGCCATCCCCAGGTGGACATAAACCTAGACTTGGACATAACTCCATCAGAGGACGTGGCTGCAAAGGCAATCAAGCAGATGTCGACTGGGAAAGCCCCCGGCTCTGATGCCATCCCTGCTTAAGTGTTCAAGACAGGCAGCCCTTCTCTCCTACACAAACTTACAGCACTATTTCAATCATTTTGGGAAAGTGAGACCCTCCCTCAAGATTTTAAAGATGCCACAATCGTTCACATCTACAAAAGAAACGGAAACAAGCGATCGTGTGACAACCACAGAGGGATATCACTTCTCTCTATCGCCGGCAAGATCTTTGCCCGAGTGCTCCTCAATCATCTCCTGAAACATCTCTAGCAAGGTCATCTCCCCGAGAGCCAATGCGGATTCCACGCAGGTCAAGGGACTATTGATATGATCTTTGCTGCCCGTCAGATTCAGGAGAAAAGTATGGAACAAAGTCAAGATCTCTAGATCACTTTCGTAGATCTAACAAAAGCCTTCGACACTGTGAGCAGAGAGGGACTGTGGAAGATCATGTCGAAGTTTGGCTGCCCGGACAGGTTCGTGAAGATTGTCAGACAATTTCACAACGGAATGATGGCCCGTGTTCTTGACGATGGAAACGCCTCCGATCCGTTTCAGGTGTCAAATGGAGTTAAACACGGCTGTGTCCTTGTCCCTACACTGTTCAGTTTGATGTTTTCGGCGATGCTGATCGATGCCTTTAGGGCGACTCCCCTAGGCATCCCCATCAAGTACAGGTGTGACGGAAAGCTGTTCAATCTCCGACGTCTGCAGGCCGTCACTAAAGTCAAAGAGACTGTGATTCGTGATCTGCTCTATGTTGATGACTGTGCCCTCAGTGCCATCAATGAGCAAGAAAAGCAACAGGAAATGGACGCATTCTCGTCTGCCTGCGACAACTTCGGCCTCACCGTCAGCATCAAGAAGACTGAAGTGATGTATCAGCCCGCCCCAGGAAAATCATATCAGGAACCAAACATCACAGTAAAGGGACAGCGACTTCAAGATGTGGAAAACTTCACCTACCTCGGCAGCACTCTCTCTCGCTGCGCCAACATCGATGCTGAAGTCAGCAACCGCATTGTGAAGGCAAGCAGCGCTTTTGGGAGATTGAAGAAGTTAGTCTGGGAACAAAGAGGTATCTCACAATACACCAAGATCAAAGTGTACAGAACAGTCGTCTTAACTATACTTCTTTATGGCTGTGAATCTTGGACCATCTACAGAAGACACAAGAAACTTCTCCAGCAGTTCCACCTCCATTGTCTCCGAAACATCTTTAATATTCGCTGGCAAGATAGGATCACAAACACTGAGGTTCTGGAGAGAGCAGACCTCCCCAGCGTTATTACCATCATGCACAAAGCTCAGACACAATGGGCAGGACACGTCTTCCGTATGTCAGACTCCAGGATACCCAAGCAGTTACTGTACGGTGAACTCAGTCGTGGTAGCAGGAAAGTAGGAGGCTAGCGCAAACGCTATAAAGACTCCATCAAAGCATACCTGAAGGACTTCAACATCAACGTTGCAACGTGGGAAACCGCAGCATTTGACAGATCGGCTTGGCGCAACATGATTCACAAAGGTGCCATCCACTCAGAGAATAAACGTTCGAACGTAGCCAAAGATAAACAACGTCAAACAGGCAAGGCTCGAGCTGACCAATCTATCAACACGACCCCCTCTCACTGGTGTCCAACTTGTGGGAGGGGTTTTCATGCCCGTATCGGCCTTACAAGCCACTTGCGGACACATCACCCGCCTCTTAGACACTGTGTTGTTTGTGTTGCTATGGTCATACTCGATATCGAGTCGCCGAACACACAAACATATATATATATATATATATATATATATATATATATATATATATATATATATCTCAGACTTGGGCAAAATTCAGAATTGAATTGAGAATGACCCCCAAATTCCAATTCAATTCTTGAATTTCAATATGAATTTGAATTATAATTCAAAACAGGAAATAGAATTGCAATTCAAATTGCAGGAAGTAGAATTGGAATTCCATGAAATTCAGAGAAATTCATGATAATGAAAGTACAGTTAACAATGATTCTGTACAGACTTATATGATTGCAAAATGTATTTAATTCATACAGTGTATTAATATAGGGCCTTACCTTATGTCCATAGCACAATTTTTATATTTGTTAACAGAAAATAGGATCATTTGTACCACACTTTGTGACTACAAATATATACATATTCATAAACCTGATCCTTAAAATGGTAAACATTGAAATGGTGTAAAATGGTGAAAAAAAACAAGACTTCATTTCCCAGAATGCTTTACTTTATCCTAGTCTTCAAAGTGGTTGTCCAAACATTTCGGACATTTTGTTTAGGGTAGACTGTTACAGTAGCTGGCTTGTATTTTTGATTTTTTTTTATTACAGCAATATGCAAAATGATGACACAACTAAAAGAACATCTGTGCTCATTCATTTTTGTGAGCCAATTCCCACAACAAATGGAAACCACGAAGCAATCTGCAATCACCGAAATTTGAGGTTGCCTTTATGGAACTACAAACCGGAGTATTACAAACGACACCTCCAGGTAAAGTAACACATTTGTAGTTTTTAATGTATGTACGTATGTATGCATGTATGTATGTAGGGACAGTGGTGGTCTAGTGGTATAGGGCACTAGATCGCTGATCCAAAGGTTGGGGTTCGAGTCTCACTCTCCACAAGGTAGTCACTGCCCCCCCTCAGTGCAGCTAACTAGGTTATCAAAGGCGGGCCATGTCTCTCACTGTCTATGGTGAGAGGCATGTAAAAGAACCATTGCTGACATTCGTAAAGATTAGGCTGCAAAGTCGTCAGCGTGTTTCTATCCCTTGCTAAAAGGGTTGTGACAGGAAGGGCATCTGACGTAAAAACCTTTGCCAAATCAAATGTGCGAATCAGATGATTCGCTGTGGCGACTCCCGAGTAAAGGAAAAAGCCGAAAGGAAGACAGACAGACAGTATGTATGTATGTATGTATGTATGTATATTTATGGAAACCATCGTGTGCAGCCTACATACAAATAAGTTATGTGAGCAGAATGCACTCAGGAGAATGGGGGAAAGAAGTTTAAATTAGTATGATCAACAGATGGCACTATACATATAGGCCCTATATATGGAATTACAGCCCCCCCCCCCCCTTGTAAAATTGAACATAATTCTTGATGCTTACAAAAGAAACACCCTGCAGTCTTGGAGATGGGGTCTGCATCCAGCAGTGGCAGTCAAACACACCAAGACCAACCGTCAACATCTAAGTGGTCCTCAACCAATACAAATCAAATGGCTCTGACAGATAGCATTGTTTGCATAGTCATTGTTGCATAGTCTGATTTCCAATGGTCTCCTTCCCCTCTCCACAGTTGAACATAAAGGACTTCATTGGCATGTTCCAGCTTGCACAACCAGCATTTACAGTTCCTAATCGAAAAGCTCTCAGATGGCCTCATACCACAGCATGCAAAAGCTGTAAAAGACCATCTGACAAATACCATGACAAATGCTTAGCCATATTTGCCCAACAAGTGACTTATGGTCTAACAGATCAATGAGGTCATTTTTAGGAATGGGGTGGCAGTGGTGGTCTAGTGGTATAGGGCGCTGAATCGCTGATCCAAAGGTTGGGGATTCGAGTCCCACACTCCACAAGGTTGTCCGTCCCCATCCCCTGTCCCCCAGTGCAGCTAACTGGGTTATCAAAGGCGGGACATGCCTCTCACGGTCTATGGTGAGAGGCATGTAAAAGAACCATTGCTGACTTTCGTAAAAAGAGTAGGCTGCAAAGCCGTCAGCGTGTTTCTGTCCCTTGCTAAAAGGGTTGTGACAGGAAGGGCATCCGACGTAAAAACCTCTGCCAAATCAAACGTGCGAATCAGATGATTCGCTGTGGCGATTCCCAAGTAAAAGGGAAAAAGCCGAAAGGAAGACAGACAGGTCATTTTATGCATGATTACAACCTGCAGAGTGTGATGTGGAGCTGTCAGCGTTTTAAAGGTAGACACACGGTGGAAAGTATTTGCCAGGTTTATGACCAAGTACTGTGCAGTTACAACAGTCAGATCAAAGTGTCTTTCATCATAACTGACAATGCCTCCAACATGATAAAGGCCTTCCAGAGCAATGCCGCCTCAATGATAAAACGTTTGAAGAGTTGATGATCATTAAATGCAACAGTGTTACCCCGTAAAGTAAATAAAATAATTGCATTCATCACATCTTTGTGTTATTTGATTACTTTAAAATGGCAACATTGCTTTTTAATATAAGAATGTATGCTTAATAATAGTCCCTGTATTGCATTTATTGTGTTTCAGATACAATTATTACAATCTGTGAGAAAAATACATGCTAAGTATCACATTCTCACTGATGTGGTTAGAATGAATTTCTCTGAATTGCAATGAGTTTGAAATTTCACTTCACATTCAATTCCATATCCTCTGGGGGTGGAGCCAACTCAAATTCACTTCCTGAATTTTGCCCAAGTCTGAGATATATATATATATATATATATATATATATATATATATATATATATATATATATATATATATATATATATATATATATATATATATATATATCTCAAGACTGATGATTCCACTGTTCCGGAAACATCCGTATCTCATGAAATAGGTAAAAAAGTTTTATGTCATGTCCAAACACAAATTATTTCTTGATTGCACTGAAAAAAGTTTTTTAGTGAAAAGTAGCCCCCAACTAAACTCGCCTAATCTTATTCTAATAGCCTAATCTTATTAATCCTAAAATGATATTACATAAACAGTTTTGACAGATTAGGTCAGGTCAGGTCAGGTATGAGGGCATGCGCTGGGACGACACTTCGCTGCGTCCACCAGCCGCCTCCACTCATCCGGTCGTCTCCTGGCAGTCTACCAGGCCTGCGCAGGGCCTATACCCCCCAGCAGGGCAGACCTCAGCTGCGACAACCACGTCGCACGTGACAGTCCCCGCGATCAGCTCCAGCCCCTAGGATCCCGAACGGACAGGATCCGGTGTGCTGGGTCCGAAGGCAGGAAACGCGCCAAGTGCCCATAGTAGCGCAGCTGACGGTCGCGGATCAAGCAGGTTACTCTTATCATCCCCGCATCCCCAAGCACCTTCCGGTTGGTAAAGTCCTGCCAGCGGTATCCGAAGATGCGGCGAAGGGAAGTCGTAATGAAGGAGTCCAGTCGTCGTCCAAGCTCAACTGTGAGCGTCCATGTCTCGCTCGAGTAGAGCAAGACCGGGAGCACAAGGCGAGCGAAAGACTCAGGTTTTTGTCCGCCTGTTCAGATACCTCAACCGCCACACAGTCCTGTCCAGCGAGTTCATCGCCCCGTAGGCTAGGCCAAGTCGACAACTAATCTCAGCCCTGCAATCAGTGGAACGATGGACCACGCTGCCAAGGTAAGTGAAAAACTCCACGATGTCTACTCTTTCACAACCCACAGCGATCGTGTCAACAGCAGCATCCAAGAAATCACCGAAAGCCTGGATCTTGGTTTTGATCCAGGAGACTCACAAACAAAGCAGTTCTGCCTCCTCACCCAGTGAACAGAGAGTCTCCGTCAGGACATCCACCGCCTCTGCGAAGATTACTGCGTCATCAGCAAAGTCCAGATCAGTAATCTGAACCTCACCGAACGACACACCGCAGGCCGATCCACCCGATACCGCCGCCACGATCCAGTACATTGCAGTACTGAAGAGAGTGGGGGCCAAAACACACACCCCTGCCTCACTCCGGTCTCGACCAAAAAATAGTCAGAGGTGGAGCCCCCACATCTCACAGCACTCTCTGTCCCAGAATACAACGACGATATCAGCCAGACCAGAGCCGACGGGATCCCACGTAGACGAAGTATGCCCCAGAGGGCCTCCCTATCCACCGAGTCAAATGCTTTGCGAAAGTCTATATAGGCGGCAAGAAACCCCCTATCAAACTCCCGCAAGCACTCAGATAGGACACGGTCAACGGTAGACCTCTTCAGTGTAAACCCGGACTGTTCAGGGCGCTGGTGCGCTAGAAGCTGCTGTCGGATCCTGTCCAGTAGAATCCGTGCGAAGACCTTGCCCGGAACCGAGAGGAGAGTAACCCCCCGGTAACTGTTGCATTCTTGGGTATCACCCTTCCCCTTCCAGATCGAAACAACAATGCCCCGTTTCCAGTCAGTTGGGATGACACCAGTGCTCCACACGGAGCACACGAGAACGAACAGCCACCTGAGGACGGCCTCAACTTCCGCCTTAAGCATTTCCACGTGGATACCACAAACTCGTGCAGATTTGCCATCCGCCAAGCACCACACCGCCCTCGGAGTTTCCTCAAGAGTTGGTGGGTCGCAGCCTGGGGGAGGGTCGGCATCAAGAGTTTCAGCATCCCTGACAGCCAGGCTCCGGGCGGGAGGGTCAGCACGATACAACTCCTCAAAGTACTCGGCCCAACGAGTCCTCACTTCCGATTCCTCGGTAAGGACACTACCATCTGCAGCTTTCACTGTCTGGCATCGCATGGTGGACCGAGTGGAACAGAGGCTCCGCAACGCCCTGTAAGCCAGGCGAGAGTCACTCGAAATCAAGTGGTCCTCGACCAACTCACAGAGATTGCGGACTGCAGCCTCCCGATCTCTTCGCACCGCCTTGACGGCTTCGTGCTTCAGGTCCCTGGCCAGTCCAACTCTGCCATCGACTCAAGCCTGTCTCGCTCTCTCGATGACGTCGATGGTCTCAGAGGAGATGGCCGTTCCCGGTCGTCTGGGCAACCCCGGTATGCAGCCACAGGACACCTCCAGGATGCGGTCTCTGAAACCAGCCCAGAGAGCCTCCGTGCCTGCACCCACGTCCAGATCCTCCAGGGATTCCCCAAACCTACTGGCGAACTCCGAAGCCACATCAGGGTCCCCAAGTTGGCTTACGTCAAGTCGCATTTGACGAGCTGGGGCTTTCTCAGGAAGCCTGAAGCGGATCTTCAGAGTCGCCACCAGAAGCCCATGCTCTCCCAAGAAGAGCTGGGCACTTCTGAAGACACAGCAGTTCTGGACCTTCCGTTAGCGACTACCTACGAGAACATAGTCGTTATCCTTCCTAGTGACACCGTCGTTGGAGTACCAAGTCCAGCGTCATGGATCCGATCTCTGGAACCATGAGCCATCAATCCTTAAACCCCGACTTTTTGCGAAATCAAGAAGCATTAAGGCGCTTTTATCGCGGCATCCAGAGCCGTGAGGATTGACACATGCTTCGTAGCTATCCCGGTTAGTGCCAGTGGTCGCATTGAAGTCCCCCAGTACAATCTGGGTGTCCCTTCCTGGAACCCCCCGACACCACCGAGTTGAGCTGGTCGTGGAAGGTTTCCTTCATAGATCGATCACTCACCCCAGTCAGAGCGTACACTGCAACAATAGAGAGCGTCCCCACTTTGTGAGTCACCCTCAGTCGTATAATACGCTTGTTGACAGGGACCACCGCCGATACCAAGGGAGCCAATCGATCAGCGACGGTGACGGCCACTCCCCGAGTGTGAAGACCATCGACCCGGCCAGACCAGTAGTAGGTGTACCCACTGACACCGGTCTCGCTGGACCCAGGCCTCCGCACCTCAGAGAGGGCCGCAATGCCGACACCAAGCAGACTAAGCTCCCTTGATACCGGAGGCAGGTGAGAGTCGTCCCGCAGGGAAGTCACGCTCCATGCGCCAACCCGGACCGACCGCCTCAGATTCAACCGAGGCGACCGAAAGCAGCTGGTGTCCGACACCTTTGCACCGCCCGCGTCACTCACCCTATCACGCCCGACCTGGTTGCTCCAGGATTTCACCCCCATCATGAAGTGGGGGGTCCCAGAGGCTTTACCCCACCCCCCTCATACGACGCCACCTAAGGCAGGCGTCGGGGTTACTCCCCCGGAGCGGACGCCAGCGTTTAGTTGTGTGTTTTGCTGGCGTTTTTAAGAGGGTGGTGTTGCAAACCCCCCAACCGCTCCCTGACAGGCAGATGCCCGGAGGTACGCTTAGGGTACAGATTAGGGTAGCAGTTTGATTCACAAATGGTAACTGTTAGATTTTTTAAAGAAGTTTTATGTACTTTCCTTGAAGAATTAAGTCTACTATTCTTGTAACAAACACTTTTTTATAATATAAACTCTTAGTTTTAGTTACTTCTAGCTTGTCTGATTTTCTCATAAATATGGGCCCAGAATGCACCACAGAGCACATGAATTTAAATTTTTTTTCTGGGGGTGGCCCACCAGACCGTCCTGTGGGAGGGGACACCCCCATCCCCATGCTTGCCTCAAACAATTTCCACCCCTACTTATCAATATCCTCCTTCTACTCTAAAACTTAATGAATACCCTGCTGTATGTTTATATATTTTATTAAT
This sequence comes from Plotosus lineatus, assembly GCA_024760905.1. NCBI lineage: Eukaryota > Metazoa > Chordata > Actinopteri > Siluriformes > Plotosidae > Plotosus > Plotosus lineatus. Next base: position 25,723,225 of record CM045738.1, read on the forward strand.
GAATATCACAGTACCAATTTAAAAAGTTTTTCTGAAATCATTACTATATTTTATTACATCAATACTGTATTAATGAGTAAGACCGTCTACAGAATGTGTTTAAGAAGCATATTTTAGCGCATGCAATAGATACATAGTATTTTACTTCTGGTTGCTCATTCGCGCATGTAATATGATACATGGGGTTTTACTTCCGGGTACAGAACTCGCGGATTATCTTCATTCGCGGGAGGGGCCGGAACCAAACCCCCGCAAATATCGAGAACCTACTGTACTCCTGTTTACTCTCTTTGGTCCTCTCTATGGTCCACCACTTCATAGCTAACCTCTTCCTTTGTACAAACTCCTACACTTCCTCATTCCACCACCAAGTCTCCTTATCTACTGTCATTCCAGAGGACACAACAAGTACTCTCCTACCTGTCTCCCTGATCACATTAGCTGTAGTTGTCCAGTCATATGGAAGCACTTCCTGACCACCCAAAGCCTGTTTCAACTCCTCCTTGAAGACAACACGGCACTCTTCCTTTTTCAGCTTCCACCACTTTGTCTTCTGCTCTGCCTTCTTTACCTTCCTCACCATCAGTGTCATCCTGCACACCACCATCCTATGCCGTTTGGCAACACCCTCACCCACTACTACTTTGCAGTCTCTGACTTCCTTCAAATGACATCGCCTACATAAGATGTAGTCTACCTGTGTGCTCCTACCTCCACTTTTATAAGTCACTATATGCTTCTGTCTCTTCTGGAAGAAAGTATTCACCACAGCCATTTCCATACTTTTTGAAAAATTTATCAACATTTGTCCTTCTGTGTTCCCGTCCTGGATACCAAACCTGCCCATCACTCCCTCGTCCCCTGTTTCCTGCACTAACCATGAGCACTGGCTTGTACCCCCTCTCACGGCTGCATTCTAGCTTAGCCATAGCAACAGAATAAAATATTCAGTGAGCACCATCCCTCCAATTATAATTTTCATTATCCTCTTCTTAACATATATGGTGTTCAAAAACCTCAAAATAAAAGAAATAAAATTTTATAAACCAAAGAGGAAAGTCCCAGTTTTCTGGTCAACCTTTCAGCCATGAGCTTTGCCAATGCATCCTTCCAATCGGAGAGATAGTCATCAAGCCTATGATTCTTATTCTAAAAAAAATCTGGGGGGAAAAAAAAAAACAAACAAAAAAAAAAACTGTTCTCTCTTCATGCATACTTAACAACAAGGAGGAGGAAATAAATCAATAACTTTCTACGAGTAACTTTTCAATAATAAATCTCGCCTTAGCTGTATACCATGGCTTGTCATGCGCAACAGCAACCCTCACGTATCAGTATTCTGTGCAACATCACACTTCTCTACATGAACGTCAAATACTTTCCCAGGTCCATGGCAGGAAGAGCCATCTTCCTCAGGTGTGATCCTGAGCCTACAGCATCTCAAATGCCACTTATAAACTTGCTGGCTCACTGCTTTATTTCCACAGACAATCTGGAACTTTAATGGTCTCCAGAGCTGGATACGGAATATGATTTTTGCTTTATCTACGCATACATGATATCGGCTGTTTGTGTTGCACACATCAAGTAAAAATCTTTTTCCGGCTCCCAAGTGCATCGACAAGGTGTGTGATTACTGACCCAGATGTCGCAAGTTTGAATCCAGGTCAATGCCACAGCTATCCATGACCGGGAATCCATGGGAGCTAATCGGCCAAACTCTGACTGGAGGCAGGGATGGCATACACTCACTTCCCTGTCACTCACAGAGATAGCCAGCCTTGACCGTCTGTGAGCTTATTCAAATGAGGGGCGGATAGTGCATTCCCTCCGAATGCATTAGATCACCCCAAAATATGCATGCACATCAGCTCAAAAAGAGGTGGCTGGCGAGTATTTCATGTCACAGTGGGGGCGTGTGCATGCTTTCACCCCTCCCTGATTGATGGTGGTCGTGTGATAGGAAAAGTAATACTTGATGAATGAGAATTGTATAAAATTACATTCGGGGAAAAATTAAAAAGAAAATGTTTTTCCTTCTGTAATGGATGTTGAATCCATATTTTCTATGAGAAATTACAAATGTAAAATCACATTCAGTGATTTTTAAAAAAGGCAGTACTCACAGCCTCCGACCTTCTTCCTGAATTCAGTGTAGCATATGAGCCCGTACAGCTCCTGTGAGGATTTCTTCAGCACGCGGGAATACGCTGTCAATGCAGGGGAAAACAGCATGAGCAGACTTATTTTTGGTTCACATTTACACAACAACTGAACATGAGAACCACACTGCAATGCTATTCATTTTCTGCTTCATCATATCATCTAAAAGTAACGACTTCTCCCTGCCTTACACCGGAAGCTTCAGAATGTGGGTGCACGAGACTTTATTTATTTTACCGTTATTGAAATCAATGTGTTTGGAGATCTTGTGCCAGGTTCTGTAGTAGAAGTGCCGAACCTGCTCCTTGTTCTTCACCATGCTCGCGGGTTTGCCTTTTTTCTTATATTTCAGAGCGATGTTATTCTGTATGGCCTCAAAGTCCTTCCCATGCTGAGACAGAAAATGAGGACAATGGAGAACAAGACAGCAGGAAGGTAAAGGGGGGTGGTTTAAAAAGTGACATGTAACCAATACCATGCAAGAGACAATTGTTGTAATGACAGGTTTCAAATACGAATCATAATTCAGGATACTTTAATAATGAAATCATGACATATTCAGGTTTGCTAATGAACAGGACGAGAGTACCAGACTTTAAAGCTGATGAAGAGTTCTGAAGTGAGAGTTTGCTAGAATACCTTAATATAGAAAATGGTTACAAATAAATGCTGTAAGGGAACATTAAAAAAAATAAAATAATATATATACAATGGTACCTCACTTTACGAAATGAATCTGTTCCAGTAGTAGTTTCGTAACCCGATTTTTTTCATAAGTTGAGCCGCATTTTATGTGTAAAAGGCCCGATTCGTTCCAAGGCCCCCAATACTACCCCTAAACCCTTTAATAATTATTAAAGTATACCTTTTAAGGCCTCCTTCTGCTTCAATATCGTACCTTGGTAGACGGGTTTGGCCATATTCCTTTGCGATATCACTCAAACGCATGCCACGAGCCCGCTTCTTCTTTTCACTCACACCGGGAATCACTTACGTGAGTGCGCGCGTGTGTTGACTATGTAATCTTAGCAGAGTTATAATCTTACTAATGTTTATGCAAGGTTAAAAGCCAGAATCAAAAAATAAAGTTGCAATGAGCACACTCGAAAAACTCACGAAACAACAGTAACCGTCTTTTATTCGTGTTAGAACTCCGTGATGAACACGGAGTCGAAGGCACACGAAAAGCATCATGGGTATTATGGAGATACAGCTCCCGCCTAGCCAACGAGAGGCCAGCAGGCCGGGATGTTGGGAGATAGCCAATGGGAGAGCAACTCGTGCATTGTTTTAATTTTTGAGATGGCGTGTTTCATAACGTGAATTTGTTTTGTATCCAGAGACGTAAATTTTAGGTAAATGTGTTTCGTAACCTGGATTTTTCATAAGGTGAGGTACCACTGTGTGTATGTGTATATATGTGTGTGTATATATATATATATATATATATATATATATATATATATATATATATATATATATATTACATACATACATACCTCACTTTCCACGGTTAATTGGGACCGAGATCCCCCAGCAACTGCCGAATTCTGAGAAATAGGATCAAGCCCCCCCTGACTAACGTATATATACATGTATATGTGTATATAATATCAATAAATACATATTCAATGCTATAAATGCTTATAATAATTAAACATTCAAAAACAATACATTAGATGTAAATAAAATATAAATACACACACACACATACAGACGCGGTGCGCACCTCACATAAAAATGCAAGTAGTTTTGATGGGGGCTTTGGGTTTTTTTTTTTTTTTTTGCATAATTGACCTTGTTCTTCCTTAATTTCCTTATTTTTTTAATTTAATGAATATTAAAAAAACAAAAAAAAAAATACGATGCACTGAAGCTGCATGAATTGAAGCGGAAAGTCGCGAGGCATCCCTGTATATATCAATTTTTTATTATTATTATTTTTTACATATTTTGACCAAGACAGAGGCGGGTCAGGTAAGCTCTGCACACAGAGCATAAGCATTATGTAAAATATCTTTCTAAACTCATTTTAGTATACAAATGGAAACTGCACTCCACAGCAGCATGTTTGTAAATTCATTCCAAGTATATAGTACAAGCCACCAAAATAAAAACAAACCAAAACAAGATCTTTATACTTTACTTTTCCACTTTTAAATTGCAATAAAACAACAACTTTTGCCACAAATGACCAGAACAGATCCATTTGAGTATTATCCACTCCGGATAATATATATTACCCTCCAGATCGCAAACCAGATTGCATGGTTCCCATGCTGTATATACTGATCTCTGATATGCAAGTTTCATCTAGAGACGATTATTTGATATCTATAGAAGGAGTCTCCAGTGACAGGGCTTTTCTAACAGCTAGCAAATGTTCCACCACGAGAAAGTCTTGAATTTCTGGTTTCTATGGAACATGACGAGCTGTGTTAGTTTTTTCCCTTTTAATTTCCACAAGACAAATGTGAGACTGGAGAGGAAGTGACTGTTTATATGTGCTATAATGCAAATACTGTGCCATGAACTAGCTTCTCTTATAAATATTCCACCACAGTAGATGAGCCAGCGTACCCTTCCCAGAATACAATTCAATGCTTTTATTTACATAGAAGCCCCTGCTCTGTGGAAGTACACAAAGTTTCAGGAAATTCACCATCAGTGTTCGTTCAGTTGCGTATCATACATGGATGTTTTCAACAAAGTATTATTTATTTTTCCTTCATGATTGCCAGCAAGACAGACAAGGTCCATTTGGGTCCACAGGACTTTAAGTTTGTGGAATACCACAAGTACCTAAAACAATGACTAGATACTTGCCACCAAGTACAGTGGTACCTCACCTTACAAAATTAATCCGTTCCAGAGCCTTTTTCTTAATCTGGATTTTTCGTAAATTGAACCGTATTTTACATGTAAAACGTGTGATTCGTTCCAAGTCCCCCAATACTACCCCCTAAACCCTTAAAAATTATAAAAGCATACCTTTTAAAACCACCTTCTGCTTCAATATCGTACCGATGGTATACGGGTTTGGCCATATTCCTTTGCGATATGCCATGAGCCCGTTTCTTCTTCTCACTCACACCGGAAATCACACACGCACGTGTGTGTGTGTGTGTGTGTGTGCATTGACCATGTCTTCTTAGCAGAGTTATAATTTCACAAATGTTTATGGTAGGTTAAAAGTCTGAGTCAAAAAATAAAGCATGAAACAACAGTAACCCTGTCCTTTACACGAAAAGCATTATGGGATATGTAGCTCCATAATAGCCAATGGGAGTGAGCATCCCTCCTAGCCAATAGGAAGCCAGCGGGGCGGGATGTTTGAATGTCATTGATGGGAGAGCAGCTCGTGCATTGTTTGAATGGCGCGTTTCATAAGGAGAACTTGTTTCGTATACGGAGACAAAAAAAATTAGGAAAATGTTTTTCGTAACCTGGATTTTTTGTTTGCTGGGACTATCGTAAGGTGAGGTACCACTGTATTATGGAAATACAACTACAAACTGACAAAAACTACATACTAATAATTAATAAGCATCGGATCGCATAACATCACATCCCAGTGTGCTCTACTCCCAATTAATAGCACTAATAGAGTGATCACAAAAATACAACTTCCTGTGGATTAAAAGAGCATCATGGTGTTTAAGCACTTAAGAAACACTCAAACCAATAACAGATTACCTCATAAAGTCCTTCAAAGAAGGAGTTCTTGTCCTCTGTGCTCCACGACTCCCACTGTCTCCGTGCACGCTTTTGATTCCCTCCCTCATCTTTCTCCACCGGGCCCTGGCTCCTTGGGGCAGCCCGAGAGCTCCCTCCTGCTGCAGAACTCGCTCCTGAGCTCGCGTGGCTTGATGCAGCCCCAGCAGGAACTGTATCAGCCCCTGGGGCAGAGGAAGGACAGAACGAGTGAGAGAAAGGAGATTGGGAACTGCTGTTCTTTAGTTCACTCCAAACAAGGAGTAGAGGCCCTAGAATAGTTCGGATCCCAAAATATCTAGGGATGAACTAAAAATAAGTACATTTTTTCACTGTCTAAAGCTGGAATGGGTTTATTATGGTAGTTATGATGAAGACCAAAAGGAATATTTAAACTGGAAAAATTCTGTTTATATGATATTAGCCATTGGCAGAAAAGTTACAGTGTTTACCCAAATACAATATATATTTTTAAAAAAATAATAAAAATTTCCAATAACCAGCTTTTCAGTAAAGGCTTAGGTAAGGGGTAAAGTCTGTTGGGCTTTTTACACTCGAGCCTAGTGGCTCATCAGGCCGGTGTTTATCCCCGGTTTCCGTAGCGTGAAGCAACTAGAAGTTCAACTCCTCCTGGATGGGACACTAGCCCATCACAGGTTACCTTAGCAGTATATTTTTACTGATACCCATTTATACTGCTGGGTGAACAGAGGCACACTTGTGGTGAAGACCTTGCCTAGGGGTCTTAGCACAGTGGGGGTCTAAAATAGAATTTGAACACACAGCCTCCCGATCGTGAGCCCAGCACGCTAACCACTACACCACCGTCCCCTCAGTAAAGGCTGATTGATAATTATATACCTAGAGCAGTGGTTCCTAACCTGGGTTCAATCGAACCCTAGGGGTTCTGCGAGTCGGTCTCAGGGCTTCAGCGGAGCCTCTGCCACGGAGGTCAGGACACACCCGACTCATCATGTCAATTAGTGATGACACGCCCCGCTTGGATATCACTGGCTGCAGATGATCACATTACATTGCTTGGCCAATCAGTGCCGCGGGGAATTTAGAGTGCTCAGTAGTCAATGTGTGAAGTTGTGAGATTTTTTCAGAATATTTTAATCCATACTATGTCGAGCAAAAAAAGAAAGTGGTCGGACGAATATGTACAACATGGATTCACATGCATCACGGAACGTGATGGGACTCAGCATCTTATCTGAATGATTTGCAATGCCAAGTTGAGCAACTCTAGTCTCACACCGGCAAAACTAAAGGAACACTTCGTGAAACTGCATGGAGATGGGGAATACAACGGTACCTATGTCTTGAATTTGCAAAAAAAATCATTTTTCACTGATGAAGGGTTTGGTGAATGTGCATATGAAACTGGTGGGGTTCGGTACCTCCAACAAGGTTAAGAACCACTGACCTAGAGCTTGTCAGTGATATTCACAAATAACTCTATATACAGTGGGGCATTCCAAATACAGTAACATCATTTCACCAAAAAAAAAAAAAAAAAAAAACCCACACACACCCTCAGAAGTTAAAAAAAAAAAAAAAACAACGAACATTTTCGAATGGTAAACGATGATATTTCATTATGACGTCTCCGAATTGAAATGTGCCTTGGCAGTGTGTCCACGCGCATCAGGAAGTGCGAGTAGGGAGTCATTCGGTGTTCCAGGCCTGCTGCTCATTACACTGGTCCAAAAACATGCCTGGAGAACAAAGCCAACAATGCCCCCCAACACACACAAACAATGTACCAGGCACTCACCCATGACCTTAAATACATCTTACTTCAGAGTCAAAACACTTCAATTGAAGCACTGTGGTTTTTAACAGTCATAATGAAATCAGTACACAATTTTATTATTATAATATACAACAATGAAAATTTCACCCCTGGCATTTTACTATACATTGTGCTTTTGGGGGTTTTTTTTTTCCCAAATGAGCCCAAAACACCAACTCAAATGTAACCACATTAAAAACACCTCAGCAATACGCACAGAGCGCTGGCAGTTTTCTCAGAAAGAGCTACAAGACTTTCCCTTACTCTTTCATACGATAAGCCTCGCTGGACCCTATCTCAGCCAAAACTGGGTGAGAGCAGAATACACCCTGAATCACAGCTCCAACATACACAACTATTCACACTTAAGGCCGACTTAAAACGGCTATTTAGCCTAACAAGCATGTGTTTGAACTGTGGGAGGAAACTGGAGTACCCGGAGGCAACTCACAAGCACGAGGAAATCATGCAAACTCCACACAGAAACGTTCCAAGCCCAGGACCTTGTTGCTGTGAAACATGCATTTCTTTTCATCCAAAATTACATTTACAGACTTTACTGAATTGGATAGTTCGGGGCAGTGGTGGTCTCGTGGTATAGGGCGCTGGATCGCTGATCCAAAGGTTGGGAGTTCGAGTCCCACTCTCCACAATGTTGTCACTGCCCCCCAGTGCAGCTAACTGGGTTATCAAAGGCGGGCCGTTTCTCTCACTGTCTATAGTGTGAGGCATGTAAAAGAACCATTGCTGACTTTCGTAGTGTTTCTGTCCCTTGCTAAAAAGGGTTGTGACAGGAAGGGCATCCGACGTAAAAACCTCTGCCAAATCAAACGTGCGAATCAGATGATTCGCTGTGGCGACTCCCGAGTAAAATGGAAAAAGCCGAAAGGAAGACAGACAGACAGACTGAATTGGATAGTTCATTGTGGAATGGACTTTCTCAGGATATCCGCACAGCTGAGTCACTGTACATCTTCAAACCTTTTTCGGCAGTACTTAGATTAACACTATGTTGTATACAAACACACACCCTACTGAGTTCGACTCCAGTATACTTAGTCTGTGTTCTAACAAACCAGTACAAGAACATATTCACTAATCCTGACTTTAAAGCATGTCTGCAAGTTGCTATGGATAACAGTGTCTGCTATTCTTCTTTTCCTTTCGGATGTTCCCTTCAGGGGTTGCCACAGAAAATCATCTGCCTCCATCGGATTACAGCATCTGCTCAATTCTGTAAACATAAATCTAGAAGGGAACATGTAGCCTAACTTTACTTGTGAAAACACATTTTGGTCCATCTGTGTCCAAAACAAAACTTTCATGTTTTGTTTTTTTCCCCTCCCACCCATTTTCTGGAAGACTGTTTTTCTAGCACTTCTAATTTGCCTAGGCGTTTGGGGTGGATCCTGCATTATCTCGCCATGCTTGCAAGTGTTTCCTCTGGATATTCTGGTTTCCTCCCACAGTCCAAAAGCATGCACATTCGGACAATTGGCTGTTCCAAACTGCCGCCAAGTGTGTGTGATGTCCTGAGACAGGGTCGGCCGAGATAGGCTCCAGATTCTCTATGTCCCCAAGTGGATTAAACGGCTCAATTGAATGGATGAGGACACGGACCTTTCCCCTAAAAACTTATTATCAGGGGTCAAATGCAGTTTGTTGGACTTTCTCAGGAAGCATGAAGGAAAGAGGATGCTGCTTTGATGAAAAATTAGCTCCCCACTCATGTCTCTGGATCTCCTCTGTCATCCACAAATGCCATGGAACTGCTACAGGAGCAGGATGGTTGATTTTTTGTTTTTGTTCGTTTGTGCTCTTTAAAGTGAGCTTGCTCCTACCTTTAGTTTTGGTGCCGCTGTGTCCGTTCACCGCGGGCCCGTCTTTGCGGATCCGTTTGCTCGGAGGTCGCACGCTGGAGCGGAGGAAGTGATGCTGGTCGTGAGCGGCCGGAGGGGAGCCTAGGCCCGCAGGGTTCGGCTGTGTTCCGGACTGATTCGGTGATGAACCGGAGGCGAGCGCGGTGCACGGACTCGGCGACTCCTCATCGTCCCTCTTTGTGCTCGGCTGCTGCTCGCTCAGTGTCCGCTCAGCGCTCTCCTCTTCCTCACAACCTTCGAGCTTTCGGATGGATTTGCTCGATCCCTCAACTTCAGAGCTGGCCTGCTGGCCTACTGTCATCCTGATAAAATAGATAGAAAACAAACAAACAAAAAATTCGAGACGCTTGACGGATGTTTACCGCGAAGCAAAATAGAGGAATTAACTTAGAAGAGGCGACTGACGAGCTGCTCAACTCAACATGGCCGCCGCTGTTTGTTTCAAATCCCCCCTCACCGTCCCGACAATTCGCGTCAGAAAAATCACATTTTAAACACTTTCACACTCGACCAAACAACAGTATTTAGTTGTAATTCGGTTGGTTCTTCGCTCTAGTTGGGTTTAAGTTCAGTTGTGCCGTGTTTAAAGCCGACATTGAGACGCTAAGCTCCTGGTAGACTTTAGCGCCCAGCACAACGACAAGCGACAACGAAAAAATCTTTCGCGCATTCGACCTCTATTTAAAGTGATTATTTTTCGGGAACCATTACCCATTCTCCAGCTCTTCAGCGCCGGGCGAGACCTTCTTTCTCTTTACCATGAGTCCGAGAATTTTGGAGACCAGTTTTCGAGCAATTTTAACATATTCTCGGAGCGAGAACCGAGGTCGTGTGTGTGGACTCGTCCTCTCCTCGCTGCTGCTGTTTCAACTCAATCCTCAACTCCGCTCGGCTCCACTGCTCGCCTCGTAGTGACACAAACTCCAAAATATAACCCTCACAAACATTAATCTACACGACACACTTAACTTCGCCTTTTAAAACCAACCAACGCATCGCTATTAAGTCGGTTATGCACATATTTGAACGACTTTCTACCACAAAGACGACACTTATAAATCCTCCTGAGCACCTCGTCACTCCACAAGTCTGGACTTTGTTGTTCACTACGTCATCATAACTTTAAGAATCAATGCCTTCTTATACAAGTCACTATTTAGTCAAAGTCAAGAAAATTCAAACCCCACTTCATGCATCAGGTGTGTTCAACCTGTCTCAGAATTAAATGAAGTCAGGATTAGACTGGAAAGTTTAGATCAACTACACCTTTCCATCAAAGCAGGTGTAACTTTAATTATAAAAATTAAAAATAGCCTAAATCATAGCAGAACACATATTTGCTTATTATATATCTTAGATATTTAGCTTTTTCTATCCCAAAACTTTATACATTTTTAATAATTCTCCACAAAGCACCTGGCAGCACATTTTTGTTCTATAGTATTGTGTCAGTTTGGATGGTTCTTTCCTCCTGCCCGGTTGTCACTAAATCTAGAGCACTTGACATACAACCCACAGCAGATTATAACAATCACTGTTTTTATATATATATATATATATATATATATATATACACACACACACACACACACACATTTTCATACTGCATAAACTTTAGTACGTATGCACACTTAAGATATTCAGATTATTGCTTGAGAGTTGTAGTAATACAGGCATGCTGTGATTCATGAGCGATGCTGGACCTGCTCTTTAAATGAGAGTCTGGAAAAATCTAGGACGAAATGAACAAGAAATATAATTCTCAGTTGTAAAAGTTGTATAGAGTTTATAAAGAATCCATGGGGTGCCCAAATCTCAACTCATCACATAATTTGGATAATCACCCATATCCATCCAAACAGCTAAGGATCTCATAATAACTTTGCTCTCTCCTGAATCTTCCTGACAGTTTGGATTCTAATCTCTTTTTTTTTCTCCGGCGTCTTCGGTGTTCTGTAAGTACACTACGTTTAATAAGACTCTTTCCATGAAAAAATATTTTTTTTAAGAATGACAATTGACACCAAGCCAACTGGCTTCACCTTCAAACATAGCAAATAGCAAACTAGCATGAAACACAACTAGCTAACCATAACCGGGGTACAAAGTTGTCCACATATTAAATCCAGATGCTGGAATTCGCAGCAGTGACCACAAAACGTTACCTTACAAAGAAGATATATTTACCTTTCTATTGTGTTTATCCGGTAAATAAAAATAAACACAACCAGCATTTATGAAGTAGTCGATTAGCTTAGCTTCCCCAGTGACAGCTTCGTGTAGCTTTCCTGTTTTTTTTTCCCTCCTGCCACAAGCCGCGCCTCCTCCCGCTCAAAAACAAATGTCATGATTGGCCACAGGGGGTTCATGTGTTCATTACGTGTAACGTCGCACAGTTTAGGCGTGATTGGTTCTTTCTAAATCGTGTAACTTTATTAATTTATTATTTTTACTTTTTAAAAATTAAATACGGAAACATTTGCCAAACGTGTGCAATTATTAAATAGTCTTTAACGTAGTGGTGTTTTAGTGTTATTTATCCTGTTAATTAATAACATGATCTATGGTCGGGTTACATATTATTGGTAGAGTTGAAATAATAGGACACGCTGTTGACAACGAAATTGTATATGTTATTATTTTTTAAAAGAATAAAAACAAATACAATAAATTGTTTAAAAACAATACAACTCAGTAAATCACATTTAATAATTCATTTTAATTTAATTAAACACCGTCAGTTTTTTGTATTTTTTTGTTTGGATGCGAACTTATATATCAAACTAACCATGTTTATTTTTTAAAGTTAATATGATACATTTAAATTAGTACTGTATTTCACTTTTTTCTCTTTTTATAGACCGTCTTTCACTTTGTTAGTGCCTTACTAGAGTTAAAAAAGAAGCAAATTCCTGTCATCCAATCAGCAGTCAAGTCAGATTTGACGTAAAATTTATTCTAGCCAATAGAACGTGGCAATGGATGATTGATTACCACCTAAACCAATTAAAATGCACAACATTTCCCGAACTGTATTTTTGACTTATAAACACGTGTCCCTTCCCCCTGGGCGTGGCCACTAACCCCCTTAACGCTTTTTTTGTGTGGCTCACTTGTGAGTGCTGCGTTTTTACACAGTCACCGGTTTCCGCAGAGAGTGAGGAGACTTTGAGCCGTGTCCAACGAAGGAAATCCGCTACAATGACTTCGACAAACACGTTTCAGGGTCTTGATGAAGGAGCAAAGCCGAGTTCGAGGTATAGCTAGAGAATTCTAAATACGCTAGCTTCACTAGCTATCTCCTCAGTGAAAAATCCCAAACAGGAACTTGGCTAGTTAAGCTAGCCAACTTTGAGTTAGCTTTCTGTTCTCCTCGTAATGTAACCAGCCTTAGCGAAAAGGCTAAAAGTCGTCTGAAATATAAAGTTTTTATTAATTTTGAAAATATTAAAGTATTAATAATCAAATCATGAATCAATATTATTAAAATGCTGTAGTCTTAATTTAAAGTGATATCACCCGCTTTCTGTACAATTAGCACCAAACGAGTGTTCCCTGTTTTTGTCATCAATAAAAATTTAATATGTTGAGAATTATGTATATTAAATGTTAGTAATATTTAGAAAACACGTAAACGTACCTTTATTGTGAGTAAAAGATTGCAGCATACACAGGTTTCTTGTGTAGTTTTGTTGTACTATAATACTTTTTCATCTGTTACCGCTTATTATTTATTATTATTATTATTATTATTGTTGTTGTACAAAAACGTACTTGATTAGAAATTGAGACAAAGCGAGCATTCTGAATTAAATCTGGTTCAAATGTTGTCACCAAGTTTCTCCTGACCTCTGTCATACAGGACTTTTGTGTGTGTGCGTGTTTCTCACCTTTCTTTACCGCCTTTCCCGAAGCTGCAGTGACGTGACTTGAACACAAGGGGGCGTATTTACAGCTACAACTTTCTCACAATTACCTGTACCATAACACAACAATTGGTTGGTAAAAAGTGATGGGTTGGATCTCACAGAAAATCTGACACTTTTGCCTGAAGTGAAATAAACAAAACCTTGGCGTCAGCAGTGGGTGAGTGTTCGAGACTCGCTCACTTGCCGAACCATTTAATCCTACTATTAGGGTTGTGGCCTTGCCGAACCATTTAATCCTACTATTAGGGTTGTGGCAACATCACAGCCGACGTTATACGAAGGTGAGGGTAGTTGCAGGGTCAATGTACACTCAACTTTTCACTTAAGGGTAATTTGGAACAAGCATTTAGCCTTCTGTGCATGTCTTTGGATTGTGAGAAGAAACTAGAGTACCAGGAGGAAACCCATGCGTCCACATGAACATGCAAACTTCACTCAGAAACAGCAGAACTCTTAACCCTGGAACTTTTTGTTGTGAGACAGACATGCAAACCTCCACACCAGCTTGTCTCTTGCGTGTCAGAGACAGATGAAAGATAATCGATAGGATTAAATTTTTTTGTATCAATGTTCTGACTCATGAAATAT
>CM045738.1:25742296-25852296 GCA_024760905.1 Plotosus lineatus
CAATTAAAGATATTATCTTTTAGCAGAATCCTAAGAGTGTATACTTTATTTTTATGTTGATATACAAACCCATAAACCAAATGTACAGGAAGGTAAATTGGGGTGTATCTTGTGTGTACGGTATGTAAATGAGGACGTGATGATTCTGATTCATCTTGTTTTGATGTAATGTGACAGTTTAATGAATCAACCCATATTTGCCATTACCTGAACCATGACTGGAAAGCACATGTCAATTTAAATCCAGGTGGAGTGGAAGTAAATGAAATGGCTCAGTTTCCTTATGACTTCTTGTTCATTTTACAGGATAACATCGGTTTGGGTTCGGCTGTTGTAGTGGAAGCACCAGGTAAGACATCTACAAACGCACAGAATAAAATCACTTTTTATTCCATTTCACAGCGTTTGTGTTGTTTGTGCTGTGGCACAAGGTTTTAACTGCACATACCGTACTAAGAAAACAACCACCACTTGTTTACATCAAGTGTTTATCGTGGTATTGGGGAGGGTGGGAGGTTGGTGGTGATTAGCACATCCACCTTAAAGCAGAAAGGTCCTGAGTTCAGGTCCCTGGCTCTTCACATGCTTGTAAGGGTTTCCTCCAGCGGCTCTGGTTTCCTCCAACCGTCCAAAGACAGGCACATTAGCTTTTAGCAATCTTGAGGTACCAGGCAGTTTGTGCAGCTGTGTCCTCTGATATTTTGGAATTTTTCCTAATTCTTGTTTTCTTCATGTTTCTATTGTAACCGATTTATCATGTAAAAATATGGTGGTCATTTCCAAGACAGAAATTGAAAACCATTTGTGACTTTGTGTGCTTGGGGGTGGAGTCATCTGTATGTCTGTCAATCTGAAATCATCTTATTTCCTGCAAATTTATCAAACTGTTTGAGATTAATATGCAGAAGCTGACAGGGGGGCATCTCCTGATGACACTTTTTTTATTTTTTCTCTTCAGACAGACTCCACAATTAAACTCCAGTCTTTATTTATTTAATCTTGAATCTTACAGGTTTAGTGCAACTCGTGTGTGCTCCAGGTGCATTCGAGCGAGACTTGAGTGGTTTTAAATTCCACGTGTCTTCACTTATTCAGATGAGAAGTTTGTTAATCACTTTTCTCTGCATCTCAGTGCCTCCGCCGAAGGCTGCTGAGGAGGTAAAGAAGGACATAGCCGTCTCATCTCAGTCCACACCTACAAAACAAGCCCCTCCTCCTGAATCTACAGACAGCCTGGACACTGAGCCATCTCCCGTGCAGCCATCGGACAAGGATCATGAACCACGCCTCGGACCTCGGCCACGCTCACACAACAGAGTGCTCAACCCGCCTGGTGGAAAATCCAGCGTGGTCTTCTACTGACCGGTGTTGTGTTCTCTCTGTCTGTCTGTCTCATTGTCACCCTTTATGATTTCCTTTCTCCATGGTGTGTTTTTTTTTTTTTGTTTGTTTGTTTTTTGTTTTTTCTTCCTCCACCATATTCCTTAGTTTAGTTTTCCCTCTTGCACTTTCTAACTCATTCCTTAAACAACCCTCCTTGATGCTATCTGACGGTTTGAGTAACGGTTGCGCTCAATCAATCAAATGGTTCCTTTCTCATGAATCACATTTGGAGGTAGATTGTTTGTTTTATGTGAATGTGCTCTCTGAATTTGATATTGTATAGGATCTGAGTCCGGACATGAAATGTGTGTGTGTGTGTGTGTGTGTGTGTGCGTGTGTGTGCTGTTTGTGTGTAAACAGTAAACTGGAACCATTGTCGTAATAATGGCGCATGTCCGTAAACCCCCACCCCTTCCTCATCTGGCTTCTCTGCAGGCTTTACTGCATGGTGCACCCAAGAGTTTGGCCAGGTGTGTTAGAGCATAGAAGACACAAAACAAGCAATAAGTCCAAAGGACTGAAGTTTTGTTCTGGTGTAGTTCTTAGAATCTGCTCCAACCAGCTTTATAATATTCTAACAAATTCCTCGTCTTTTTCCACCTTTGTGTCGGGTTCTGTTGCGGAATAGAAGATGTAGGATCCGATTCAGAGCGCACCCCCCAGCACAGCCTGTTCAAGGAGATGCAGCCCAACAATACCAACATAATGATTAACCTTCATAAACTGTATCAAACAAAAAAAAAAAAAAAAAAAGCCCACAGATGATCTGATTGTAACACATGCCGTAGCGCAGGAGGCTGATTCCAGAGTATGCTCAAACTCAGCATGGATCCTTAATAACAATTATCTCATTAAATCTAAATGACATCTTAGTTAAAATGGGGAAAAAAAGGTATTTGAAACATCAGAAATCTTCTGCGATGAGATGCTCTGGATCAATGAATGTTCTGATTTGTCATTTTTGTACCAAATACCAAAGTGTTTTGTCTTTTTTTCCTCACTTGAATCTCTTTTTCCCTTGCTGCACTTTGAGCAGCTGGTTAAAATGAAAACTATAGCATGGAGGCAGATGGTGGCACACGTTTGTGTAGAGGTGTGTTTCTCACATGCTGACGGAAGCACTGCTGAAGTGCCTGTGTGGTTAAACAGCAATGTCACAGATAACTGCGTTACAATAAACATCTATTTTGATGATTCATACACTGTTGTGTTGTGTACTTGTGGTCATGTTATGGTAACGAATGCTTTCGTCCGAACGTTTAGGATGTACAGGGATCCCTCACTTTCCACGGTTAATAAGGACCAAGAACAGCCTCCCCCCCCCCCCAATCGCAGAATTCCGAGTAGGATTGACCCCCCCCCCCACTGTCGTATATGTACATGTATATGCGTGTATAATATCAATAACTACATACTCCACGCTATAAATGCTTATAACAACAATTAAACATTCAAAAATAATGCATAAGATGTAAATAAATTATAAATACACACACATACAGATGTGCACCTCACATAAAAATGTAAGTAGTTTTGATGGGGGGTTGGGTTGTTTTTGTTTGGTGTTTTTGCATAATTGGCCTTGTATTACGACATTTTCCTGAACTTTGTTTTCTGTATTCCTTAATTTCCTTGTTTTGTAATTTGATTAATAGTTTTAAAAAAAAAAAAACGCGATGAATTGAAGTGCAAAGTAGCGAGGGATCCCTGTATACTGAGATTGCTCTATGGACCCCCAGTGCAGCTAACTGGGTGATCAAAGGCTGGCCATGTCTCTCAGTGTCTATGGTGAGAGGTTCCTGTAAAAGAACCATTGCTGACTTTCGTAAAGAGTAGCTGCATAGCCGTCAGCATGTTTCTGTTCCTTGCTAACGGTTGTGTCAGGAAGGACATTCGACATAAAAACCTATCCCAAATCAAATATGTGAATCATTAATATGACTTCCATGAAGAAGTGGCGACCCCTGAAGGGAACAGCCGAAAGGAAAAGAAGGCTGAGATTGTACTTCACTTTAGCTCTTATGAGAGAAACCATTGAGGTTTTACACTGCCCTGGAAAAAAAGAAAAGGTTGTGCACTGAACTCCAATGTTTTCATTTATCCTGGATCACTGAATATTGTCTCCATGGCATTGTTGCTCCACTTGGTCCGGTCGAGGCTCAGCAATGTTAAAGGGGCAGTGGTATCTTGGTTGATATGGTGATGTGTTACTGATCCATAGGTCAGTGGTTTAATCCCCAGTATCACCACTGTTGGGCCTGTAACCCTCTATTGCTCAGTTGTGTTTTAAAAAAAAAAAGAAAAGAAGAAGACCAGGTCACTCTGGATGAGAACGCCTGCCAAATACTGTAAATATAACATGGCAATGAAATGAAGCAGCTGATGAGCCGAATGTACTGGATGAGCAGGTTATCACATCAGACTTTTTTCTTCCCTGATGGCATGTATATAAAATGGGCATTCAAATAATGAAAGACTGGTTCGAGTAGCATGAGAAAGCATTTTCACATTTGTATTGGCACCCCAGAGTGCTGATCTTAACCCTATTGAAGGTTTTATGGATCTACTGGAGAAGACTTTATGGAGTGTTTCAGTTTTTTCTTCATCAAGACATCGGTGAGAAATGAAAATCAAATAACAAATGCCAGCTGTCTGCAGTGTACCCCACCCTCCCCCCAGAGTAGGCTGAAATGGGCACACCCCCCCCCCCCCCCCCCCAACACACACACAACCTTAATTGGGGTCGGGTTCCTTAAAAATTACAGTATGAAAACTGGAGGCTGAAATTATATCAATTTTCTGTCATTTTATCACTTTGATTACTTTCAAAATATGATGACATCATAACTTATAACATGAAAACAGCATTAGAAACAAATAATGTCATCAACTAAATGTCATGTTTGACATACAGCCGTGCAATTCACGTTTCCTAATAGTTCGGGCTAATAAGTAAAATATTAAATTGACTACAGCTGCTAAAAATAAAGTAACACTAGATATGCATTCAGAGAGTGCAAAGCTCCACCAAGGTAGTGCAATCTCATCTTTACATTATACTTTATAGTGGCAGAATCACGGTGCTCCACTGTGGCCTGTTTTACTATGATTTTTGAGCACTGTATTTTTTCCCCTGGCATATTCTGGGTGATTTCCTCCTTCATTCCTTCTCACTCATTGTTAAAAATATCCTTCAAAACCCTCCTGCATTTGCCAAACCATTTAGAGTTGAAGGAAGGATCGGGCCTATCTCAGACGACCCTCATCAAAGACAGGGTACACCTTGAACTAGACCAGGGGTGGCCAACCAGTCAAAACCAAGAGCCACTTTTTTTTTACTGTGTTACCACAAAGAACCACATCATACACATGGGCACACATGAACATCACCATCCCTTTCTCTCTCTCTCACACACACACACACACACACACACACACACACACACACACACACACACACACCTCTGCTCATCCAGATTGATTGTAAATTCACACACCAGCATGATATTTGAAGGTCAGAGTTCAACCCTGACTCAATAGCCATGTTAATGTCCAATATTCTGTGTTGAACAGTGTGGCGGGACAGTTGGCTGTCCGATACCACGCGGTTTAGTTTGTCGTTTTCAGGAGACAAGATTTCAACAACGTTACTGAGAGATTTTATAATGAACTCTCCCTTCACTGTATGGCATTTTGGCCTGTGTAATGTTCCAAGCCAGTTGATATGATGCAAGCGTTACGGTCTCTGAGCGCTTCATGAATTTTTTGAAAAACTGTGCTTTTCTGCCTGACTTTTCAAAATGAACAACTTGTGCTTGTGAAGTTCAGTCCCTTTAGGAAATTCCTAGTCGATGTTAGCATGCAGTGAGCTGAAGTGGCGCTGATAATTTGAAGGTTTGAAGATTTGAAGATTTTGAAGTTTTTAAATGCACCAGTGATGCCCGACATATAAGGCAGAACCAGGCCATTACATTCAAGAACAACAAAAACCCTGTCCCACTCTGTTAAAAATGTCCTTTGCTCATCTTCATATTTTCATTTTGCTGTGCTTTTTTACGCCATTTCAAGAGCAAATTTGACACAAATTGTTTCCTGAAATTATCTCATATAAGAGCCGGATGAAACTAGGCAAAGAGCAACAAGCCGTGGGCTGGCCACCCGAACTAGACCATCACACAATGCTAATACACAAAAATTCATATTCACTCTTCGGGGCATTATAGAAAAGCCAGGTAGCGGGAAGAAGCCAAAGCACCTGGAGACAACTCACTCAAGAATGGGGAGAACGTGCAAACTCCAAAAAAACAACAAAAAAAAACATCCTCGCCCAGGACCTTCTTGCTTTGAGGTGGACATGCTAACTATTACTCCATGTATCCATGTCACCAATCTGGATCCCACTGGATGACTTGTACCCACAACAGTTGAACATTTTTCCTAAAGTATTTCAGTAATGCCTAACAGTACCCTGTACCCTCCAGGGACAGCTTTTATACTCTGGAGTGTATGTATACTCACTCTTTACTAAACTGTTTAATCTTGTTAGGGTCATGGAGAAGCTAGAGAAACCCACAACCATCTCAGGCTTGGTGAAGGACAGGTACATCCTGTACAGCACGAGAGACATCGTTACACAGACAACTATTTCAGTCAAATCTTTTTTGGCCCATGGGTTACATTTGGCTAAAATTCAATGGAAATTGGTTCTTTTTTTTTTTTTTGCTTTATCATGGTCTCACACACAGGGGCAGTGATGGTAAGGTGCTGGATCATCGGTGGCACGGTGGCGTAGTGGTAAACACGTCTGCCTCACAGCAAGAAGGCCTGGGTTTGATTCCAGGCCTGTGTGTTTCTGTGTGGACTTTGCATGTTCTCCCCGTGCTTCCGTGGGTTTCCTCCAGGTACTCTCGTTTACCCCCACAGTCCAAAAGCATGCACAGTAGGTTAATTGGCTGTTCCAAATTGCCCATAGGTGTGAGTGAGTCTGTATGTGGCCTGGCCAACCATATGATAGATCATTGTGATCATAGCCATGACAATCCCTGTATGAGCATCATTCAAGCTTCAGGATTCGACATCCATTCCTCGTGAATGGATGTGGATTTAGAGAGAGAAGGTTAGCTGGGTTATCAAAGGCCGACCATGTCTGTCACTGTCTGTGGTGGGAGGTTCATGTAAAAGAACCATTGCTGACTTTCGTCAAGAGAAGCTGCATAGCTGTCATGTTTCCGCCCTGCGATGGCCCAGTGAGCCATCAAGTGTGTACTCTGCCCTCGCCCAGAGTCGGCTGAGATGGGTGCCAGCCTCCTTATGACCCTGATTAAGCTGTTCAGAAAATGAATGAAAGAATAGTCACACACATGCATTCTTCAAGGAGGAGTTGAAACAGACTTTGGGTGGTCAGGAAGTGCTTCCAGATGACTGGACAACTACAGCGAATGTGATCAGGGAGACAGGTAGGAGAATATTTGGTGTGTCATCTGGAAGGAAAGTAGATAAGGAGACTTGGTGGTGGAATGAGGAAGTGCAGGAGTGTGTACAAAGGAAGAGATTAGCTAAGAAGAAGTGGGACATTGAGAAAACCGAAGAGAGTAAACAGGAGTACAGGGAGACACAGCGTAAGGCAAAGGTAGCAGTGTCAAAGGCCAAACAGAGTGCGTTTGATGACTTGTATGCTCGGCTGGAAAGTAAGGAGGGAGAAAATGATTTATACAGGTTGGCACAGCAGAGAAATAGAGATGGGAAGGACGTGCAGCAAGTTAGATTGATAAAGGACAGAGAGGGAAATGTATTGACTGATGACAGAAGTGTGCTGGGAAGATGGAAAGAGTACTTTGAAGAGCTGATGAATGAGGAAAATGAGAGAGAAAAAAGAGTAGAAGAGGTGACTGTTGAGGACCAGGAAGTAGCAAAGATTAGTAAGGGTGAAGTGAGGAGGGCATTGAAGAGGATGAAGAATGGAAAGGCAGTTGGTCCAGATGACATACCGGTGGAGGTATGGAAGTGTCTAGGAGAGGTAGCAGTAGATTTTCTGACAAGAACATTTAACAAGGTCTTAGAGAGTGAGAGGATGCCAGAGGAATGGAGGAGAAGTGTGCTGGTGCCCATTTTTAAGAACAAGGGAGACGTGCAGAGTTGTGGCAACTACAGAGGGATAAAGTTGATGAGCCATACGATGAAGTTATGGGAAAGAATAGTGGAAGCTAGACTAAGGGCAGAAGTCAGCATTTGTGAACAACAGTTTGGTTTCATGCCCAGAAAGAGCACCACAGATGCAGTGTTTGCCTTGAGGATGTTAATGGAGAAGTACAGAGAAGGTCAGACGGAGCTGCATTGTGCCTTTGTGGATCTGGAGAAAGCATATGACAGGGTGCCGAGAGAAGAACTGTGGTATTGCATGAGGAAGTCTGGAGTGGCAGAGAAGTATGTTAGAGTGGTGCAGGACATGTATGAGAGATGTAAGACAGTGGTGAGGTGTGCTGTCGGTGTGACAGAAGAGTTCAAGGTGGAGGTGGGACTGCATCAAGGGTCAGCTCTCAGCCCCTTCTTGTTCGCTATGGTGATGGACAGGCTGACAGACGAGGTTAGACAAGATTCCCCATGGACTATGATGTTTGCAGATGACATTGTAATCTGTAGTGAGAGCAGAGAACAAGTGCAGGAAAATCTAGAGAGGTGGAGGTATGCCCTGGAAAGGAGGGGAATGAAGATTAGCCTCAGTAAGACAGAGTACATGTGCATGAATACCAAGGACCAAAGAGGAACGGTGAGATTACAGGGAGCAGAGATAAGAAAGGTGGAGGATTTTAAGTACTTAGGCTCAACAATCCAGAGCAATGGCGAGTGTGGAAAAGAGGTCAAGAAGCGCGTGCAGGCAGGTTGGAATGGTTGGAGAAAAGTGTCCGGTGTGATGTGTGATAGGAGGGTATCGGCAAAAATGAAAGGAAAAGTGTACAAAAGCGGTGTTGAGGCCAACGATGCTGTATGGGTTAGAAACAGTGGCCCTGGGGAAAAGACAGGAGGCAGAGTTGGAGGTAGCAGAGATGAAAATGTTGAGGTTCTCTTTGGGAGTAACGAGGATGGATAGGATTAGGAATGAGTACGTCAGAGGGACAGCACATGTAAGACGCGTTTTGGAGACAAAGTCAGAGAGGCTAGATTGAGATGGTTTGGACATGTACAGAGGAGGGATAGTGAGTATATTGGTAATAGGATGCTGAGGCTGGAACTACCAGGCAAAAGGCCTAGAGGAAGACCAAAGAGACGATTCATGGATGTGGTAAAGGAGGACATGAAGGTCGTTGGTGTAAGAGAAGAAGATGCAAAGGATAGGGTGAGATGGAGGCAGATGATTCGCTGTGGCGACCCCTGAAGGGAAAAGCCGAAAGGAAAAGAAGAAGAAGAAGAGATGCATACACACAACCATATCTCAAACTCATAACCTAAAAGTATGATACAGCGATCCCTCACTTTCCGCGGTTAATTGGGACCAAGATCCAAGCGACCACAGAAATCCGAGGAGTAGGATCAACCTCCCAACCCCATAATATCAATAAATATATATTCAATGCTATAAGTGCTTATAATAACAATTAAACATTAAAAAATAATGCATAATATGTAAATAAAATATAAATACAGTGATCCCTCGCTACTTTGCGCTTCAATTCATGCGGCTTCAGTGCATCACGTTTTTTTTTTTTTTTTTTTTAATATTCATCAAATTAGAAAAAATAAGGAAATTAAGAAAGAATAGGGGGAAAAGTTAAGGAAAATGCCACCAAAACAAGGACAATTATGCAAAAAAAACAAAAAAACCTAAACCAACACAAACCAAAAAACAACCCAAAATCTCCCATCAAAACTACTTACATTGTTGTGAGATGCACATGTGAGTGCTGCACAAGCGTCTGTATGTAAGATAAGATAAGATAAGATAATATTATATTATCCCGGAGGTAATTTTGGTTACGTCGTATTGCGTCGCCGACGAGCAGCGCCACCTAGGTTGTTCAAAGAGTCAAGTTACGAACAGAAAAGAAGGCTCAAATCAACAACACACAAACTGCTATAAAAATAAATACATAAAAATTCTATCTTTAAAGGACCTTACACAAGTTACACTTACGTAAACAATATAATAATAATAATAATAAAAGTAATAAAAATAAAAGTAATACAAATAAAATGATGATGACGATAATAATAATAATAATATTAATAATAATAATAATAATAACACTACAATAAATAAATCAGTAGATAACTGCAATAATGAAATTGCACTAAATTATATTATACTGTATTATGTTATATTATAAATATATTTATATTCATATTAATATTGCACTATGTATTAATATTAATATTAATAATATTACTTTGTTGGAAAGAAAATGAACAGTTCTCTGGGTAAACAAAATGGCCGCAACTTCAAAGTTAGATGTTCTCCATTCTCAGAGAAAGGTTTAGAGATACTGTAATCCTCAGTCAGTACACCAGGTTATTTAATGAGAATCCGCCGTTCTTCTGTGTGTATTTATATTTTATTTACATCTTATGCATTATTTTTTTAACGTTTAATTGTTATTATAAGCATGTATAGCATTTAATATGTATTTATTGCTATTATATACACATATACGTGTACGTCAGTCTAAGGGGGGGGGTGTGTGTTGGGGTGATCCTACTTCGCGGATTTGGTCGCGTGGGGATCTCGGTCCCAATTAACGGCGGAAAGTGAGGGATCTCAGTACACACACATACAGACGCGCGGTTTTCTTTTTGTTTTGTGTTTGTTTGTTTGTTTGTTTTTGCATAATATGCCTTGTTTTGGTGGCATTTTCCTTAACTTTCCTTCTATTCTTCCTTAATTTCCTTCTTTTTGAATTCGATGAATATTTAAAAACAAAAAAACAAACAAACAAAAAACGGATGAACTGAAGCCGCATGAATTGAAGCGCGAAGTAGGGAGGGATCCCTGTATTCATTTTCCATTTTTCCACCAATAGGCTTTCATTATATTGTATTGTAACCACCGCACGAGCCCCAAACAGAAGCTGTGGCACCACCCTGCACAGTGATGTCACCATTTTACTCAGCCCCAGCTCCCGCTCCCACCCCACCCCACCCCACCCTCGCGACCGCTCGCAAGCGACTCTCCCAGTACCCGGAGAGAGCGAAAGAGAAACGGCATCACCGCCCCACGTTAAAAAAAAAAAAATAAATAAATAAATAAAAAACACCGCACCGACTGTGGATGCCAAAAACCGAAATGTGCCGCTCTGCTTTATAGACACTACAACCGGACACCGAACGGCGAACAGGTGACATCCGGTGTTTAACGGATTTCTTTGCACTTTTATTTATTTATTTATCTGTTGAATATTATTTTATTCCTCCATCGCAGTAATGGCCGCACAGAGGCAGGTGCAGTGTCGCGGATGTTTGTGCGTGTGATGTGACGGATTCCGCCCGCGCGCTGGGATGGGACACACCGTACCGAGGCCCGAGCTTTCCGGCGACACGACTGATGAGGGCTCACACCGAGGCGTTGGGCTGAGGCTTTAATATCTCCAACCGAGGGCCTCGTCTCGCAAAGCGGCAAACAATTTGCGCAGCCGAGCTCTGGCTGTGACACTGCGGCGCATCCATAACGTCAACATCACGGAGGACCGTGGCGGCGCGTACACCTAATGACGCCCCTATAAATTCACATCCATTCAAAATAAATAATAATAATAATAAGAAGAAGAAGAAGAAGAAGAATTCTGGGAGTGAAAAATCCTACTCGGAGGACTTTCTGATAGGGCAACCATTTGTTTGTTTATTTATTCTCTAGTTATTTATTTCCTGCGCTATAAATAATAACTGTCGCCAAAATGATGGAGCTGCCGCTGGATGAAGTCGTCTACCAGGACGACTACGGCTCCGTGTCCGTGATGTCGGAGCGTGTGTCCGGCCTGGCGAACAGCATCTACCGCGAGTTTGAGCGCCTGATCCGGAGCTACGACGAGGAGGTGGTGAAGGAGCTGATGCCGCTCGTGGTGAACGTATTGGAGAACCTGGACGCCGTCTTAACGGAGAACCAGGAGCATGAGGTGGAGCTCGAACTGCTGAAGGAGGACAACGAGCAACTCATCACGCAGTACGAGCGCGAGAAGGCGCTGCGCAAGCAGGCCGAGGAGGTGAGTGCGCATGCGCGGCCCTGTGTGCGTGCGTGTGTGTGTGTGTGTGTGTGTGTGTGTGTAACAAAAACAGTGCAATATAACAAGGGGAAATAAGTCATGAAGATGTTATGTATAAAATAAATGATTTGGATGAACCAGACGTCACGAATGCGTGACGTCTGATTCTGACTCCCCCCCAACACACACACCCAAACATACACACACACACACACACACTGAGAGAGAAAAAAAGAGGACACTTTTCCTTGTCACTGGGGTGGCACCCTCTAGAGAAAACAGCTGTGTGTATGTAGTGTATATCGACTCACCTATTTACCAAACCATTTACTCCTTTTAGGGTTGTGGGGAGGCTGAAGACTAGCTCAGCCGACAATGGGCAAAAGCAGAGTACACTCTGTACAGCTCACCAGTCCATGGCCAACACACACACACACACACACACACACACACACACACACACACACACACACACACCTAAGGTCAATCTAGAATAGCAACTTATAATGTCTTATAATGTCTATCATGTGCATGTCTTACTTATAATATCTATAATGTGCATGTCTTTTGACTATGGGAGGAAACCTGAGTACCAAGAGGAAACCCACACAAGAATAGCGAGAACATGACCAGGACCAGAAATTACAGAACAAACACATATACAGTAAGCCCTCATTATTTATGGGGGTTCCTCCCCTTCCCTAGAATCCTGAAAATCCGCGAATTATTGACGCTGTTTTAAAACCCTATGTATGATAGTACATGCGCTAAAATTAAACATATTCTATTGACAGTCTGTCTGTCTTCCTTTCGTCTTTTTCCCTTTTACTCGGTAGTCGCCACAGCGAATCATCTGATTTGCACGTTTGATTTGGCAGAGTTTTTTTTACGTCGGATGCCCTTCCTGTAACAACCCTTTTTAGCAAGGGACAGAAACACGCTGACGACTTTGCAGCTACTCTTTACGAAAGTCAGCAATGGTTCTTTTACATGGCTCTCACCATAGACAGTGAGAGACGCAGCAAAATGTAGTAATGATTAAGGAAAAACTTTTTAATTTTGTACTGTGACAATATTTATTAATGATATACAGTGATCCCTCGCTACTTCGTGCTTCAGTTTCTGTGGTTTCAATCCATTGGGGTTTTTCAAATATATTCATTGAAATATAAAAAAATCAGGAAATTAAGGAAAAATAGACAGGAAAAAAGTTAAGGAAAATGTCGCAAAACAAGACCAATTATGCAAAAAACCCAAACAAACGAAAACAAAAAACAATCCAACAAAACTACTTACATTTTCATGTGAGGTGCACATCTGTGTGCACGCGCACATGTCTGTATGTGAGTGTATTTATATATTTTTTTCACATCTTATTCATTATTTTTGCATGTTTAATTGTTATTATAAGCATTTATAGTGTATGAATATGTAACATATATAAAGTATAACATACATGAATAAATTTGGTGTATGTGCTTATTAAAAATTAATACAAACCAAAAGGATAAACTTGGATAAACATGGTACGGTACATAAAGTCTCTCCCACAAACATTCTAAACACTAAATTAGCAGGCGGACGGAGAAAGAGCACACGGAGTTGACAGCGTCATGGCCGTCATCATGTTGATAACTTGTGCGTGCATGAGAAATAAATATGTGTTCACATCATCTGCAACCAATCAGCAGGAGGGAGAAACAAAAGCTCTCAGCCAATGGCTAATTTGAATTACATGCCAGTAATTTGCCAAGGCTACCGCCAATTTAAAAACATTATGAAAAAAAGCCTTTGATAGAAAAATCCACGAGTATGCGGGGCCGCGAATGGTGAACCGTTAATGGGAGAGAGCTTACTGTGCAATCATTCACACATTTACATCTCAAACATTTTGCAGACATTCTTATTTAGAATGCCATACAACTTTTTTTTTATATAACTGAGCAATTGAGGGGTAGGGGCCTTGCTCAAAAGCACAGCAGTGGCAGTACTGGTAATTGAACTCCCGATCTTTGCATCATTAACCCACTGAGCCATCGCTGCCCAGACATACAGAACTCAGAGCAATTTCAAACAGCCAGTTAGCCTAATGCGCACGTTTTTGAATAGTGGAAGTAAACCGGAGTACCTGGAAGAAACCCATGCAATCCCCAAACAAAAATACCCTCTCCGAGACAGAAATGAACCCAAGTAAATTCAGGCGTCTCCTAAAGACATCACACCGCGATCACATGATGAGCCGTGTGAGTTTTTTCAGTGAAAACGTGCCGAATATTGCCAACAACCACCCCACTTTGTGAATGCTTCTTCAGCAAATCAGCGAGCTCTGTTAGCATCAGATAAGGTGGAGTACCAAACTGCTCAGTGCAGAAAACCCCACAGCAGAGCAGAGGAACTGATCCTACCTACAGCAGACACGGTCTCTGTCTCATGCTGGAGGACGTCACTGCGGAAATAAGTCCAGGTCCCAGTTCAGCATTGAGCAGGAGCTGAGAGTTCAGTGTCGTGCTTTAAACCCGGCTTCAAAAAGCTGTGCACTGTGAAATGTGTTTATTATAGCCATTAATCTGGAATTAATTATTTTGACAATAATAATAATAATAATAATAATAATAATAATAATAATCGCTTTACTTATCCCTTAACATCCGCAGATGTCGTTGGGGCGCCTTCATGGCGAGACTTGGGCTGATTTGGCCTGGCGGAGCCCATCCCTCTCCAGGTCGTAGAAACACGCTGACGGCTTTGCAGCCTACTCTTTACGAAAGTCAGCAATGGTTCTTTTACATGCCTCTCACCATAGACAGTGAGAGACATGGCCTGCCTTTGATAACCCAGTTAGCTGCACTGGGGGGACAGTGACAACCTTGTGGGGACTCGAACTCCCAACCTTTGGATCAGCGATCCTGCGCCCTATCCACTAGACTGCCACACATAATAATAATAATAATAATAATAATAATTATAATAATAATAATAATAATAATAGTAATAATAATAATAATAATAATTGTTTTATTCATTTTTGTTTTGCAGGTTAAAGTGTTTTATATATTGTGTTTCTGAGTTAATATTGCTGATCAATTTGAATTTATTATTATTTATTGATTTTATTAAATTTTATTTTTCAGTATCAAATGGTTCAAATTGTTGGTCAAAAATGTTTACAATTTAAATACGGATACTTTTTTATTTCAGGCAAATTGATGCACTTTAAATCTTTTTGTTTAAAAACTAAAACATTGTTAATAAAGTTATTCTTTGTTGGAAGTTGATCTATATTTCTTCATTTTTTTTTTACTCCATAATGATAATAAGGATTTATTATGTTAATAAGGATACAGTGTTATGCAGAGGATTACTTATAACAATTTTTAGACAAATAACACTATTTATATTGGTAGGTAGGTAAGGTATTTATATTGGGGTGGGGTGAAATGTTTTCCTCTTCCTGGGAGGGGGCAACAGAAAATAATTGAGAAGCACTGGTCTAAATGCAGGTTCCCTCCTGAGACTGCATACTGTTTCAGAGGTTCAGAGTTGATCAAGCAGGATTTCTGGAGATGAATGTTTATTGTTTAACTTTTGTCATCAAAAGGACACACACACACACACACACACACACACACACACACACACACACACACACACACACACACACACAAATCATTCAGGATTCCTGGAACTTGATCTAACAACATTATAAGCACTAGCCGAGACCTACTTAGCCATTAAAACAGCACTGTCTCGAAGATATTTATGACCACCAATTATTATAAAGGAAAGTGTGTGACAAATCCGGTATACAGGGATCCCTCGCTACTTCGTGCTTCAATTCATACAGCTTCAGTGCATCGTGTTTTTTAAAAAAATATGAATCGAATTAAAAAATAAGGAAATTAAGGAAGAATAAGGGGAAAGGTTAAGGAAAATGCCACAGAACAAGGCCAATTAAGCAAAACCCCCAAAAAAAACAAACCCCCCCCCCATCAAAACTACTGACATTTTTATGTGAGCTGCGCATCTGAGTGTGTGCATGAGCATCATCTGTATGTGTGTATTTACATCTGCATTATTTTTGAATGTGTAATTGTTATTCTAAGCATTTATAGCGATGAATATGTATTTATTGATATTATATACACATATACATGTACGTATACGTCAGTCAAGGTGGGGTCGATCCTACTTCACAGAATTCGGCGGTCGCGGGGGGATCTTAGTCCCAATTAACCGCAGAAAGTGAGGGATCCCTGTATTCATTCAAAGTCACATCTAGGGGCAATTTGGAGCAGCTCATTAGCTTAATTTCTTCTTTAGACTGTGTGAGGAAACTGGAATACTCAGAGGAAACCCAAACAAGCCCAGGAAGAACAGAAGCACACAAGTCCAGGACTTGAACCCAGGATATCCTTGCTGTGACACGGACGTGTTAAGCACTACGCCACCTTGCCTTCCAAATATCTGCAACAATGATGATATTTATATACTGTATTTTTTTTCTGTGTGGGGTTTGCATACTCTCCCTGTGCTTATGTGTGGTTTGCTTCAAGTACTCCAGTTTCTTCCCAAAAGTCTAAAGACATGCACATTAGGTTTATTCTCCTCTCCAAATTTCCCCAAGTTGTGAGTGTGAATGGTTGTATGTATGTGTGTATGTATGCTTAATGATGGACTGGCAAGCTGTTTGGGGTGGAGCACATCTTCGCCAAAGGTTGGCTGAGATAGGTTTCAGCCTCACATTGACCCCAATAGGAAAAACAGTTTGGCGAATGAGCAGTGGTGGCCCAATGGTAAGGTGCTGGATTACCGATTCCAGGATTGAATATTCAAGCCCCACTGTCAGTGGTTATCACTGCTGTCCCCCCCAGTGCAGCTAACTTGGTTATCAAAGGCCGGCCATATCTCTCAATGTCTATGGTGTGAGGTTCACGTAAAAGAACCATTGCTGACTTTCGACAAGAGTAGCTGCATAGTCATCAGCATGTTTCTGCCCTGCGATGACCTGATGAGCTGTCCAGGGTGTGCTCTGCCCTCGCCCAGAGTGGGCTGAGATGGGCGCCAGCCTCCCCGCGACTCTAATTCGGATTAAGCGGTTCAGAAAATGAATGACTGAATGAATTGTTGTAATATTTATCTGTCCATGATTAGTGTATGAAAACTTCCGATCACAACTGTAGGTCTGTTTTATAATCTGAGTGCAGAAGGAACGATTACCAGACAGATATAAATAAGAAACCACATTTTATCGACTCTATCCGTCTTTATGTGTGACTGACATTTGATTGACAGGGAAGCAGCTTAAAACAACTTTCTAAATTCTCTCTCTCTCTCTCTCTCTCTCTCTCTCTCTCTCTCTCTCTCGCTCTCTCTCTCAATCTGTACACACACTATTCTACATCTCCTGGTCCTATAGTAGGCGGTACCAGACTGACGAAGCAGCTGCTAAAAAAAATCAAACTTCTGTAAAACCTTTTCACAAAGCCTCTGCAGTGTTATCGCAGAACGCTGGCACTGCCAAGACCTCCTCCATATGTTCCCGCTGCGTCACACCCAGTGCATCATGGTAACTTTGTGGCTCAGAAGGAATAAAGACCATGGTGGAGAACTTCAATGGACATTGGGCATTAAAATGCAGTTTCTTTAAATTGTGAGTGGGTTGAATATTCCATATCACCTGGGTATAACTAAAACCTGTAACATGCCTTATAATAATGAATAAAGATTCATCAACCGCTGTATTACGGTCACAGGGAAGATGGAGTCTATCTATCCTAGCCGACTCTAGGAGAAGGTGTGGTATACCCTGAACAGCTTGCTGGATCATCACAGGGCAGTACACACAACAGACCAGTTCTCTCTAAATAACTTATTTACAGGCGCTCTCACTTTCCGCTGTTAATGGGGACCGAGACCCCGCCGCGACCGCCGATTTCCGCAAAGTAGGATCGACCCCCCCTGACTGACGTATACGTACATGTATATGTGTATATAATATCAATAAATACATATTGAACTATAAATGCTTATAATAACAATTAAACATTCAAAAATAATGCATAAGATGTAAATAAAATATAAATACACACACACACACACAGATGCGCACCTCACATAAAAATGTAAGTAGTTTTGTTGGGGGGTTTTGGGTTATTAATTAGCCTTGTTTTGTTGCATTTTCCTTAACTTTTTCCTTATTTTTCCTTAATTTCCTTTTTTTTTTTTTAATTTTGGATGAATATTTTTGAAAAACCTGCTATGCACTGAAGCTGCAGAAACTGAAGCACGAAGTAGCAAGGGATCACTGTATAGTTTTTAGATAGTACTTAGAAACACACCATTTTGTACATAAAAATTATGCACAGAGTTCCAATAATTAACCCGAGTGGCACATTAGTATAGATTATACACTACTGTACCCCATTTTAAACAGTTTGCAGTAATCATTTAACTTATCAGATGGCAGCTATGCATTAAGTGGTATGTTTTCAGAGTGGTTGGTGCATGCAGCAAGGTCCTGGGTTTGCGTCTCAAGCTTGGACATTTGCTTGTGTTGGTTTGCTCCAGGCACTCTAGTTTCCACACAGTCCAAATACATATGCAGTAGGCTAATTGGCTAATCCAAGTTGTGCCCTGGTGTGATTGTGACCGGTGGGGTGTGTGTGTTGCCCTGCAATGGACTGGTGAGTTATTCAGGTTTTACCCTGCCTTCGCCCCATGTTGGCTGAGATAGGCTTCCCTCCCCACAACCCTATTAGGAGTAAATGGGTTGGCAAATGAGTGAGCGAACCTGAACAGTGCAATAATTCAGTTATTACATGGTAATGATGCAGTAGCAGCAATTACCCGATTATGTTCCACTAATCAGAAATGAGAGTCTCTTCAATGAATAATAATGGACATTATTCACCTCACAAACTCTATCATGTCCTTGAATGGAAACGGCAGACAACCATTTATTATTTGGTTCTATCATTCATTTATTACATATGAAGACTTTTTTTAAATTATTTTCCCGCCCATTTTCTTCCTAATTTAATTGTATCCAATTCCTACCCATTGTAAGTACTGTACAGGGATCCGTTACTTTCTGCAGTTAATTGGGACCAAGATCCCCATGCGACCAACGAAATCCACGAAGTAGGACCCCCCGACTGATGTATACGTACATATATATGTGTATATAATATCAGATAAGGTAGGTAAGTCTGTTGGGTTTTTACACCCAAGCCTAGTGGCTCATCAGGCTGGTGCTTATCCCTGGTTTCCGTAGCTTGAAGCGTCCAGGAGGTCAACTCCTCCTGGATGGGACACTAGTCCATCGCAGATTACGTTCCCAGTATATTTGTACTGGTACCTATTTATACTGCTGGGTGAACAGAGGCATGCTTGCGGTTGAGACCTTGCCCAGGGGTCTTAGCACACTGAGGGTCTCAGTGGGATTTGAACTCACAACCTCCCGATCATGAGCCCAGCACTCTAACCACTACACCACCGGCCCCACATATATATATATGATAAGTCTGTTGGGTTTTTACACCCGAGCCTAGTGGCTCATCAGGCCAGTACTTATCCCTGGTTTCCATAGCGTGAAGCGACCAAGAGTTCAACTCCCCCTGGATGGGACGCTAGTCCATCGCAGGTTACCTTCCCGGTATATTTTATATATAAGTTCATATTTAATGCTATAAGGAAGGAAGTCAGTGACTGCAAAGAAGTAGTAGCAGGTGAGAGTGTTGCCAAACAGCATAGGATGGTGGTGTGCAGGATGATGCTGATGGGGAGGAAGGTGAAGAAGGCAAAGGCAGAGCAGAAGACAAAGTGGTGGAAGCTGAAAAAGGAAGTGTCGTGTTGTCTTCAAGGAGGAGTTGAAACAGGCTCTGGGTGGTCAGGAAGTGCTTCCAGATGACTGGACACCTACAGCTAATGTGATCTTGGAGACAGGTAGGAGAGTACTTGGTGTGTCATCTGGAAGGAAAGTAGATAAGGAAACTTGTTGCGTTGGTGGTGGAATCAGGAAGTGCAGGAGTGTGTACAAAGGAAGAGGTTAGCTAAGAAGAAGTGAGACATTGAGAGGACCGAAGAGAGTAAACAGGAGTACAGGGAGACACAGCGTAAGGCGAAGGTAGCGGTGTCAAAGGCCAAACAGAGGGCGTATGATGACTTGTATGCTCGGGTGGACAGTAAGGAGGGAGAAAATGATTTATACAGGTTGGCACAGCAGAGAGATAGAGATGGGAAGGACGTGCAGCAAGTTAGATTGATAAAGGACAGAGAGGGAAATGTATTGACTGATGACAGAAGTGTGCTGGGAAGATGGAAAAAGTACTTTGAAGAGCTGATGAATGAGAAAAATGAGAGAGAAAAAGAGAGTAGAAGAGGTAACCGTTGAGGACCAGGAAGTAGCAAAGATTAGTAAGGGTGATGTGAGGAGGGCACTGAAAAGGATGAAGAATGGAAAGGCAGTTGGTCCTGATGATATACCTGTGGAAGTATGGAAGTATCTAGGAGAGGTAGCAGTAGATTTTCTGACAAGAACATTTAACAAGGTCTTAGAGAGTGAGCAGATACCGGAGGAATGGAGGAGAAGTGTGCTGGTGCCCATTTTTAAGAACAAGGGAGATGTGCAGAGTTGTGGCAACTACAGAGGGATAAAGTTGATGAGCCATATAATGAAGCTATGGGAAAGAATAGTGGAGGCTAGACTAAGGGCAGAGGTCAGCATTTGTGAACAACAGTTTGGTTTCATGCCAAGGTGCGACTTCAACGTGCGAATCAGATGATTCGCTGTGGCGACTCCTGAGTAAAAGGGAAAAAGCCGAAAGGAAGACAGTTTGGTTTCATGCCAAGAAAGAGCACCACAGATTTTTGTTTGCTTTGAGGATGTTAATAGAGAAGTACAGAGAAGGTCAGAGGGAGCTGCATTGTGCCTTTGTGGATTTGGAGAAAGCATATGACAGGGTGCCGAGAGAGGAACTGTGGTATTGCATGAGGAAGTCTGGAGTGGCAGAGAAGTATTTTAAAGTGGTGCAGGACATGTATGAGAGATGTAAGACAGTGGTGATGTGTGCTGTCAGCGTGACCGACGAATTCAAGGTGGAAGTGGGACTGCATCAAGGATCCGCTCTGAGCCCCTTCTTGTTTGCTATGGTGATGGACAGACTGACACACAAGGTTAGACAAGAATCTCCATGCACTATGATGTTTGCAGATGACATTGTGAGAGCAGAGAACAAGTGGAGGAAAATCTAGAGAGGTGGAGGTATGCCCTGGAAAGGAGCGGAATGAAGGTTAGCCTCAGTAAATCAGAATACATGTGTGTGCATGAAAGGGACCCAAGAGGAACGGTGAGGTTACAGGGAGCAGAGATAAGGAAGGTGGAGGATTTTAAGTAATTAGGCTCAACAATCCAGAGAAATGGAGAGTGTGGACAAGAGGTGAAGAAGCGTGTGCAGGCAGGTTGGAATGGTTGGAGAAAAGTGTCCATTGTCATGTGCAATAGGAGAGTATTGGCAAGATTGAAAGGAAAAATGTACAAGACGGTGATGAGGCCAGCAATGTTGTATGGTTTAGAAAAAGTGGCGCTGAGCAAAAGACAGAGCTGGAGGTAGCAGAGATGAAAATGTTGAGGTTCTCTCTGGGAGTAACGAGGATGGATAGGATCAGAAATGAGTACATTAGAGGGACAGCTCATATAAGATGTTTTGTAGACAAAGTCAGAGAGGCTAGATTGAGATGGTTTGGACATGTACAGAGGAGGGATAGTGAATATATTGGTAGTAGGATGCTGAGGTTGGAACTACCAGGCAGAAGGCCTAGAGGAAGACCAAATAGGAGATAATGGATGTGGTGAAGGAAGACATGAAGGTCATTGGCGTAAGAGAAGAAGATGTAGAGGACAGGGTGAGATGGAGGCAAACGATTTGCTGTGATGACCCCTGAAGGGAACAGCCGAAAGGAAAAGAAGAAGACATATTTAATGCTATAATTGTTTATAATAACATTTAAACATTAAAAAAATAATGCATAAGATGTAAATTAAGCATAAATACACACACATACATATACTCAGATGCGCTCCTCACAACACTGTAACTAGTTTTGATGGGGGGTTTTGGGTTGTTTTGTATTTTGTTTGTTTCTGGTTTTTTTTTTTTTTTTTTTTTTGCATAATTGGCATTGTTTTTGTGGCATCTCCTTAAGTTTCCCCCTTATTCTTCCTTAATTTCCTTATTTTTTTAATTCGATGAATATTAGAAAAAACCGCGATGCACTGAAGCCGCATAAATTGAAGCGTGAAGTGGAGAGGGATCCCTGTATTGCCGTCCTTATCACATAACCACCAACCAGGGAA
The DNA here is from genome assembly GCA_024760905.1 of Plotosus lineatus. NCBI lineage: Eukaryota > Metazoa > Chordata > Actinopteri > Siluriformes > Plotosidae > Plotosus > Plotosus lineatus. Next base: position 25,764,221 of record CM045738.1, read on the forward strand.
GGGCGAAAGCATGCACATGCGCCCTCACTGACATGCAACGCTAGACACCCGCCTCTTTTTGAACTGCAGCACATGCATATTTGTAGGCGGTCTAACACACTCTGAGGGAAAGCGCTATTCACCCTCTCGTACAACTGAGCTCACAGATGCCCATGATTGGCTGGCGATCGATGTGAGTGACAGTGAAGTGAGTGTATGCCATCGCTCTTTCCGGAATTTGAACCTTAAACGAGTTTCAAGTTTGTGATCGCTGGGTTAATAGTGATGCACCTTGTCGATGTGGCACTTGGGAGCCTGGACATTTTTTAATCATAGCACAGAAAAAAATTGAACTCCTCCTGTAAATAAGGCGGATGTTGCTGAAGATATTGTTGCTATTTATAGGAGTCCTCAATATTATTATGGTCTGGTTTTGCTCTTGCAGTAGGAGAACTGTTTGGTCATCCAGATTGGGTTTTTTTTTTTCAGTAATAAGACAAAAAGAGCAGTAGAACCCAGGAGCTGTGCAGAGAATGTGTATTTTGGGTGCAGAGTATTGAAGGTTGCTAGTTGAAAAGAGAGAGGAGGGGTTTAATGCATAAATAGCAGTTCCGAGGTTTTGACAGAACAACTTTAAAATTTATTGAAAAATAACTGGTGAAGACAATTTAGAGTATGAAATTCTGTTGTTTTGCTTGTAATTTAAAAATTAGAAGAAGGTTTATGTTTTAATGAAATATATATTAGTTTCAATGGGAGTACAATCATTTTTTCAATATTCAGAAACTAGATTATTGGAGTACAGTACTGGTTATTACACATAGGATTGTTTTAATATCCGGGTTGAGATTTTTGTTCTTGTTGTGTTTTGGGTGTAGATGATGGCTGTGAGAGAGGGATGAGTGGAGAAGGTGATTACGGGTCAATAACTCACAGTATAAGCTTATCTCTGTAACCTGATTCTCTTATTATGCGAAAGAAGGAAAGACTGGGGGGGGGGGGGGTGGAGACACAGGAGAGCTGCAGTGAGCAATGAAGGGTTAGAGAGTAGTCAGCACTCTCTAATTTCCTCTTCTGTGGACAGCAGTCCACAGTGGGCACATTAAGAATGCCTCAAGCTGTATATATCATTCATGCATTGAGCAGTATACTGTTAACCCCGAGGTCAGTAATCCTTAGTGTAATTACTGATCTAATACTGATCAACAACAAACAGGAATTTCATCGGGTACAAAATTGAGTAACCATTCGTCGACCATCGGAAACATTTACAATCAGAAAGATCGCATCATAGAGAATGTTATTTTATTTATTTATTTATTTTATTTAAGGGACAATGTACAGGAACATTAAGCTCATAGAGACAGAGATGTACTGTACCAGATTATAGCTTAATAGCTAGTTTCCATCTGTAGTCCCTAATTTAGAACGGCCAATTAACCTACAGTGCATGTCTTTGGATTGTCGGAGGAAACCAGAGCACCCGGAGGAAACCCACACAAGCACGGGGAGAACATGCAAACTCCACACAGAAACGCCCAGGCCGGGAATCGAACCCGGGCCTTCTTGCTGTGAGGCGGACGTGCTAACCACTACGCCACCGTGCCGTCAAAGGTTATATTTGATACTGTATTTGATATTTGATTATTGAATTTGATTAAAATGTATCTATTTGAAATTATTTGCTTGAATTTAATTTATTTGAAATTAATGTTGATATTATTTGATATATTTGATATTATTTTACAATGTTATATTTATAATACAGTCGGCCCCCAATTTACGAAGACCCCTTTGTACGAAATCCTCGGATTATGAAAAACATTTTCTTGAGTTTCCGTCCCCGAGATACGAGACAACCCCCTCTTACGAAAAGAAATTCAAAATTCATACGCGCCAATCAAAATTTCACACGGGGCAAGTTGCTGTCTCATTGGCTGTCTCTCAACATCTCGCCCCGCTGGCCTCCCAGATAGAGACAGAAGGAAGCTTCACTCTTTAGTTTTTAGTTTATTTTTTAAGTTGTTTTAATTCAATAAATGTTTAATAAATGTGGGTGCATTTGAGCTCATCTGGAATTCCGATCCCTCAACAAATAAAATTAAAGTTGAGTTTGTCAAGCAGGGAATGCGCTTTGAATTCACGTCTTGTGGGCGTGGCCCGCAGTGCACGTACGATAGCGAGAGAGAGACAGAGAGAGAAGGGATAACGCTTTAGTTTTTAGTTTAGTTTTTTAAGTTGTTTTAATTCAGTAAATGGCCAAGCAGGGAATGCGCTTTAAATTCATGTCTTGTGGGCGTGGGTACGAGAGAGAAGGATATATATATATATATATATATATATATATATATATATAGAGAGAGAGAGAGAGAGAGAGAAAGAGGTGTGTGTGTGTGTGTGTGTGTGTGTGTGTGTTAATTAAAATGTTTAATAATGGTTTAATTAATAAATATGTTAATAAAATGGTTTAATAAATCATTTTCTTTTACTTTTAACACATATTTCATACAACATTGGTGTACTTTTATCATTTTTAAAGGGTTTAGGGGTTTATGGAGACTTGGAATGAATTAGGCGTTTAACATGCAAGATGCGACCCCTACCTACGAAATCCCTGCAATACGAAAAGGGCTCTGGAACGGATTAATTTCGTAAATTGGGGGCCGACTGTAATTGATATAGGGGTGTTTTATGAGATAGCTTAATGGTATTCATGAATGTATAGTGCAGTATGAGTGTCATACGTCACTGTAACAACTTACGTTCACTTTCAACTTACGTTCGGCCGTCCGGAACCAATTAAAAACGTAAGTCGGGGAGCGTCTGTAATCTAAACCCATTAACAGCAAAGCTCTCTATATGCACCCATATTTCTGTATAGTTTAATTTAAAGCCATATAATTAAAAAAATTATGCTTAATTCTGTTCAAAACACAATTTACTTCATGAACCTGATCCCTTAATTACGCAATTTTTACATTTTTATGGACGACGTCATTGGTCAAAATTATTTTTAAATTAGCATTTTGTGACAAATTATTGTGGTTGGTTTGCTATGGAGGTGTACACAGTCAACAGCTCGCCAGGCCTTGCATTGTGCAATAATTTGTTATTCCTAGTTAGTGAATCAATCACATTGCCCCAATCCTGTGTATTATACATGAAACTGTAGTAATATATATGAAAGTGTGTGTGTGTGTGTGTGTGTGTGTGTGTGTGTGTGTGTGTGTGTGTGTGTGTGTGTGTGTGTGTGTGTGTGTGTGTGTGTGAGCTGAGGATTACTGATTTCAGTCTTTTCTACATGGTTCTATTGCTTGACTGCTGAATACATCCTACCATACTCCCATAGCTCGAAGTAAACAAGCATGCTCATCATTTGTGTGTGTGTGAGTGTGTGTGTGAGAGACAGCGAGAGAGAGAGAGAGAGAGAGAGAGAGAGACGTCAATGTTTGTCCATTTTTGAGTCAGCATCTAAGTTCATGTTCTCGTTGACCTCTATATCAGTGGTCCCCAACCACTGAGCCGCGGACCAGTACCTGTCCATGGCTCAATTGGTACCGGGCTGAAAAATAAATAATTACAGTAGGCCCTTGACTATTTGCGGTTTTGCACTCACGGTTTGAGTATTCACGGACTGCCAAGCAACTGACACGTCACTCAAATTCAGCCAATGGCTGTCCTCCTTCCTGCTGATTGGTTAAGATGATGTAATGCCCCTTTTCCCTCATTCGCGCACAAGTTTTCAATGAGCTTTTTTTTCGTGTGTTTTAATTACCATAAGTTGTATGATGCCACTCAAACGCTGTGCGTCTTCTCTGGCTAAGCGTTAGAAAAGGTAACGGCGTTGGATGTCTCTTCTGAAGAAATAAGACTTTCCTCTTTCAGTTTCCTCAGAAGTGCCTGAAGAGAAATAATCATCTGAACGCACTCTAGTATCAAAGTCTTTTTCAATCATTATTCCAGTACAGTACCTAAGTTAATGTTTAGAATGTTTGTGAGTGTGATTTTATGTACTGTGGTGTAGCATGTTTATCGTTTTCTTTTGTTTATCCAATTTATTACATTTCATGTTCTTTTATGTTCTTTTTATTATGGTCTGTGTTTTGGGGGACTTCGATTTTGATGGCTGTGTTCCCTAACGCTAACTGTCCGCTCCGGCTGAGGGGAGTGGCTGAGCTGCTCCGTGGCTCACACCTGAATTTCATTTTCATCTACTCTCAATAAATACAAGCATACTTATCTCTGTGCTAGAGAATTAACTCACACGTTTTTGCAGGTGACAAACGGAGCTTGTGAGACGAAGTGCGGCTTATCCGGACTTCTGATCTTTTAAGTGTACAAGCTCAAGCTCTGTGTGTCACCTGCAACAAACGCCTCACATTCAAAGGGGAAGGACTTAAGAAGCGAACTTTAATTGAGGTGAGTGTGCGTTTTGTGTTTATAGGGAGTAAATGAGATTACTTAATTCAAGTTCAGGCACTTCAGAGGAAACTGTGGTTTCTTCAGGAGAAAGTCTTATTTATTCAGAAGAGATGGCATTTATATATATATATATATATATATATATATATATATATAGATAGATAGATAGATAGATAGATAGATAGATGTGAAGTACAGTATGCTGGAAATGTTTATATATTTTATTAATAAATATCACAGTACAAAATTAAAAGGTTTTTCTTAATCATTACTATATTTTACTCCTTATCTACTTTCCTTTCAGATGACACACCAACACACCAAGTACTCTCCTACCTGTCTCCCAGATCACATTAGCTGTAATTGTCCAGTCATCCGGAAGTACTTCCTGACCGCACATAGCCTGTTTCAACTCCTCCTTGAAGACAACACGACACTCTTCCTTTTTCAGCTTCCACCACATTGTCTTCTGCTCTGTCTTTGCCTTCTTCATCTTCCTCATCATCAGCGTCATCCTGCACACCACCATCCTATGCTGTTTGGCAACACTCTCACCCACTACTACTTTGCAGTCACTGACTTTCTTCAAATTACATCGCCTACACAAGATGGAGTCTACCTGTGTGCTCCTACCTCCGCTTTTATAAGTCACCCTATGCTCCTGTCTCTTCTGGAAGAAAGTATTCACCACAGCCATTTCCATCCTTTTTGCAAAATCAATCAACATCTGTCCTTCTGTGTTCCTGTCCTGGATACCAAACCTGCCCATCACTTCCTCGTCCCCTCTGTTGCCTGCACCAACATGTCCATTGAAATCTGCACCAATGACCAATTTTCACCTCTGGGGGTACTCTGCATCACTTCATCTAACTCACTCCAGAATCTCTCCTTCTCTTCTAGCTCACATCCTGCCTGTAGGGCATAAGCACTAACAACATTGAACATTGCCTTCAACTTCAAACTTGAGACTCATCAATCTGTCTAACAGTCTTTTCACTTTTAGAACGTTTCTGACAAACCCCTCCTTCAAGATGACTCCTACTCCATTTTTCTTCCCATCTACACCATGATAAAACACCTTCAACCCTGTTCCTATGCTTCTCGCCTTGCTACCTTTTTACCTGGTCTCCTGAACACACAGTATGTCCACCTTCCTCCTCTGCATCATGTCAGCCAGCTCTCTATCTTTTCCTATCATAGTTCCAACATTCAAAGGCCCTACTCTCAGTCTTAGACTCATGCCTTTCCTCTTCTCTCTTTGCCCACGGACACGCCTCCCGCCTCTCCTTCTTCGACCTCTCCGTCTTCGACCAACAGTAGTCCAATTTCCGCCAGCACCCTAATGGTTAACAGCATTGATGGCGGTCGTTGTTAACCCGGGCCTCAACCGATCCGATATGGGTATTCGTATTTTTGACTCGCATGTTATATGTGGCATTGGTTTTATACCGGATGCCCTTCCTCACGCAACCCTCTGCATTTATCCGGGCTTGGGACCGGCGTGAGGGTGAACACTGGCTTGTGCCCCCTCACGGCTGCATTATCGCTGTGACAGCCATCATTCTTATATTGCTTAATTACACAATTCTAACAAATTTATAAAGTTACATTGAATGGAAGTCACAATGTAGCTGACTTTCCTGATATCAACGATATTAAATTCCTGATATATATTTACACACTGTATATGTGTGTGAGTATACAGTATATATATATATATATATATATATATATATATATATATATATATATATATATATATATAGTGGTTATCATGTCCACCTCACAGCAAGAAGGGCCTATGTTTGAGTGCCTTGCCTGGGAGTTTCTGTGTGTACAGTAGTTTGCATGTCCTCCCTGTGGATGTGGGGGATTCCTTCAGGTACTCTGGTTTCCTCCCACAGTCCAAAGACATTTACATTAGTCAAATTGTCTTTTTTGGAATGCTCCTAGGAGTGGATGTGGATTATGCTAGGATTACTAACATTAGGATGTAGATTTTGTGTGTGTGTGTGTGTGTGTTGGGGGAATCCATCAGACGGCCAAACGTTGTTGCAAAATCTGTGTCTCAGTGTAGCTCACTAGCGGTACTAAGATCTGATATGCTATGATTACATTCTGTCTGTGTGTGTGTGTGTGTGTGTGTGTGTGTGCGTGTGTGCGTGCGCGCTTGTTTCTCCATTAACAGAAGTTTATTGAGTTTGAGGATGCGTTGGAGGCGGAAAAGAAGGATCTCCAGGCCCAAGTGGACTTTTTGGAATTGCAGGGAAAACAATTGGAACTGAAGTCTAAGAACTATGCAGATCAGAGTGAGTCAACACAAACAAACAGACACACACCCACAGAAGCACATGAATGGGATTGCAGCATGAATTCATACACAAGCAAGCATATACACCGCCCTTTTTAACAAACTCTAAATACAAATACCCCACTGTGCAGTTCCAACTGTGGTTTTCTGACTCATTTTGTAGTCTCCCGCTTGGAGGACCGTGAATCAGAATTGAAGAAAGAATACAACGCACTTCATCAGAGGCACACAGAAGTAAGATCTCTCACACCATGCATATATCTGACATAAACACACACAATGCCTATATCTGTATCTCCAAACATCTGCATGTCAATCTATTTAGAGGTAAACTCAAATTAGGTGTGGCCTACTTCTGAAAGGGGTTCATCATTATTGATCTTTTTTTTTAATGCAGGTTTTCTGTCACACATATCCACCGTAGTCCTGATCTGAGATATTTCCCATGATTCATAGTACATCAATAATACGTTCCGGTTGTAGTGTTGAAGAATTTGTTTTTGGCCGAGGGTGTACCATGGTGTAGCGATAGAATGTTTTAGTATAAGTAAAAATATACATATGTGAACGATAAATATATGAATAGTTTACTGTAATCAGTTCAAATTTGTTAATTACAGAGGATACTAATTGGCCAATAGCACAGAAGATAGAATATTCATAAGGCATGCTTTATTCCTTCCAATAACCAAACCACTTGAGCCTGCTAGTGCCACAAGAATATCAACCGACACTATGTGAAAATGGGGTACCCCCTGCACTGCTTGCCTCTCTATCACATGGCAAACACACACAACTATTCACACACACCTTGATCAATTTGGAACAGCCAATTACCCTAACGAGCATGTCTTTGGACTGCGAGAGGAAACTAGAGAACCCGGATAAAACTTGCATAAGCATAGGGAGGACATACAAACTCCCCACAGAAAACCCCTCAGCCCGGCACTCAAACCCAGGGCCTTTTTGCTGTAGCTTGATGTGCAAAACACAAAGTTAGCTAACTAACCAATGGCAGGAAATTAGGCAATATTAGCTTACCTGCCACTTCCATACAAAGTACTGTCTATCTGTCCTTTGGTAAAAGTTTGGTTTTTATTGACAAGAAAGAAAGAAAAAAAGATAGATAGACAGACAGACAGACAGGCAGGCAGGCATGCAGGTAGGCAGCCAGACTGGCAGGAAATTCACATAAAAATGATACAAACACATATGTCTTTGAACTAGCCATGTCAAAGTTCCACTCGCCAGTACATAGTGTAAAGAATACAGGGCTGGAAAAGCCGGGGCACTCTGTCCTAATTATTTTCTGTCTAAAACACTCTGTTTGTCTAAAATCTTTTACCTTTTTATAATTGTTAGCGCTGTTAACTGTGGTACAGGTCGAACCTAAACTCAGTGTTTTGAATGGCTATAACTGAACGAAAAAAATTGATCAGAAATGAAAACTGTATTGGGTATCATGGAAGGGTTACAGCTCACTGGTTAAAGCTTATTGGTTCCACGGCCCTCACCCTAACGTGAACGCAATTGAACTGACTAAGGTGCCCAACTGATTTTAATAACCTCATTTAAATGACTGGACCAGACCGAAGAGCAGGCAGTTAGTAAAAGTGCACAAGTGAGGTCTGTGAAGTCACAGTACAGCAGCACATTTCCCTCTTAGTCTTGTGTGTTTGTTTTTCTTTACTATTTGTTTACTATTATTTATCTATTCATCACTAATTATATATTCATATTCATTTCCATCTCAAATATTTATGAATATAGATGTTCTATATGATGTCATAGTGTGAGATTAACGGTTCCTTTCTCAGATGATTCAGACCTATGTTGAACACATTGAACGCACCAAAATTCAGCAGGCTGGAAGCAACCAGTCAGATACCACAGGCTGCGGAAGAACGTGAGTCTGTGTGTGTGTGTGTGTGTGTGTGTGTGTGTGTGTGTGTGTGTGTGTGTGTGTGTGTGTGTGTTTATTCAAAATGCCTTTGCTGTAATGCCTTTGTTGTTTCTTTCTGATATTTTTGCCTATATATATATATATATATATATATATATATATATATATATATATATATATATATATATATATATATATATATATATATATATATATATATATATATTATAGGGGGCAGTGGTGGTCTAGTGGTATAGGGCGCAAGATCGCTGATCCAAAATCCAAAGGTTGGGGGTTCGAGTCCCACTCTCCACAAGGTTGTCACTGTCCCCCCCAGTGCAGCTAACTGGGTTATCAAAGGCGGGCCATGTCTCTCACTGTCTATGGTGAGAGGCATGTAAAAGAACCATTGCTGACTTTCGTAAAGAGTAGGCTGCAAAGTCGTCAGCATGTTTCTGTCCCTTGCTAAAAAGGGTTGTGTCAGGAAGGGCATCCGACGTAAAAACCTATGCCAAATGAAACGTGCGAATCAGACGATTCGCTGTGGTGACTCCCGAGTAAAAGGGAAAAAGCCAAAGGAAGACAGACAGACATATATATATATATATATAGATAGATAGATAGATAGATACATATATGCTGTATAGTGTATAAGTTGTTTTTTTTAGGCTCAGTTGCCTTGGTGATTGTGTTGCTAGGTAGTTATTGGACTGACAGTCTGTCGGTTCCTGCTTAGTCACAGGCTTTGCAATGGCTGGCCCTTAAATACTGACACCCCCCCCCCCCCCCCACACACACACACAATAATGTGTATATTAATGTCTTAGTGTTTTCATGTAGCAAAAATTGCTGCTATCTTAGTGAGACCTCTTTGTTGTTGAAAGTTAACCCCTTAACCAACTATTTTTTTGACAAAAACGTTCCCTTTTCAGACCAATTTTTTTTAAGTTCTTTACTTTATGCTGAATACGAAATTCAAGTCTATTTTTAATTTTTCATCTATTTTTGCATGCAACTGTAATTTGAAATTACCCCTTTCGGCAGAGACGAGATAACTCGCCTTTTTTTTTTTTTTTTAGCACATTTTTATTTATTTTTTGTCACCAAAAATTAATGTAATGAAGAATACACGATTGATTATTCAAGTTTGCTCTTTATTCAAAAAAGAAAAAGAAAAGAAAAAGAAAAGAAAAAGAAAAAGAAAAGAAATTACAATCAAAAGAAATTACAGTCTTATGTGTAATATTTATCAAAAAAGGGAACCACAAATAAAGGTACAAGACACATCTTACACGATTGATTATTCAAGTTTGCTCTTTATTCAAAAAAAAAAAAAAAAAAGAAAAAGAAAAGAAAAAGAAAAAGAAAAGAAATTACAATCAAAAGAAATTACAGTCAGTGTGTGTGATATTTATCAAAACATGGAACCACACATAAAGGTACAAGGCACATCTTACACATATAACGTGACTCCTTCCTAATTGGTTTCCCTCTATGGTCACGTTTCTGACTGCATACAACACATCTTTTTGTTGGATTTGCCTTTTTCTCTGTTGGCGGGATTTCCTTGGGAAAATGTCCAGGTGTATTCCGTGTACTTACTGCACCTGCTGATGGTCTACCTGGGGATCTCCGTGGTGGCAGTTCTGATCCATACTTTGTGATGATGTCACGTATGATTTGTAGACGAAATTTGAGATGTGTGAGGCATTATGTGCAATTTCTTGCGTCAATCAGTTCATCATCTTCACTTTCGCTTGAATATTCATTTTCTGATGAGCTGGCACTCTCATCAGACGTATCCAAGCCTCTAAGAGAAGCTTCAGTATCGCTGTTGTCATCACTGTTATCCATTGGGATAAGGGATGCCGAGAAATTTCAAGGGAATCGTAAAATACGAGGCCGAGAGTGCCGATTCTAAAGAGCGCGACACTCCCCCTTTGACTCTTTGCAGGTTACTGAGTCGAAAACGTTTCGCCGCTTACCTCTTGTCTAACGTTGCCTTGAGATGCCATAGTTCATTTTTTTGAGGCGTATGATGATGAGTAGTGTACGATAACATCCTCAGGCATCAATAGAAATGACGAGTAAAGCCGCTTCCCTCTGGTTTTGAAAGCGTAAGTTTTGGCGAGTTAACTCGTCAATGACTGGAAAATACAATTTGGGTGATTGCGAGTATACTCGTCCCTGCCGGGTAAGGGGTTAAACATCAATGGGATCAAAAATGAAAAATTTAAATCATCACATCTGAATTGAACTTTTAGTTCAAAGAAGCCTTTCTTTCTTCACCAGTGAAATTTTTATTCTGTCAGCTTTCAATCATATTCAATTATAGGCGATATCAAAGTCATTTAGCAAAGTGGACTCACCAAGATGGGCATCCTATGGATTCACATTTGGAACTTTAATGTGTGACTCAGTCTTTTCATTAGATATGTGACTGTAACAGTGCCAGTGGTTTAGTAACAGCTAAAGTAAAAGTGCATTAAAAAAAAAGAATTATCCTCCATTAACCTTTGTTTCTTTCTTCCTTATGAAATATTAAAAGTTGCCTCAAGTCAGAAACTCTTACCAATCTCTGTTACTGATCTAACTCACTCATTTACCAGGTGATTTAATCCTACTAGGGGCCCAGAGAGGCTGGAACCTATCGCCGCCAAAATTGAGTGAAGGCAGAGTACACACTATACATCTCACCAGACCATTGCAGGGCAACAAACACACACAAAATCACTCACACGTACACTTTGGGTCAATTTGTAATAGCTAGTTATTCTCATGTCTTTGGACTGTATGAGGAAAACATGTAAAATCCACACAGACATTCCCTTGCTGAACCTGGGGCATTTTTTCTATGAGGCTGAACTACTAATCACTAATCACTGTGAAAAGGTTCTGCCTTCTTCATATTCATTGAGCCAAAAATAGAGGCTCATTCACCACCACTCAAAGAGTCACACAGAATATACAAAACAATAACAGACTGACTCAGATACTTCGACACACTTTCGCCAAGCGAAATAACTCCAAACATGAATGGCAGCCCAGAAGAGGAACTCGATCAATGGATAACTAGTGTAACAAGATATGGCAATACAAACGAAAGCAGAAATCAGCGAGTGATCAGCGACGAAAATAAAATGAACTGTTAACCTTTCCTACTTTCTCTTCAGGCCATAGACAGGAAACTCAGGGAAGATTTGCTTATTTATTTATTTTATCTCAGGTTGAAGTTGATGCAGTTCTTAAAGTAACCAGGCTACTCTTATTACACCAGCATCAGTGATGATCAATAAAGATATCTTCCTTTTTTAGATATACTGTATTAATCCAGTGCTTCTCAAGTAGTGGGGCATGCTCCCCTGGGGGGGGGGCAGTATGATGCCAGGGGACCGCAGTGTGATGCCGGGGGCAACACGTATGACCCTGGGGAACATGCTTTTCTGGAATAGTGTACGAGAATCAAGTGTAATTGCACCTCCACTTCAGTAGTTGGCAGTGGCACTCTCATTGTCGCGCTATGGTGTAGCGGTTTTTCGCATGAGCAAATGAAGTGCAGGAAACAACCCCTCAAGAAACAACATGGAAAAAATTCTAACAGGAACGAAGAGAAAGGTGGAGAGAGACGGAGATATTAAGACATAGATAAGTTGAATGAGTTTAAATAAGGATGTATTTATTTTAACTTCAGGCACATTGGTGCACTTTAAATATTTTCTGTTTCAGATTAAAAATGTTAATGAAGTTTTTCGTTATTGTAAGTTGAACTATATTTCTTTCTTTTTTTGTTTTTAATGTTAATAATAATGCAATGTTATGCAGCGGTGTACTAACAGCCTTGCGGCTAATATCTCTAAGAGAAAAGGCTTCAGGACTCAAGGAAAAATCTGGAGCTGGAGTCCCATAGGCAGTTCGTGGTTGTAATCAATCTCGTTCTGGCAACTTCTGCTATGTCAATGACTCCGACTGTATCGGCCCTGCCACTCCATCTGGACCAATCATTGCCGTGGAGAGGGGGTCCTGCTAACTGGGCAAGAGCTGGTCCTGCATATCCCCTGCCCTGGTCTGTGCCCTGGAGATGACACTCCAGCTTCGCCTCACAGCATCGAACCAACACAGAAAGCGGCAGTTACCAATGCTTGATTGGCGTAGAGCGTGGCGCCAGGGGTCGCTTTCATCAGTGGGAGGGATCTTCGGATCTCACTGGACAGTTACCGCCTGCCTAAGCCAGGCAGCCCCCGGTCTATAAGGTGCTGTCTCGCCACGATCTGTCTTCCTCATTGAGTGCATGGGGATTAGGTAACAACCGACAAGCAGATCGCAAACCTGCCCCAAGCAAGAGAATAAGAACAAGCAAAAGCAAGAGACCAGCTCTTAAACTGGGAACCTGAAACGTCCGCACCATGACCACCGGACTTGATGATCTCTAGAACATTAGTGATGCAAGAAAGACCGCCGTTATCAACCATGAGCTTCTGCGATTGAAGATATACATTGCCGCCTTACAGGAGAGTCGTCTAGCAGACTTTGGAAGGCTGAAAGAAAAGGACTACACCTTTTTCCGGAAATGAAAGAGCGCTGACCATCGCAGGGAACACGGGGTGGGCTTCGCAGTCAGGAACACCTTGTTGAAGATGGTCGAACCAGGCGACAAGGGATGTGAATGACTGCTGACTCTCCGCCCCTACACCTCGGATGGTCCAGTCTCCCGCATCAGTGCCTACGCTCCTATTTTGACAACACCTGAGGCTAAAGATGAATTCTACTCCAACTTGAATGTCGTCATCAAGAATATCCTCAACAACGAACAACTTGTCCTTTTGAGTAACTTTAATGCCAGGGTGGGTGCCGACCGAGACTCCTGGCCCTCCTGCCTTGGCTCCTTTGGAGTTGGCAAGGTCAACGACAACGGACAGCGTCTATTAGAGTTTTGCTCTTACCACGGCTTGTGTGTGAGCAACACCTTCTTCCAGACGAAGCTACAACATTGGGTGTTTCTGGCGTCATCCACGTAGACACTGGCACCAGCTTGACATGATCATCGTCATGCGCACAAGCCTCAAGCACATGCTTCTTACCTGCACCTGTCACAGCACAGACTGTGACACAGACCACTCTCTTGTATGCTGCAAGATCCGCCTGACACCAAAGACACTTCACAACGCCAAGCCTCAAGGGAAGCCTCGCATCAACACCATCAAGATGCAGCAAGAAGCAAAGATCAAGGAATTTGCAAAGACCTTCAAAGAAGCCATCTCCACAAAAAACCTTCAAAGTACAGCATCAGACACCTGGATCCACCTACGAGAGTGCATTTATACATCAACACTAGCCATCTTCGGAAAGAAGAGCTCCCGGAGCTCTGACTGGTTCGATGCAAAGTCCGCAGAGATGACCCCCAACGTAGAAGCAAAACGGACAGCCCTTGCTGAATATCGGTGTTCTCCAAGCGAAAAGACCATTAAGACATTAAGAGCAGCTTGGAGCAAAGTCCAACAGACAGCAAGAAAATGTGCCAACGTGTATTGGCAAGAGTGCAGTCACGACATCCAGACTGCAGTGGACACAGGTAACATCAGAGGCATGTACGATGGCATCACGAAAGCTCTTGGAGCAACTCAGAACAAAACAGCACCCCTCAAATCCATCAGTGGGGAAGTGATCACCGACAAGGGGAAACAAATGGAGTGATGGGTAGAGCACTACTCAGAGCTTTACTCCAGAGAGAACAGTGTTGTTGACTCGGCATTGGATGCCATCGAAACCTCTACCTATCATGGAGAACTTAGACGCCGAACCACCAGTGGAAGAACTCAGCAAGGCTATCGACAGCTTGGCCTGTGGTAAAGCCCCTGGAACAGATGGCATCCCTCCTGAGCTCATCAAGTGCTGCAAGTCTGCCCTCCTGCAGCCACTACACGACATCCTTTGCCAGTGCTGACGTGAAGGCGGCATTCCTCAAGACATGAAAGATGCCAAAATCGTCACCCTGTATAAGAACAAAGGGGACAGGAGTGACTGTAACAACTATAGAGGCATCTTTCTCTTGAGCATTGTGGGCAAAGTGCACGCTCAAGTCTTGCTCACATGACTCCAGCAACTGGCTAAACGTATTTATCCTGAATCCCCATGCGGTTTCCGCACAGAACGCCCAACAGTGGACACGATTTTCTCCATTCGCCAACTCCAGGAGAAATGCAGGGAACAACAGAAATCCTTTTACATTGCCTTCATTGATCTAACCAAGGCATTTGACCTGGTTAGCCGGGATGGGCTTTTCAACATTCTCCTGAAGATCGAATGCCCCCCAAATCTGCACAGTATGATTAGATCTTTCCATGATGACACGAAGGCAACCATTCAGTACGAGGGCAGCATGTCAGAACTTTTCAACATCAAGAGCGGTGTGAAGCAAGGCTGCGTCCTTGCCCCGACACTCTTTGGCATTTCCTTCTCCCTCCTTCTAAAACATGCCTTTGGACCCTTGACCAAAGGAGTGTACATGCATACAAGATCAGATGGCAAGCTGTACAACATCGCAAGACTCAGAGCTAAGACCAAGGTCCGTGAAACCACCATAAGAGACATGCTCTTTGCAGACGATGCAGCCGTCACTGCACACACAGAATATGACCTCAAGCAACTGATAAATCGATTCTCTCATGCTTGCCGTGACTTTGGACTGACCATCAGTTTAAAAAAGACCAACGTGCTGGGCCAGGACGTGGATACACTACCTGTCATCACCATAAACAACTACCATCTGGAAGTGGTCCACGAGTTCACCTACCTGGGATCCACCATCAAAGACAACTTGTCCCTTGACGCTGAGTTAAACAAACGTATCGGCAAGTCTGCAACGATGCTGGAGAGATTATCCACTCATGTCTGGGAGAACCCCAAGCTGACTACCAAAACCAGGATGGCTGTCTATAATGTGTGCATCGTCAGCACCCTCCTATACGGGAGTGAGGCATGGACAACCTACAGAAAGCAATAGCGGAAGCTAAATACTTTCCACCTGCGAAGCCTCTGCCGTATCCTCGGCATCAGCTGGAGAGACAAGGTACCCAACACCAAGGTCCTGGACTGTACCGGTCTCCCCACCATGTATACACGACTCAGACAGCGCAAATGTGCTGGATTGGCCATGGAGGATGGCAGAATACCTAAAGACATCCTTTATGGAGAACTTGCCGTTGGCAAATGACCCCGTGGCTGCCCACAGCTGAGGTACAAGGACATGTGCAAACGAGACTTGAACGCCTTGGAAATCAACCCTGAGAGCTGGGAGGACATTGCTGCAGACCGCTGCAGCAGGCGCTGCCGCCTTCAAAAGTAACTGAAGGAAGGTGAAGAGAAAATCACCAATGAAGCCATCGGAAAAAGGGCCAGGCAA
The DNA here is from genome assembly GCA_024760905.1 of Plotosus lineatus. Lineage (NCBI taxonomy): Eukaryota > Metazoa > Chordata > Actinopteri > Siluriformes > Plotosidae > Plotosus > Plotosus lineatus. Next base: position 25,780,235 of record CM045738.1, read on the forward strand.
AAAGAGAAAACAACTGACTTCGCCGTATCTATTCACATCTGCTCCTCATGTGGCAAGGACTGCCATTCCCGCATCAGCCTCATAAGCCACAGGCGGCATTGTTAAGAGTGATGTACTACAAACTGACAATAAAAGGGCACAGTTTCTACGGTCGATTCCGACCGAAGAAGGCCTACTACTACTAATAACAGTTTTATAGACAAATAATACTATTTATAGTTGCTTGTGGGGTGGTGAGGTGGGGCGTGAAATGTTTTTTCTTCCTAGAGGGGGCGCCATACAAAATACAGTTGTACCTCATCTTACGAAAGACCCACCAAACGAAAAGTCCAAGTTACGAAACGCATTTACCTGAAATTTCCATCTCTGGATACAAAAAAATTCACGTAACGAAAAGTGCCATCTCAAAAATTCAAACAATGCGCGAGTTGCTCTCCCATTGGCTATTTCCCAACACTCCGCCTCGCTGGCCTCCCATTAGCTATTATGGAGCTGCAACTCCATAATACCCATGATGCTTTTTGTGTGCCTTCAACCCATTGTTCGTCACGGAAATGCAGCTCCCTCCTATTGGCTATTATGGAGCTGCAGCTCCATAATACCCATGATGCTTTTCATGTGCTTTCGACCCATTGTTCGTCACGGGATTCTAACACATGTAAAGGACAGAGTTACTGTTGTTTCGTGAGTTTTTCGAGTGTGCTTATTGCAACTTTATTTTTTGGCTCAGGCCTTTAACCTTGCATAAACATTTGTAAGATTATAACTCTGCTCAGATGACATGGTCAACACACGCGTGCACACACACATACGCACACACACACACACACACACACACACGCTCGCTCGCGGGTTTGATTCCCGGTGAAAGTGATTCCTGGTGCGAGTGAAAAGAAGATACGGGCTTGTGGCTTGCCGTTGTGTGATATCGCAAAGGAATATGGCCGAAACCCACCTACCATCAGTACGATATTGAAGCAGAAGGAAAAAGGTGTACTTTTATAATTTTAAAAGTGTTTAGGGGGTAGTATTGGGGGCCTTGGAACTAATCGGGCCTTTTACATGTAAAATGCTACCCAATTTACGAAAAAAATCAGGTTACGAAGCCGCTTCTGGAACGGATTAATTTCGTAAGGTGAGGTATGACTGTAATTGAGAAGCACCATGAAGGAAATGATTTCCTCTGCATTTAACCCATCCAAAGTGCGCACACACATTCGTAAACTGTAAGCACATACACACACTCAGAGCAGTGGGCTGCGACACATGTTGAGGGTTCCCAGGGAGCAGTTGGGGGTCAGGTGAATTGCTCAAGGGCACATTAGCAATTTATGTGAAGGATGGAAAGGTGCTGTTCACTCTCCCATCACCAAATATTTTTGCTGCTGGTTCAGGAATCGAATCAGTCACCTTTCGGTTCCAAAGCAGCTTCTATTAGCATTTAGGCTATGGCTGTCCTAAAGCATCTCTCAGGAGCTTCGGTTTTAGGCAGTGCTTAAATCTATATGTAATCTTTTCAATTATTCCATCTGCGCAAATGGGGCATCAGTTTTTGCTTCAATCATTTTCCATGCTTTGTATTGTAACTAATTTGCGTCATATATGCTATGTTAGTGCTAAATGTACTGTGTTTTGTGTCATAAGGGTGTCTGTTTGTCTGTGTTCTTCAGTCTAATTTGGATATTTCATGTTGTGCCGCTCTCTCTCTCTCTCTCTCTCTCTCTCTGTCTCTCTCTCTCTCTCTCTGTATGTGTGTGCACTGCTGTGTTTGTCTCCTCAGTCAACGCAACACCTGGAGGAAAAGGTAAAAATGCCCCACAATCCTCTTATCTCCCTCTATGAGTGTTCATCACTCCCTGATCCTACCCCAGCTCTAATTCTAATCCTTCTAAAGAAAGACGAATCCGTTGAATGACCCCAGTCCTGCACTGAAAAAAAAATAAATAAATAAAATCCATACCTCTTTCTCCTTTGTGTGCGTTCACATGACCCAGGCTCACATGACTGTTATGGGCTGATTTATACTACACTTTGTGCTTAAAGGAAACATCCACCCTGAAATACTCACAATATTACATTTTTATATTTAGTTTTTTATTAGTTATTCTTGATAGAAATTTCCAGTTGTTTCCTGTGCAGTTACAGTAAAAATGTGAATGCTAAAAAGTGTTTAAAAATAATAAATAATTTGGGTTGAGGAAATGTTGACCCAATCTTGCAAAACGTGGTGTTTGTTGGAGTATGTTATGGACAAAAAAAAAATTAAGTAAAAATGCAAACACTGACTCACTATTTCATTCTCATTCTCACACTGTATGCTGGATACCATCTCTATATGGTTTGTAGACAAACGTTCAGAAATAAAAAAGGAAATTGACATTTGCCTACAAGCACCAGACATCGCTACACTGGGTCACAAATACGTTTAAAACAAAAGGCTAGGTTTTGGATGTCAGTTGAAGAGGCTGTATTTTTCCTTTAAGTCCTTATGCATAATATATATCTCACCTTTGATTCCCCACCTCTCTCTGTGTGTATTTTTTTGTTTCTCTCTTTAGTAAAGCTGAGCGACCTCCTTCGTTGAGTCTGTTTCCCACTGGGGATGCTATGGTACGTGGGGGTCACGGGGGGGCTAGGACCACGTCGACAGACGCCTGGCATGCCAGTGATTTGGGTCGAGTCGTCTACGCCCCTGGCTACCAGGTGCGACAGATAGGTCACCTTGTCCTGTCGCAGCTGACCAAGGAGACATCATAATGACATCACTATGCTTGCTTTCTGCTCCCTCCTAGCTGCTCATTTTCTTGAAAGACAATTTCTGGCAAATGCGCACTTGTCTAGTAGGCATGCAGGGATGCGTAACGTTTATTTAGTTAATCAAAAATGTGTTTATATATAATATATATATATATATATATTTATATATATTGCAAAGTAAAATTTTTGCCTCATCAAACTATTGAAGAGCATTGTAATGAGCTTGGGTTGTCATGGGATCGAATTGAAATGATCTTGAGATAACTTAGTGGAATCATGTTGATCACACTTATTGTGAGAAAATTTTTGACAGTCAATAATTTTGCCACAAGTATTACGGTGCATTACGATTGCCAACTGTGATAGAACGTGCAAATCGTAGTAGAGCACAGTAGACCTTAACAGATCTAAACAGACCTTAAAAGAGTGTAGCAGATCTTGATGGACCATAATATGGGGTCTTCATGAACTTGGAAACATGATTCCTTCAAATTTCATCTCTTGGATGCACCCTGCCTCCTTTTTATACCCCAGTCGTCCTGCGTGGTTTTTAGGAAAACAGGATTTTTAGGAAGGAGAGCAGCTGTCACTAAAATGAAATCAGATTGGCCACTGGACTGTGCTACACAATAACAAATGATTCACACTAGTAAATTTCTCTTGCTAATTTTGGTTACTCTACCTGCTAGACTACAAAATACATGAGGGGGGATATAACAAAAATAAACTCAAAACATGAGAGAAAATGGTGAATAGAGTTTGCCTTGACTTCGGAAGATTACGCATTTGGATCCTGAAAATTTCGGAGAGTTCCAAACAGACAGAGTTGTTTGGGCTCTGGGAAATATTGCTGTCATTTTTTGCCTTGTCAGACGAATCAACATTAGCCAATCACAGGCATCTACTGGCTTATGTATAGTAGGCCCTTGATTATTCGCAGTTTTGCACTGACAGTTTGAGTATTCGTGGACTGCCAAGCAACTGACACGTCACTCAAATTCAGCCAATGGCTGTCCTCCTTCCTGCTGATTGGTTAAGATGATGTAACGCCCCTTTTTCCTCATTCGCGCACAAGTTTTCAATGAGCCTCTTTTTTTAGTGTGTTTTAATTACCAGTTAAGCTGTATGATGACACTCAAATGTTGTGTGTCTTCTCTGGCTAAGTGCTAGAAAAGGTAATGACGTTGGATGTCTCTTCTGAAGAAATAACACTTTCTCCTGAAGAAACAAGTTTCCTCTGAAGTGCCTGAAGAGAAATAATCATTTGAAAGCACTCTAGTATTAAAGTCTTTTTCAATCATTATTCCAGTATAGTACCTAAGGTAATGTTTATAATGATTGTGAGTGTCATTTTATGTACTGTGGTGTAGCATGTTTATCGTTTTGTTTTGTTTATCCAATTTATTACATTTCATGTTCTTTTATGTTCTTTTTGTTATGGTCTGTGTTTTGGGGGGACTTTGATTTTGATGGCTGTGTTCTCTAACTCTAACTGCCCATTCCGACTGAGGGGCATGGCTGAGCTGCTCCATGCCTCACACCTGAATTTCATTCTCATCTACTCTCAATAAATACAAGCATACTTATCTCTGCGCTAGAGAATTAACTCACACGTTTTTGCAGGTGACAAACAGAGCTTGTGAGACGAAGTGTGGCTTATCCAGACTTCTGATCTTTTAAGTGTGCAAGATCAAGCTCCGTGTGTCACCTGGAACAAACGCCTCACATTCAAAGGGGAAAAACTTAAGAAGCGTGCTTTAATTGAGGTTAGTGTGTGGTTTGTGTTTATAGGGAGTAAATGAGATTACTTAATTCAAGTTCAGGCACTTCAGAGGAAACTGTCGTTTCTTCAGGAGAAAGTCTTATTTATTCAGAAGAGACGGCGCTTAGCCGGCGTTTGAGTGGCATCCTAGAGCTTAACTGATAATATATTATACATACAAAATGAAAACATATACATACTGCTTATATATACTAGCATCTAGCATATATATACTATATATATATATATATATATATATATATATATATATATATATATATATATATATATATGATAGATATAAAGTATGCTGTATAATGTTTATATATTTTATTAATAAATATCACAGTACAAAATTAAAAGTTTTTTCTTAATCATTACTATATTTTACTACATTAATACAGTATTAATGAGTAAGACTGTCTATAGAATGTTTTCAAGAAGCATATTTTAGCGTATATAATAGATACATAGTATTTTACTTCTGGTTGATCATTCGCGCATGTAATATGATGCATGGGGTTTTACTTCTGGGTACAGAACTCGCGGATTATCTTCATTCGTGGGAGGGGCCAGAACCAAACCCCCATGAATATCGAGGGCCTACTGTATACAGAAAAAAGTACTTTCCTGTGAGCATGTTACACTGCTCTGCGATGCTGCAAGAGCAACATTATTTTTGGCTATTGTTTAATTTTAAACAAACATATCTTAGCCTAAGGGCAGTTGTGGCCTAGTGGTATAGGTGCTGGATCACTGATCTTAAGGTTGGGGGTTCAACTCACCATAGTCACCATACTCACCATAGGTTGTCACCGATCAAAACCCTCCAGAATGTTAGTCCGAATCATTGGTTAATGTAGTGAGCTTTATGGCACACTCAAGTGGGGACACAATCTCATAAACTTTAAACAGTTTCAAAATGAAAGCTTATTTCTGACTCATTCAAATTCAGGACTTAAGTTTTATGTCACTTGTTTCTATTTTGAGCCGCGAGAATGGCTGAGGCTTTTTTTTTTTTTTTTTTTGCTTTTTTTCTATGAGCCTTGATGCACAATTCTGCTGTTGTGACACAGATCAGATTTTTTCGTGCATGTTTACCTGTATGTAAGCCCTGAATTAGAGTATATACAGTCCTGTATGATTGATACGTCTACTTCATTCTCTTACAAAAATATTCTAGTCTTTAAACAGCAACCTTTCCCACTGTGGTTGTGTTTATACATAATTTTTTGAAGAGTTTATTCTCTATTTGTCACATATAATAAAACATCTTTGTGTGCAAGTGTATTGTGCTGGTTTTGATATCACTTCTGATTTTCGCCAGCAATCACACTCATACACCAACAATAACTTCGAAACATACAGCAAAATTGAAGGTGAAGTACAAATTCAAGGAGTACCGTTCAGGTGTGAAGATGCTTAAGACATGGCGGGTTTAAATTATATCGTCATTATCACATGAATTTTTTTTTTTCATTTTCTTTTTTGATAAGTTACAGGAAAACATAAGTTTTTAACATAAACGGAACTAGAACAGAAAGAATACTGTTGGCTAATTCCATACATCCTGTTTTGTATGTGACTCACTGGTCACAGCATTGCTTGCTGTGTATTTGTGGCTTTGGTGGTGCCTTAATGGACAAATTACATCATTTTGTGTGTGTGTGTGTGTGTGTGTGTGTGTGTGTGTGTGTGTGTGTGTGTGTGTGTGTGTGTGTGTGTTTACTCTTAATTGTTGCCATCCTTGTACCATTATTGTGAAACGAAATAATTTCTCAGTCATTTCAAATGTTTTTTGTCTCTGTGTTTTATTCTTGTGTGTTTCTGATTCCTCCCCAAATAAAGGATGATGGCTCAGAGTCTGACTCAGTTGTGGCCACACCCAGCAGCACAGGCAGCAAATCAAACACTCCCACCTCATCTGTTCCCTCGGCAACAGTTACCCCTCTCAATGAGGCGATGGTTCCTTCAGGGGACTTTGACATGGGCCGGGGGCGGACCCGCAAAAACGCCAAGAGGCTTAGCAGGAATATGGAAGTACAGGTCTCACAGGAGACCAGGAATGTCAGCATCGGTGAGAGAGAGAGAGAGAGAGAGAGAGAGAGAGAGAGAATGAGAATGAGAATGCAGAAGTCCCATGTAACACATTTACAATGTACAATCTCATAGGAAATCTATATAAGTGTGTACAAGACAAAATACATTGTGGCAGTGGTGGCCTGATGGTAAGATGCTGGATCACTGTCCCCCCCCACTGCAGCAAACTGGGTTATCAAAGGCCAGCCATGTCTCTCACTGTTTATGGTGTGAGCCATGTAAAAGAACCACTGCTGACTTTGGTCAAGAGTAGCTGCATAGCCGTCAGTGTGTTTTCCCCCAGCGATGGTCTGGTGAGCTGTCCAGGGTGTACTCTGCCCTCGCCAGAGTTGGCTGAGATGGGCGCCAGCCTCCCCATGACCCTAATTAGGATTAAGCAGTTCAAAAAATGTATGAATGAACAAAATTCATTACAGAATTTTTTTCAATATTACACATTTTGGCCTCAGTTAGCCAATGCCATTACATTTCATATGCAAATATTTACTAGGGGTTTGAGTAATGAAAGTGTTTGTGGAAATGAAACCAAATGCCATGTGATATTCTACATTATGTGTATGTGTGTGTATTTGTGTGTGCTTGTGTGTGCCTATACAGGTATGGGAAGCAGTGATGAGTGGTCTGATTTTCAGGAAATCATCGATTCTACCCCAGAATTAAATATGTGCATGGATCCTCGTATCTATGGTGGAGGAAACAGGTGTGGAGACTTCAGCATCATGCAGATTAATTACAACACAGTTCAATGAGACTATTGTCATAATAGTTAGGAAAGATGTTTTCCTGTACAATGAAAAAATAAATATAGACTACTTGACAAGAAATATAGATACAGATTATACATAGACAGAAGACTGGCTGTGCAATGTAAATACAGTATACTGTGAAAGTTATGCAAAAACTGTGAACTATATATAAAAACTAATATATAATCAGAAAGTTTCATTATTACACCATTGTGTGTGCAATCTAATTGGCTGTTGAGGACTGGAATTTCCCCATATAGACTGGACAATAATGTCAGCTATAATATATGTCAATAAAAATTACACATATAAAATACTTTTTTTTAATTATAAGGTGAAGTCCTTTGGGCTTTTTACACCCGAGCCTTGTGGCTCATCAGGCTGGTGCTTATTCCCGGTTTCCATAGTGTGAAGTGACAAGGAATACAACTCCCGGATGGGATGCTAGTCCATCACAGGTTACCTCCCCAGTATATTTTATTGGTACTCATTTATATTGCTATGTGAACACAGGCACACTTGTGGTTGAGACCTTACTCAGGGGTCTTAGCACAGTGAGGGTGTAACTGGGATTTGAACATACAACCTCCCGATCATAAGCGCGGCACCCTACCCACTACACCATCGGCTCCACAAGAAAAACAAAACAAAAAAAAAATTTAATAAGATTGTATATTATATAATTGCTATATTACTGCTCAGTAATCCTAGATGTATTTAGAAAGCTTCCAACTTCATTATTTAACAGATTATAAAACAGCATTTGATTCCTGCTTTGGTATTTTTTATTTTATTGCATTTTTATTTTATAATTGTAGTCTATTATGTCTGAGTTCTGAATACTGATGGAGACTTGGGGGGGGGGGGGGGGGGATATCTCAGTCCCAATTAACCACGGAAAGTGAGGGATCCCTGTACTTACAGATTATTTCTCAGTTTGTATATTGCACTGGAGCAGCCTGATCTGATTGGTTCAGTATCTTGGGAACTATTGAATGAGGTGACGTATGATATAGAGAATTATTCGGTCAAGGGGTTGTATCGCCTTGACACCCCGACACCGTCTGAGAAAGTATAATTGCCATATCGTACGAAAACCAATATCTAATAGTTTTGTTATTCATTCACTCAAAATATTTTCAGAGTATTCAGTGACTTTACTATGTAGGAGGTGCCAGTCATGCAATAGTCATTCAAATTATCCAATTACCTTGATGTAGTAATTCAGTAACTTGATGTCCAATAATGAAATATCAATAATTATTTGGTGCCTTTTCACCAATCAGGGACAAGAAAGTATCCTGAATGAATAATAATCAATATGTAGTCATTTCATGACGCTTATGCGAATATGATCTCATAGGCTGAAATAATTTAAAGGAGAGATGGTGAGCATGGATATAGCTCAATAGCATTTGCTAAAGTTGTGTTTAGTAGGGAAAATATCTAATGATTAAAAAAAGTTTGAATTCATATTTTGTAGCTTTAATTGAGCTTGACTGAAAAAACGGCCTTGACGACACTTCAGGCTTACCAGTGGAACTAGCTAGAAGTTGGCAGCCAACAAGTGTTAGCATGTAACTCAGTATGAGTCATAGCTGCTTCCATTCTTTTCTGTAGTGATGTTTCAGGTCACAGTATATGAGCTGGTATCCCATGGGTAGATTGACCAATTGTTAATATCTAGTGACCGGGGATAGAATTATTACTGATATTCACATATGATTGTTAAATATACGTACTTGTCTTTTTTTCATAAATTATGTACATTATTAACTGAATTGCTGTTTTTTCAGTCCATCTCAGGGCATAGTGAATGAAGCATTTGGCATTAATACAGACTCATTGTACCATGAGATTAAAGATGCAAAATCTGACATCATCGGTGATGTTGATGCCGGAGCAGAGCTGCTCGGTAAGCTTTAGTCATGACAATCCAGTGAGGTTTTTCCTTGCCTGTACTGTTAAGTTATAACTTCTTATAAATCCAAGCATATGATTGGTTACAATTTTTATATATTTTTTTTAATTAGCAACTTAGCTGAACAAGTGATCTTTGCACTTTGACCTGCATGACCTTTTTGTATGATGGCTACACTGCTAAGAACAGGCTGCTGGGATATCACGCTTGCACCCATAGCTGCAGCACCCCAACCATCAACCCATTGTGAAAGAGGAAAACCTTTCATTACTTTATGTTGGTTTTAAGAGAGTTTTGATGTGTTTATCTTAGGTTGGGGCATTTATCCATTCCTTTTTAATTTACTGTAAAGGCAGAATTTGATTTGTTTATCTCAGTGTGAAGGTGGTGCTTTGATTTGATTGGCCGTCTCACTTACTGACCCTTGACCCCTCTCTGTGCTTCCTTCCTGTGTGTGCTTCTCCTGGCCATGCCCCTAGGGGAATTCTCAGGTGTGTATCGCATCACTGATCATTTTATTATTATTTATAGTTTTCTCCTTTCTCTTCCTCTGCTCATTTACCTCTTCACTTAATTAATAATAATAGAACACATTTTTATTTTTACACCAATTTTCAAAACAATATGATTGCTGTTTTCAAGTGAAACAGGTTCAGTGTTTATCTGCTCATAAATAGTGGTGGGAGGTGAAAGATGACATGATTAATTTCCTATTTTCTAATATCGGCATGTGCATGATGATGTAATCAGATATCACTAGCTGTTTAGAAATGGGTTACCGAATTGAACACCTGAATGTGTAGTCTGAATCTGAATGATGCAACAGCACTTCGTGGCCTATGAGCTCGAAATTGACCATTCGCTCTCGGGTGGTATACGGAAGTGTTCTTAAAATGTTGTCCTGGCATGGCATGAGAACATGATAGTACGCGGATCAGCTGACTTCATGTGTCTCAGAGGAGGCATGTAATAGCTTCTGCTTTACATGATTGGTGGTCATGTAAGAGGGCAGAGTTATGGTTTAAGTAAACGTTTCAAGTTTAAAATATGTTTAGTAAGTAAAGATGAGTAGAACAGAAAAGAAGAAGAGCACATGGAGAGCCAAACCGTTCAAATCGTCATACACAGCACCCTCTGCTCGTCCTGTGCTAGTACCACACTTCCAAAAACTGAGATTTCCCATGGTAAATATAAATTACTTCCAAATGAATAGTCTGGGCCAGGTATTACACCATATGAACTAATACCGTTTATTATTAATGTAGACGTGGCACTATAACCAGCTTTCTGTTCCACTACCTTTGGTTAAACAGCTGCTTATACATGATCCTTAAAGGATGATATATTCTTATAAATTCCACTTAGGTTTTTTTTTAGAAACATTTATTTGTATATGTTTTCAAAGTTGAGATATTATATTATGTTATTATGCTTTTATATTACTTTTTTCTTAAAATTTTTGAAATTTGACAGATTTTTTTCTCCAAGACCAGCTCAGTCTTCGAGTGAGTGAGTGAGTGTGTGTGTGTGTGTGTGTGTGTGTGTGTGTGTGTGTGTGTGTGTGTGTTTGTGTTTGAGACACATTCGTATGTATGTGTATATACTGTAAATCCCTCACCCGAAACTCTCTCACCAGTAGCTTTCCTGTTTTCTGCTTCTTTGTCTTTTCTCTCTTTTACCTACCCCTCCTTAAAAATTCTCTACACCATGACATTCTTTTCATTTTCATTTTTTCTTCTTTTATTTCACTCTTACTTTTGGTTAATTTCCTCTCCTTATCCTGCTCCCCCACTTTGCCTCTTTTCTGGTGCTCCCCCTCGCCCCTCTCTCTCTCAGTGCGGGATGATTTCTTTGGTAAGGCTCTGGCCCTGCTGATTCTTCCATGTCTATATGTTTTCTGTGCTCCATGCTGACATGATGGTCTCCCCCTCACCCTTAATTTGCTGTGACGTAATTTCCTGCAGCATTTCTGCTATGGCTTCCTTCATTAGCACTGCTTCGGAATGGCGATATTTAATTTTGAAAGTAATGCACAGTTTTCCCGAGCCTTCTGCAAATATACTTTGGGATTTCTTTGTAATCATTATAAATGTACATGCATCTAAGTTGCATTTTGTTGAACTGCTTGTTTCTGAGTTGGATTGTATTTGTGCTACTCTTTCCCCTCTCCATGGTCAAGTTACCATTTGCATATAGTAGCACTTATGACTTAAACTAAACCTCTTCACTTTGTTGTTTCAAAACAAAAATATTTAGTATTTAAATTTTTATTAATTAATTATAATACCACATGCACTAATACGCTGATATGTTTATTTGGATGCCACTGCTGATTAACTGTATCTCACAGGGATGGGAAAAGAGGTGGAGAACCTTCTCACAGAAAACAAACAACTACTGGAAACCAAGTAAGACTTGTGTGTGCATGTGTGTGTATGTGTGTGTGTGTGTGTGTGTGTGCGTGTGTGTGTGTGCGTGTGTGTGTGTGATGTCATATGTCAGTTTGTATGAGTTTTGACTCACTTCCATTCTATAAAGGAATGCTCTGAACATTGTGAAGAACGACCTGATTGCTAAAGTGGATGAGCTGTCCGGAGAGCACGAGGTCTTGAGGGAGGAACTGGAGGCAGTTAAACAATCCAAGAACAAAGTAGACGCCAAAGTTAAAGAACTGGAAGAGGAGCTGAAGAGGTACTTATCTCAGTTTACCTTTTTCACATGTCCCCTGAGGCTCTAAATAAAAAATTAAAGACCAATACCTCTAAAGAAATTAAACCTAAATTGAATAAAATGTTGCATGTATGATTTCTATTTGCACCTATTCATGACCCTCATTTTTGTGTGAAGAATATAAAACAGCAATAACTTTGCACACGGGGTGCTCCAAGAGTGTGTCTGCTCACTTTGGATGGATTAAATGCAGAGGCAATAATTTCCCTTGTGGGTCTAAAACAGTCTCTCTCTCTCTCTCTCTCTCTCTCTCTCTCTCTCTCTCTCTCGCTCTCTCTCTGTATATATATATATATATATATATATATATATATATTACACCAACCCCTCCCCCTTCCCGACTGATGTATACGTACATGTATACAGTGATACCTCTGCTCACGAACATAATTGGTTCCCAGAAAGTGTGTGTGAGGCGAAAAGTTCGTCTTCCGAACATTTATTTCCCATAAGAAACCATTAAAATGAGAATAATCCGTTCCCAGGTCCCCATAAAACATAATTTTCTACTAAATAAGCCTTAAAACTACACAAAAATATACCTTATTTTATGTATAATAAATGTGCTATTGTATTGTAATTAAAGAAATAAACTGTACTGTATAATAAAGTCGTTTTATTTACCTTTGTGATGGTAGTTGATGGCTTGATGGAATGGAGTGGGAGGAGGAGGGAGGGAGGGACTTACTGTTTGGAAGGAGTGTTTGGAAACGCCTACTGTTTGGAAACACCCTTAGCCACACACGCACCCTTAATAGCTTCCTTGTTCTTAAGGATGGGAGCAATGGTAGACTTAGCGTGCTGGTACTGGGACGCTGAGTCACACAAACGCACACCTCGTTCGTGTTTTTCAATGATCTCCGCCTGTGGTGGGGTCTTTTTCGGTCCCATAATAGCAAAAGTACACTCAATATGGTCCAAAATGTCTAGCAAACACAAACCACTTCCGCATTCAAAGAAAGGGGTGTGACGAACTGTGACGCCGTGAGCGTGCGTCAGCTTCTCGTGGCCGCCACCGTGGCGCTGTTCGACCGTGTGGTTTGATTCGTCCGCCGAAAACTAGTTCGTCAGCAGAGACAATATGCTCGCAAATTTAATATTCTTGAGGCGAAAAGTTCGTGAGCTTAAGCGTTCGTCAGCGGAGGTTTTACTGTATGTGTATATAATATCAAGAAATACATATTCAATGCTATAAATGCTTATAATAACAATGAAACATTAAAAAATAATGCATAAGATGTAAATAAATGCAGATGTGCGTGCACACACTCAGATGTGTACTTCACAAAGGTATAACTAGTTTTGATGGGAGCTTTCGGTTGTTTTTTGTTTGTTTAGGATAACATGCATAATTGGCCATGTTTTTGTGGCATTTTCCTTAACTTTTTTCCCCAATTCTTCCTTAATTTCCTTATTTTTGAATTCGATGACTATTTTTAAAAACCCACGTTGCACTGAAGCTGCATGAATTGAAGTGAACAATATGAAGTGCAGTAAACAACTGCTCAAGAAACAACACGGAAAATTTTCTAACAGGAACGAAGAGAAACGTGGAGCGACACGGAGATATTAAGACATAAATAAGTTGAATACGTTTAAACAAGTCAAATGAGTTTAAATAAGGATGTATTTTTTTAATTTCGGGCACATTGGTGCACTTTAAATCTTTTCTATTTCAGATTAAAAACAATGTTAATGAAGTTTTTCTTTATTGTAAGTTGAATTATATTTTGTTCTTTTTTTTGTTTTTAATATTAATAAAGATACACTGTTATGCAGAGGTGTACTAATAACAATTTTATAGACAAATAATACTATTTATAGTCGCTCGCAGTGCAGTGTGGGGGGCATGAAATGTTTTTTTTGTTCCTGGGGGCACCACAGAAAATAATTGAGAAGCGCTGATAGAGAGAGAGCGAGAGAGAGAGAGAGAGAAAGAGAGAGAGAGAGAGAAAGAGACTGTTTTAGTCCCACAAGGGAAATTATTGCCTCTGCATTTAACCCATCCAAAGTGAACACACACACACACACACACACACACTTGGAGCAGTGGGTTGCCACACACTGGGGTGCATGGAGAGCAGTTGGGGGTTAGATGCCTTACTCAAAGGCACTTCAGCCATAAATGTGGAGGAATGGAAGGTGCAGCTCACCCCCCTGCCAGAACTCCTTTTTCCTGCTGATTTCACTTGCCTTTAGGCCATATAATAATACAATAAGTTAATCTGTAATACAGGACTGAGTTGTATATGAATGCCTGGTGCAGTTTCCTTTTCTTTCATATGCACAATCATATCCATGTTTAATGTAGGTAAATGGAAGTTTGTATGATTTGTATTTGTGACTCGTTTAATTCACTAGTTTATATCTGATTTGTTTAATATCTGTTTACTGTTATTATTGCCATAACTTTCCTTATATTACCTGAAAGATTCACATCTTATTTTTGTAGCTATTACAAACTTTAAAATATATTTTACCAGGTTGCAACTCTGAAACTGTAATTAAAAACCACCAGGGTTTCCTCCGAGTACCTCCCCCAGTTCAAAGACATGCACATTAGGCTAGCTACCTGCTTCAATATTACCCCTAGGATGGAGTATGTATTGCTGTATATGAGTGTGTAGGCAACACTCTCATGTACACTCTCACTCATTCCTGAAATGGAGGTTGGAGCCTATCTCAGCCGACACTAGGCAAAGGCATAGTACACCCTGAATAGCTCACCAGGTCATCGCCACCACACACCTAGGATTTTTTTTTCTGTGAAGCGGACATGCTAACCACTATGTCACAGTGTTTGGAGTTGGTAACATGCTTCTGTATAATAAATATGTCAAGACTAGAATCATGTTACCTGGGATAGAGTTAAATATATAGTTATAGGATGTACTTGACATGGATCACCCAAGAATTTAGAAATAAACTCATAAAAATCAGTCATCCTGAGGAATCATTTAATTCTTTCACACAGCTTTGTGTTTTGGGAGGTTCAACAGTATGATATAGGTATGTCCAATGATATGTTGTGGTGCATATTCGACTGACCTCTTTTCCCTTTGTCCAGGTTGAGAGCTGAGGCACTTGGAGCATCTCAAGACTCAAAAGATGAAGGAGGAGAGGATGTAAGTCTCACTTTTATTTATTTTCCCGGGTAAACAATGCAAGCTAATAATGATACTCACTTGAGTCAGTATTTGAGTATATCTTGAAAGGAATCATTAATATTGATTCATGGTATAATTTGCTTTTGTAGGGTTTGAATCCAGTGCCATGGTTATTTTTGCATACAGTGGTACCTCACCTTACGGAAGACCCAATAAACGAAAAATCCAGGTTATGAAACGAATTTACCTAAAATTTCCGTCTGTAGATACGAAGCAATGCGCCATCTGAAACATTCAAACAATGTGCGAGTTGCTCTCCCATTGGCTTTCTCCCAACATCCCGCTCCGCTGGCCTCCCATTGGCTAGGAGGGAGCTGTATCTCCATAATACCCATGACGTAGCTTCCTCCCATTGGCTATTATGTAGCTGCATCTCCATAATACCCATGGCACAGCTCCCTCTTATTGGCTATTATGAAGCTGCATTTCCATAATACCCATGACGCAGCTTCCTCCCATTGGCTATTACGGATGCTTTTCGTGTGCCTTTGACCCATTGTTTGTCACGGAGTTCTAACACACGTAAAGGACAGAGTTACTGTAGCTTCACGAGTTTTTTGAGTGTGTTCATTGCGACTTTATTTTTTGGCTCAGGCTTTTAACCTTGCATAAACCTTTGTAAGATTATAATTCTACTAAGAAGACATGGTCAACACACATGCGCACGCACATGTGATTTCCGGTGAAAGTGATTCCCGATGCAAGTGAAAAGAAGAAGCAGACTTTTTGTATGCAGTTGAGTAATATCGCAAAGGAATATGGCCAAACCCGTCTACCATCGGTACGATATTGAAGCAGACGGAGGCCTTAAAAGGTATACTTTTATAATTATTAAAGGGTATTGGGTAGTATTGGGGGCCTTGGAATGAATCAGGCAAGTAAAATGCGGCTCAACTCACGAAAAAATTAGGTTACGAAACCACTTCTGTAATGGATTAATTTCATAAGGTGAGGTACCAGTGTACTTGGAAAAAAAATTCAAACTAACAACTGATATCCCATGACACTATTTGCCATAGGCTAACTTAAGTTGACACTTGGTGTGTGTGAGTGGTTGTATATGTGCATTGTCCTGCGATGGACTGAAGAGCTGTTCAGGGTATACCCCCTGGTGTGATCTGATTGATCTACTATCTTTGGGTTAAAAAATTATTCAGAGAGACTATCATTGTAAAAAGTGCTAAAAAGTAACTGAATTGCCTTGAATTTGTTTAAATCAATGCAGGCATAGTTATCTTTATTGGGATTTTAAAATTAAAAGAAAAAAAAAAACTAAATCTTGTTTCAGGTTTTTTTTTATTTTTGTAATTCTATTTCATAGTAAAACTTTTATTGGCTGTAAAATCCCATCTATATTGATCATGGTTTGTTGACATTTCTGTTATATGTATTAACTCTGAATGAAAAGCTACCCGGCACGATTATTTCAGAAGGCACAGATAGTTAAAATTATGTAAATATAAACTATAAAAAATAGTTTTAGTTCTTTGCTTTTCTTAATGTAGTGGTCACTATGCATGTAATACACTAATGTAGGATCTGGGAAATGTATTAATATGATTGCATAGTATATTTGCTACTGAGGTCTTTAAACACTGTTTACTGTATTTAGCTCATAGATTCTTTGTGTTAAGGCTTTCGCACACTACTTACTAAAAGCAAAATTTTGTTACTCTTTATTTGTATCTTTAACCAGCGCTGCTGCTTATAACCACTAACCTCCACTTGCTTGTGCGGTGTTTTTCCCCTTTCTTTGTAATTTGTGTGTTGGAATACGGTACAGTATTCGTCCTCGCTGCAGGATGATGTGGCCATGGCACAGCGGCGCAGGTTTACACGTGTTGAGATGGCGCGTGTTCTGATGGAGCGCAACCAGTACAAAGAGAGACTGATGGAGCTGCAGGAGGCTGTCCGCTGGACCGAAATGATCAGGTCAGTTTCACATGTATTCACTCTGGTACACAGCACACAATTGGAAGATTATGTAATAATTTTAGGTGAATGTGTGATTTACTTTCCTTTTTCTTACCAACTTCATTACAGAGCTTCTAGAGAGAGTCCTCAATTGCAAGAGAAGAAGAAATCGACCATCTGGCAGTTGTAAGTTCTTGCACTGGGTGCTTTGTTTAGTTTAGTGTGAGCTTGCGATCTTCAGCAGTACAACATTAGTTCATTTTCTGTAACCGCTTAATCCTAATTATGGTCATGGGAGGCTGGCGCCCATCCCAGCCGACTCTGAGCGAGGGCAGAGTACACCCTGGACAGCTCGCCAGGCCACCACAGGGCGGAAACATGCTGACGGCTTTCCAGCTACTCTTTTTGAAAGTCAGCAATGGTTCTTTTACATGAATCTCACACCATAGACAGTGAGATACATGGCTGGCCTTTGATAATCCAGTTAACTGCACTGGGGGGGGGGGGGGTCAGTGACAACCCTGTGGAGAGTGGGACTTGAACCCCCAACCTTTGGATCAGCAATCCAGCGCCCTATACCACTAGGCCACCACTGCCCGGCGCAGTACAACATTTGTAATAAAATTTAATCAAAGATTAGCATGGTTCAGCATTTCATTCAGTGCTGTTCAGCTGCCCTCTGATAGTGGTCTGAGTTGGAATTGAACTCTCGCTTCATGTCTGCCTAAGGACAGCGATGCAGCACAGCGCAGTGCCTGCAGCATGCCATCATGCTGTAATTTCCAAGCACTGCTCTGTTTTTTCCTTAAGTATTAATAATTCACTGAATGAATTCAATTAGTTCATAAGTTTGCTCACATGATCACTGGACACCTGTGTTTATAATACTGCTAATTTGCTCCCATACTGTGAGTCTTGTTTCTGACATTATGATTAGTTATGCAAGAGCATCACAGGAAAACAGTGAGTGAGAAAATACACTTCTTGCTCTTTTATATTCAGGAGTTTAGAGTAAAATCTGACCAACAACCATTAAATTTGAGACTAGTGACATTTTTCTAATATTAACCTCCACTATGTGCACAGTGGAATACAGTATCTCTAATACCAGGAATACTGCACCAACTGACAATATAACCCCAGTATTGCTTATCACATGACAAATTTTTGAATAAACCCATTTAATGGGTTTTACGGTGAAGTATAAATTTAATCTGCTGTATATCCATAATTTCCTTTAAATAAGTTAATGACATTATAAATACCTTTGTTTACTTTTCCTCTAGCTTTGCACGTCTATTTAGCTCATCCTCAAGTCCTCCTCCAGTGAAACGGCCTTACACCAGCGTCAATATCCACTACAGATCTCCTTCACCTGCAGGTTTCAACCAGAGACGCTCGCACACCATGTGCCAGATCTCTACCTCCAACCGCACACTTGAATTTTTCCCTGAAGAGTGAGAACACACAACAATACTCATATATACATACTGTATAGATTATATGTTTACAAATTAGTGCAGGCACACAAATATATACAGTACACACACCACAGATTTTAAGACTGCACAGGAAACTCTAATCAGATGCTTTTATCAGTGCAGGTGAAAAATTCGAGCATTACATTTCTGGCAAGTATTCAAGATTTCCTTTCGGCTTTTCCCTTTATCAGGGGTCGCCATAGGTTTTTACGTCGGCTGCCCTTCCTGTCACAACCCTTTAGCAAGGGACAGAAACACGCTGATGGCTTTGCAGCTTCTCTGTACGAAGGTCAGCAATGGTTCTTTTACACGAACTTCCCACCATAGACAGTGCGAGACATGGCCGGCCTTTGATAACCCAGTTAGCTGCACTGGGGGGACAGTGACAACCTTGTGGCGAGTGGAACTCGAACCCCCAACCTTAGGATCAGCAATCCAGCACCCTATACCACCAGGGCACCACTGTATTACGGCAGGTTAATAACTGCTGTATTCTACTAAACCATATTATTGTTCAGTTAATTTTCTGTAACCGCTTAATCCTAATTAGGGTCGCAGGGAGGCTGGTTCCCATCCCAGCCCACTCGGTGCAAGGGCAGAGTACACCCTGGATAACCCAGGTAGCTGCACTGGGGGGGACAGTGACAATCCGTTGAGAGTGCGGCTTGAACCCCAAGCCTTAGGATCAGTGATCCAGCACCTTTACCACCAGGCCACTACTGTCCTGAATGTTAAAATAGCATAGAAAAATATTATTATTTCCTGAAATATTTTGTTATAATTTGACAAATATTCTTTTGTTGTAACATGAGAATTTTGAATGTTAGAATAATGTGAAAATATATTGTGAGACTGTGAAAAGTTCAACATTTTAACAATGCACCTTTTATGCTATAATATGATAATGATCATCATTTCTTATACTTGAGTGTCAGCAATGTATTTCCATAATTTAGTACTTTGTTAATTAAGGCCATTTTGTACAAAATGGAAGGAAGTCATTTATATTTCTACAACTTTACAAGCTACGGAATTCATACAGATTTATGCAGTCAGGCATTTTCATTGGCTGCCCACGTCACATGATCAGAAAACCACTGAAAGGTTTGTGCTTGATTTTATTAAGCGTCAGATTCAATGCTTAAAGAATTGATGCCTAGCAATGCCCAACAACCCCCAATATGAACCAAGATTTCAAGTCTCCTTTTTTGTGGATTCCCCCCCCCCCCCCCCATTTCCTCATAATTTAATCGAATCCAGTTCCCATCAAATATTAATATTGCCTTTCCTATCACTCGACCGCCACCGACCAGGAAGGGATGAAAGCATGCAGTGGCAATGCTAGCCACCTGCTATTTTTTGACTGTGGCCCGTGTGTATTTTTGGGTCGGTTTCACACTCTGAGGGAAAGCGAATGAGCACACAGGCTCCCATGCACCTTGTGAGAATGAGTAGACAGGCGCCCATGATTGACTGGCGATCGCTGTGAGTGACAGGGGAACAAGCATATGCTGTCCCTCACTCCCATAAGAGGTCAGCCAAGTAGCTCCCCCGGACTCCCAAAGTTTAAAATCTCACAATATTAAAGAATGCTTTATAATGTTTCCTTGATCCAGAATTTGATCTAGTTCATCTCCAAAATCTAATTGAGCCTTGTTAGTCCAATGAGCTACATCTGGAAAAAATTTCATAAGAATCCATGCATGATTCTTTGTAACAAACACACAAACTGGGGATCGAATGTAACCTGCTTGTTGGAAACAACAACCTAAAGGCAATTTAATGAAAAAACATTATTCTATTACAGCATTCTTTCAATGAAACGGCTTCACCTGCGTCAGAGTGAACTTGGTTCCAGTTGTAGGAGGCAAGAGACAGCAATACACAGTGAACAGTCACAATACATTAGCATTTCATACGTCATCTTAAATAACAATTAGTTAATTTCTGTTAGGAACAAGGGAAGTGTTGCTCATCAGTAATCTGTGTAGAAAATTCCAAAACTTGGATTAACCTTTAGAAATGTTCACTTGAGTCTTACAATGAAAAATTCTTTTATACTGTACTTCCAAATACTTGTGAATTTCTCTGTGCACACATTCTGGATATTTTATATTGTATATTATGTTGTGTCTCTTCATGTTTTGTTATGTGATCTCTGTGATATTTCTGAAGTGCTATGCTGCTCCCTCTGCTTCACAAACATATATGTATACATATAAATACATATATAGACATATCTAATCAATAATAACACCTCATATGAGTGTACAAGCATCAGTCCAATGCATGTGTGCTCACAGCTGGGCTTCTTCATGCATATGTGTGTCTGTGATGTAGAGCTACGCAGTTTTTCTTTGAGTCTCACCTCTAACCCACTGCTCCACTTTTCTCTCTCTAACTCTTCTCTCTTTCTATCACTTTTGCGTTGGCTGTCTGTCTGGCTGACTGACGCTCTTTTTGCGGACCGCTTGCCCCCCTCTATCTCTCCCTTTCTCTGCCTTTCTGTTCCATAGACTGCCCAGTAATGGTGTTGCATCTCTCCTTAGCGACTCAGCGCTCTCAGTCCGTAGGGAGCAGAGGCGGGAGCAGTACCGGCAGGTCCGTGAGCACATGCGCCGTGATGATGGTCTCATGCAGGCCTGTGGCTGGAGTGTGCCGCCCCGGTTTAAACAGGTAGTGCCAATTAGACTTTCTTCTCATTTCACTTTTCTTCCTACACCCGCCATCCGAATGCTCAATTATGCAGGCTTGTGTAGCTGTTATAAAAGGCCAGGTTTGAGGAAATGGTGGAATTGAATAAGAATAAGAGAAGAGCAGGGACAGTGAATAGTTTAAAATAGTTTAAAGAGAGGAAGATGATGAGGATATTTCTTGAGGTTGATTTGCTCTGATGCAGATTTCTTCTCTCTTCCATGGTCTATCTCATGTAGTGTGATGGTTAAAACCCTGTGTGAAACATAGTCACATTTTCATGCACACCTAACTACACTTGGAGGAAACCAGCAGCCTAGCTGTTATTTTTTTTGCGTGTAAATAAGCTCACACTGAGCTGTGATTAGCCATTTTTCCACCTAGAGTATGATTTTACCTCAGAATTGTAGCTCTGTCCACAAGAAGTGCTGCTATAATCATAAATACTGCACTGTGCTCATCCCACGAGAGCATGCATTCATTTTATAAGCCGCTTAATCCTAATTAGGGTCACTGAGAGGCTGGTGCCCATCTCGACCCGCTCTGGGCGAGGGTGGGGTACACCATGGACAGATCATCAGGGATAACATATATACAACCATTCACAATACACGTTGGGACAATTTGGAACAGCTGACTAGCCTACTGTGCTTTTTTTTTTACTGTGGAAGGAAGCCAGATTACTCGGAGGAAACTCACACAAATACGGGTGGAACGTGCAAACTGAGTTTATAATTGGAAAATTTAAAGTTAAATATTTCGATTCAGCGCAGCACGGTGGCATAGTGGTTAGCACGTCCACCTCACAATAAGAAGGTCCTGGGTTTGATTCTCAGTTTAGGCATTATTGTGTGGAGTTTGCATGTTCTCACCGTGCTTGCCGTAGGTTTTCTCCAGGTACTCTAGTTTCCTCCCACAGTTCAAAAACATGCACAGTACGCCAATTGGCTGTTCCAAATCACCCCTAGGTGTTAGTGTGACTATGAATGGTTGTATGAGTGTTGGCCCTGCGATGGCCTGGCGAGCTGTCCAGGGTGTACCCGGAATCGGCTGAGATTGGCACCAGCCTCCCCGTGACCATAATTAGGATTAAGCAAGTCAGAAAATGATTGAATGAATGAATATTTTGATTCATCCCCAGAGGAGGGCTGATTCATTTCTGTGCCTGGTTCCTGTCAGGTTTTTTCTTCAAGTCATTTCAGGGAGTTTTCTCTTGCCACTGTTATCTATGGTTCTCTTCCTCTGGTACATTTCGTTATTTGGATTCATGATCGATGTTTGAATTTAAATAGAAAGAGATAGACTCCTTGTCTTGTGAATACTCATGATAAAGCTATACTTTACATTGGTCTTTTAAATGATTTTAAATTCAGTGTTCTATCTGGTGTTTTGATAGATTCCGGTAGGTACAGTAATGATAAAGTTTCCAGGAGAGAAGGTGAATAACTTGATAATATCTGCTCTTATTGAGCAGTTGCTTGGTTTAAATAGATCAGAAATTCAAAGTTACTGGATGGTCAGCAGCTCATGTTAGTTGGTGAGAGTGTGAATGTGTCAGGGTTGCCATTGGCGACCGTGTGTCGCCGTGGCTCTAACTGTGATCTCCTGCAGACGGGTTCCCAGGCAGAGAGCGCTCAGGACGCCGCAGGAAAGAGGCCGCAGGCAAGTCTGCCCGGCAGAGGACTAGCATGCACCTCTCCATTCCCCCGCCCCTTCTAAAACTCTGCAACTAATCTCACCCAAAACGTTGCCCAGCAGTCAAACCCAACTAAAGCCCTGACTGTTTAGCTTGTGACAAAGATCTCATAAGGTTCTTTGATAGCTTTAACACAGTAAAATGGAACAAGAACACTTCCAGCACATAGCAACATAATGCTGATGCATAAATGTTTACTTGATATTTACCAGCCAGGAACTTCTGATATCAACACAAAATAAACAGTGATTTCCAGATAATCCCATATTATCAGATTGGAAAAATGATCAATCATTTCCAAAGCCTACAATTAAACAGTTGCTATTGGCTGTTGTTTCTGTTGTAAGAATCAGAGTACAGTAATGATTAATCCCTCTAGAGCATGTTTGTACGTCTTAATGTAAATCAGGGGTGTCAAACAATCACAGTCCGAATCCGGGCCACCAAGTTATTGTACAGTGTGCTTTGGCATCATCATCTTGTGGGAGATTAAAAAACCCACATTAGTCTCTGTTATGAGACTAGGGAGATAATAGAGAAATAAATTTAGGGGCAGTGACTAAAAATATAATAGTAATAATACAAATTCTTTCATAAGTCGGGACACAGCTGCTTATCCACATTGAATTCGAAGGTGGGCGTTCAAACTTTAAGTGGTACAAAATTCATTCATTTATTCATTTTATGAGGCGCTTAATTCTAATTAGGGTCGCAGGGAGACTAACCTGTATCTCGTCCAATTCTGGGTAGGGTGTGAGGTTCACCCTGTACAGCTCACCAGGTCATTGCAGGGCCTATACACTCATATAGGCATTCACACTCACACTGATGGGTGATTTGAAACTGCCAATTTGCCTACTTTGCATGTTTTTAGACTGTGGGAGGAAACCGGAGTACCCGGGGGAAACCCACGCAAGCACAGGAAGAATATGCAAACTGATGCAAATGCCACACAGAAACGTCCAAGCTCAGGAATCTACTTGGGCGTTGTTGCTGTGAGGCAAACGTGTTAACCACCGCACTAACCCCTGCTTGTGTTTTGTCCTCCATAAGAAGCAAGTACCCATAATGTGATCGTGTGAACAAATTTGGATGAACACCAGGATCTCACACACACACACACACACACACACACACACACACACACACACACACACACACACACACACACACACACACACACCAATCAGACTGATAGGTGTGTCCAAACGTTTCTCTGGTACTGTGTCCAAAACAAGTTTGACACCCCTGCTCTAACTACAGTTGGCTCTTTAAACATTTTATCCTAATGTTTGTGTTTCTGCACCATCTTAACCAGGCCATCATGTAGCTTCCGCGCAAGGCCTTATCTACATCTCAAGTGTCATTAGCTGCTTTGTGAATGTCCCACCTCATTGTCTCCACTTAGGCCAATGAGAAAGAGGACAACCGCATGAAAAATGTCCCTGTACCTGTATACTGCCGACCTCTGGTGGAGAAAGACCCCACCAGAAAGGTAAAACCCATACACTTTAATTAGATTTGGGGCAAATCTGTACTGTAGGTACCACCTACAGTACCAGGATGAATCATCACATATTAACTTTGCATAGCTGTGGTGTGCTGCTGGAGTGGACTTAACTGGCTGGAGAACATCCAGTCAAGAGGTAGAAGTGAAGTTAACAGCCAATGGCACCGATCCCCTGACTGGAGATGACGAGGGAGGAGAGAATAAGAGTGAACACAGCTCACCGGAGAAGAAGAAGGTAAACATCAACACAGAACAAGCACAGCAACAGGCATCATGTTGCTAATGAATGTATTCATATACATACTGTATGCACTCAGGGAACTCACTGCAGAATTATTTATATTTTTTTCAATATATTCATTCATGCATTCATTTTCTGAACTGCTTAATTCTAATTAGGGTCGTGAGGAGGCTGGTGCCCATCTCAATTAACTTTAAATTCAATACTGTAATAATGTTAAATAGTTATTATTATTATTATTATTATTATTATTTGCATGAGGGCAGCATGGCGGCGCAGTGGTTTGCACTTCGGCCTAACTCAGTGCTTCTCAATTATTTTCTGTGGCGCCCCCTCTAGGAAGAAAAAAAACATTTCATGCCCCCACTGCTCCGCCAGCGACTGTAAATAGTATTATTTGTCTATAAAATTATTAGTATACCTCTGTATAACACTGTATCTTTATTAACATTAAAAACAAAAAAGAAAGAAATATAGTTCAACTTACAATAAAGAAAAACTTCATTAACATTTTTAATCTATAACAGAAAAAGATTTAAAGTGCATTAATGTGCCTGAAATAAAAAAAAAAAATCCTTATTTAAACTTATTCAACTTACTGTATTTGATGTGATAAGTGCTCAGGACGCTTTAAAAATTGGAGTGGCTGGGCGCTTATTACAATGTTACCAGCAGAGTGGAACGGTAAGTGCTTATTACCATCAAGGTGGAAACCATGAATAATAACAGAACAATAAAAGAGTTTTACTGGTATTTGTGTTATTCATTTTGTGGTATCAACCGAACTACTTACAAGAAAGCTGAAAATAAACAAAAAAACAGCATAATTTTTAAAAAAGACCCCTTACTTTTCCCTCCCGGCGCTGTTCGTTTAAACATTTTCCCAGAATAAAAATCAAGCCAATCAACTCGAATGTCAACTTTAGCACATGGCACGTTGAACCAATCAACACGAACATAAACAAAAGCACATGGCCGGGAACGTCTTTAAATTTATGAAGTTAGTGAGCATAAGAATCGAGTGAAAAATGCTCGTCATCACTTTCTGAAAGGTCCATATCTGGCTCATTGCTCCATTCATCCAGAGCATCCGATAGTTTACTGTAGCAGTTTCTAATGGTTCATCGGTTGTTGGACATTTACTAAGAGAACACAGCAAAATATTTTCCTGTTTTTTTAAAGCACGGCGGAACAAATGTGTTGTTACTGATGAACATTATAGACATTCCCCAGTGGTAGGGGTCTTGAAATACCGTGTAAACTCACTTTTACAGGCAGTGAACGCCTCATTTTACCGTTACAGAGACTGATCGAATAAAATTGGCAAGTTTGATCTACAATTTTGCTCCCAGTACACATAGGTGGTTATTAGACATAAGATAAAAAAAAATAATAATTATATTATATTATTATAGCAGGGCGCTTATTACGTCAAATACGGTATTTATGTCTTAATATCTCCGTCTCTCTCCACCTTTCTCTTTGTTCCTGTTAGAAAAATTAACGTGTTGTTTCTTGAGGGGTTGTTTACTGCACTTCATATTGTTTGCTCATGCGGGCAGTGGTGGCCTGGTGGTATAGGGTGCCGGATTGCTGATCCTAAGGTTGGGGGTTCGAGTCCCACTCTCCACAAGGTTGTCACTGTCCCCCCAGTGCAGCTAACTGGGTTATCAAAGGCCGGCCATATCTCTCACTGTCTATGGTGAGAGGTTCATGTAAAAGAACCATTGCTGACTTTCATAAAGAGGAGCTGCAAAGCTATCAGCGTGTTTCTGTCCCTCGCTAAAGGGTTGTGTCAGGAAGGGCATCCGACGTAAAAACCTATGCCAAATCATACGTGCGAATCATTCGCTGTGGTGACCCCTGATAAAGGGAAAAAGCCGAAAGGAAATCTCTCTTATATCGTTTGCTTGTGCGAAAAAACGCTACACCACAGTGCAACAATAAGCACGCCACTGCCAACTACTGGAGTGCAGGTGCAATTACACTTAATTCTCATACACTATTCCAGAAAAGCATGTTCCCCAGGGTCATATGCACCCCCTCCTGGCATCATACCACGCCCTGAGAAGCACTAGCCTAACTGCAAGATGATGCTGGGTTCAAGCCCTGTGCTCAATGATGGAGTTTCTATCTGGAGTTTGCATGTTCTCTTTGTGCTTGTGTGGGTTTCCTCCGGGTACTCCAGTTTCCTTCAACAGTCCAAAGACGTGCACATTAAACGATTTGTCTGGTCCAAAATTGACCCTAGGTGTAACTGTAAGTGTAAATAGTTGTGGTTGTGGTGCCCAGCGATAGTGAGCCGTTAATGATGTACCTTGCACTCATCTGGTGTCAGCTGAGATAGGCTCCAGCCTTGCCGCAACCCTAGTAGTGGGATTAATCAGTTCAGCAAATGAGTGAGTGATTAAAACACAAACAAGCAAATAACAAAAAAATAAGAAAGATTTTGTAGCAAAATTATTTATTCACTATCTGTTCTATAATGTCTTTACAACCCTCAAGATATTTCGCTCTCTCTTCCTCTTAGTCTAAGGAACTACATGAGACCGATTCGATGAGTAGCCGTGTGTGGATCCTCACCAGTACTCATTCAGCCAGCAAGGTTGTTATTATCGATGCCAATCAACCTGGGTCTCTGGTCGACCAGTTTAATGTATGTAATGCCCATGTACTCTGCATCTCCAGCGTTCCAGGTGAGAGTTACACTCACTCCCAGAGTGCTTACCAGTCAATCAGTTAACCCTTTCAGGAATGCAGTATAGACTGTGGCTGTGGTGAATACTTTCTTCCAGAAGAGACAGGAGCATAGGGTGACTTATAAAAGCAGAGGTAGGAGCACACAGGTAGACTACATCTTGTGTAGGCAATGTAATTTAAAGAAAGTCAGTGACTGCAAAGTAGTAGTGGGTGAGCGTGTTGCTAAACAGCACAGGATGGTAGTGTGCAGAATGACGCTGATGGTGAGAAAGGTGAAAAAGGCAAAGGAAGAGCAGAAGACAAAGTGGTGGAAGCTGAAAAAAGAAGAGGGTCTTGTTGTCTTCAAGGAGGAGTTGAAACAGGCTTTGGGTGGTCAGGAAGTGCTTCCAGATGACTGGACAACTACAGCTAATGTGATCTGAGAGACAGGTAGGAGAGTACTTGGTGTGTCATCTGGAAGGAAAGTAGATAAGCAAACTTGGTGGTGGAATCAGGAAGTGCAGGAGTGTGTACAAAGGAAGAGGTTAGTTAAGAAGAAGTGGGACACTGAGAGGACCGAAGAGAGTAAACAGGAGTACAGGGAGACACAGCATAAAGCGAAGGTAGCGGTGTCAAAGGCCAAACAGAGGGTGTATGATGACTTGTAGGTTGGACAGTAAGGAGGGAGAAAATGATTTATACAGGTTGAAACAGCAGAGAAATAGAGATGGGAACGACGTGCAGCAAGTTAGTGTGATTAAGGACAGAGAGGGAAATGTATTGAGTGATGACAGAAGTGTGCTGGGAAGACATACTTATGGACAGAGTATTTTGAAGAGCTGATGAATGAGGAAAATGAGAGAGACAAAAGAGTAGAAGAGGTGACTTTTGAGAACCAGGAAGTAGCAAAGATTCGTAAGGGTGAAGTGAGGAGGGCATTGAAGAGGATGAAGAGTGGAAAGGCAGTTGGTCCTGATGACATACCAGTGGAGGTATGGAAGTGTCTAGGCGAGGTAGCAGTATATTTTCTGATAAGAATATTCAACAAGGTCTTAGAGAGTGAGAGGATGCCGGAGGAATGGAGGAGAACTGTGATGGTGCCCATTTTTAAGAACAAGGGAGACGTGCAGAGTTGTGGCAACTACAGAGGGATAAACTTGATGAGCCATACGATGAAATTATGGGAAAGAATAGTGGAAGCTAGACTCAGGGCAGAGATCAGCATTTGTGAACAACAGTTTGGTTTCATGCCAAAAAGATCACCACAGATACAGTGTTTGCCTTGAGGATGTTAATGGAGAAGTACAGAGAAGGTCAGAGGGAGCTGCATTGTGCCTTTGTGGATCTGGAGAAAGCATATGACAGGGTGCCGAGAGAGGAACTGTGGTATTGCATGAGGAAGTCTGGAGTGGCAGAGAAGTATGTTAGAGTGGTGCAGGACACGTATGAGAGATGTAAGACAGTGGTGAGGTGTGCTGTCGATGTGACACAAGAGTTCAAGGTGGAGGTGGGACTGCATCAAGGGTCAGCTCTCAGCCCCTTCTTGTTTGCTATGGTGATGGACAGGCTGACAGACGAGGTTAGACAACATTCCCCATGGATTATGATGTTTGCAGATTACATTGTGATCTGTAGTGAGAGCAGAGAACAAGTGGAGGAAAATCTAGAGAGGTGGAGGTATGCCCTGGAAAGGGGAGGAATGAAGGTTAGCCTCAGTAAAACAGAATACATGTGTGTGAACGACAAGGACCCAAGAGGAACGGTGATGTTACAGGGAGCAGAGAAAAAGAAGGTGGAAGATTTTAAGTACTTAGACTCAACAATCCAGAGCAATGGAGAGTGTGGAAAAGAGGTGAAGAAGCGTATGCAGGCAGGTTGGAATGGTTGGAGAAAAATGTCCGGTGTGTGATGTGTGATAGGAAGGTATCGGGAAGAATGAAAGGAAAAGTGTACAAGACGGTGTTGAGGCCAGCGATGTTGTATGGTTTAGTGGCACTGAGGAAAAGACAGGAGGCAGAGTTGGAGGTAGCAGAGATGAAAATGTTGAGGTTCTCTTTGGCCATAACAAGGATGGATAGGATCAGGAATGAGTATATCAGAGGGACAGCCCATGTAAGAGGTTTTGGAGAGAGTCAGAGAGGCTAGATTGAGATGGTTTGGACATGTACAGAGGAGGGAGAGTGAGTATATTGGGAGTAGGATGCTGAGGTTGTAACTATCAGGCAGAAGTCCTTGAGGAATCCCAAAGAGAAGATTTATGGTTGTGGTGAAGGAGGGTATGAAGGTCGTTGGAGTAAGAGTAGAACATTCAGAGGATAGGGTGAGATGGAGGCAAATGATTCGCTATGGCAACCCCTGAAGGGAACAGCCGAAAAGAAAAGAAGATACAGAAACACAACAAATTGAACTAAAATGAGATTATTATGGCTCATTTCCCATTTTTAAAACATAATGATGATACTGTCTGCTCCAAGTGACTGTCAAAAACCATGCATGTCATTTTGATTGAAGGCGTATCGACTCAGGATAATGTCTGTTTACCCCTCGATAGTCGACCAATCAGATTGCATCATTCATCTAAACCACAGGTGTCAAATTCAATGTCTGTGAGCTAAATCCGGCCCGCCAACTCATTTTATGCAGCTCGTGTGAGTTTTCAAAGATTATGATTATCGTACATTTTTTTCATCAGCTATTACCATGAAACCTAAATCATCATCCTTTCCATCCATCATTCATTCCACTAGGTGGCAGCAGTAGCCTTTTTCAAGTAAAAAGCTAGTCATTCATGACTCAAAAAATATTCCATGCATGCTTATTGCTGTTAAGCTTTTTCAGAAAATGCGAGTAAAGAGGAAAATAGGTCAAATTTATGAACATATTTTGCGATGGATTTCATCGTTGATTTTTAGAACAGATGTTCAGTGATTTATTCGGCCCTCGATCACCTTTAAATTTAGTGTAGTGGCTCTCAGTGAATATGAGTTTAACACCCCTGGTCTAAACTATACACTAATATGAATTATGTTGTGGGAAAATTGAATCTGGTATCTCATGCAATGAGATGTAAATGATTTTGAAATGTGGCGTGTTTTTGTATGCAGCGGCTAGTGAGAACGATTACCCTGCAGGGGAGATATTTCTGGAGCAGCAGGGTGATGGTGGATCAGAGGATACTGGTAGAGTGGAGGGCATGTTAGCAGGCATCACACTGGTGGGTTGTGCAACCAACTGCAGTGTAGTGCGTAGTAACTGCTCGTCACGCACTGACACTCCAGTGCTGGACAAAGGACAAGGTGAGCCTCATCATGTAGTACATACGCATGCTGTGAAACTGAAAGATTTCTAAATAAAAATTATTAGAAAATTAGATTTAGTTGAAGTGTACATATGTTATTTGGCATATTTCCTTATGCACAACTTATTGTAATAATTTTTAATACAATTGAGCAATTAATGGTTAAGGGCCTTGCTCAAGGGTCCAACAGTGGTCGCTTGGTGCTACTGGGATTTGAACCTTCAACCTGAAGCTTAGTGAGTCTTAACCACTAGCCACACTGCACGTGTACAGTAGTATATTAATACAGAGCATTAAAAAAGACATTATTTTTTATCAAAGAAACACTTGAAATCTGTTGCTAAAATTAAAATTAATCATTGGACCTGAATATTACAGGGAAGGTGAATACAGTATACAAAGAAATCTACATTATAAACCTTTGCATCAACTTGACTGGTGTGTGTGTGTGTGTGTGTGTGTGTGTGTGTGTGTGTGTGTGTGTGTGCGTGTGTGTGTGCATGTCTGTGTGTGTTCATGTGTGTGTGTGCGTGTAGCACCTGCCGCTCCAGTGTGCAGCCGACTGGCAGTATCTCAGTCAGCAGAAGAAGCCACTGAAGCCATGGAAGTGTCAGAGGAGGCGGAGCCAAATGAGGAGGGAGGAAGCTCTGCCTCATCTGGACCATTTACTGAGCATGTCTTTACAGATAATTCACACAGGTAACACACATACACACACACACACACACACACACACACACACACACACTCACCTATGATGTTAGAAAACTCTAGAAATACACTCAGTGGTTCTTAACCTTGTTGGCGGTACTGAACCCCACCAGTTTCATATGCTTATTCACCGAACCCTTCTTTAGTGAAAAATAAAATATGATTTTTTTTTTTCAAATTCAAGACATAGGTATATGTTTTTACTGGGGCACCAAAATGAACTGTGCATTAACATCACTGTGTTCAAATAACAAAACCAATACAATGCATGAACTCCCCCATCACAACTACTTACATTTTCATGTGAGGTGCGCATCTGAGTGCTTGCATGCGTATTTGTGTGTGAACGCGCGCGTGTGTCTGTATGTGTGTATTTGTTTTATTTACATCTTATGCATTATTTTTGAATGTTTAATCATTATTATAAGCATTTATATGATTTGCTGTGGCGACCCCTGAAGGGAGCAGCCGAAAGTAAAAGAAGAAGAAGAAGAAGAAGAATAAGCATTTATATGATTGAATATGTATTTATTGATATTATATGTACATATACATGTACGTATGCGTCAGTCAGCACAGGGTTGATCCTACTTTGCAAATCATGCAGATAGGACGCCGACGAATATCACGTTCCATTATATATGTGAATCCATGTTGTACATATTCGTCCGACCACTTTCTTTTTTACTCAACATAGTATGGATTAAAACATTAAGAAAGAAATCACACGACGTACCATCACAACAGTCACAATTCGACTACTGAGCACACCAAATTTCCTGCAGCACAGATTGGCCAAGCAATGTAGCGTGATCACCTGCAGCCAGTGATGGCCAAGTGGGGCGTGTCGTCATGAATATGAGTCAGGTGTGTGTCTTGACCTCCGCCGAAACCCTGAGACTGACTCACCGAACCCCTAGGGTTCGGTCGAACCCAGGTTAGGAACCACTGATATATATATATATATATATATATATATATATATATATATATATATATATATATATATATATATATATAAAATTTTATATATATATATATATATATATATATATATATATATATATATATATATATATATATATATACACAGTGGTACTTCACCTTATTACTCCGTTCCAGAGCTTTTTTCGTAACCTGCATTTTTCGTAAGTTGAACCGCATTTTACATGTAAAACGCATGATTCGTTCCAAGGCTCCCAATACTACCCCCTAAACCCTTTAAAAGTTCTAAAAGCATACCTTTTAAAGATCTCCTTCTGCTTCAATATCATACTGATGGTAGAGGGGTTTGGCCATATTTCTTTGTGATATCGCTTGAGCCCGTTTCTTCTTCTAACGCGCGTGTGTGTGTGTGTGCCCACGCATATGTGTGTGCGCGCGCGTGTTGACCATGTCTTCTTAGCAGAGTTATAATCTTACAAATGTTTATGGAAGGTTAAAAGCCTGAGTCAAGAAATAAAACATAAAGCAACAGTAACTCTGTCCTTTACACGAAAAGCATCATGGTGGATTCAGCTCTTTCATAGGCAATGGGAGATTGATGCGTCATTCTCCAAGGCAATGGGATCCCTGTCCAAGATGGCGTCAGGTGGACCTGTCCAAGATGGCGCTCAAGTGAAGGCGACATAAACGACGGTTCAGTTGTTAGCCAATGAGAGGCCAGCAGGGCGGGATGTTTGAACGTCATTGATGGGAGAGCAGCTTGTGCATTGTTTGAATGGCGCGTTTGAATTTTTAAGATAGCGCTTTCGTAATGTGAACTTGTTTCGTATCCTGAGACAAAAATTTTAGGAAAATTCTTTTCATAACCTGAATTTTTCGTTTGGTAAGACTTTCGTAAGGTGAGGTACCACTGTATATAAATTATATACTACATTACAGTATTACCCCTGGTGGATAATGTTTGACTCCAAACAGTGGACAAACTCTCATGGTTTGCCACGGTCACTGAATCTGAGATTCTAGAATTCAGAAAAATACTGTCCCCAAATTCAGCTTTTATCTTTCATTATTTTAAAGGTAAAGAGCATTATATTCGAACTTTGAATGAGTTTACAGTAAATAGATATCATCATGAAGCATGCTTGAGCATTGCTTGATGGAGTTCATGTGATCATACTATAAAAATGAGGATAAAAACAAACAAACAAACAGCAAACTCTCTTTAGTTTGCTTTTCTAATACAGAGACAGGATATAAGTAAATAGACACAAAATTTCAGCATGAATAATAGTCGACCTGTTTGTGGATCTGTGGTGGTTTTACCTTCAATACTGAACTTTTTAACTAGTGACAAAGGAATATTCAAACCAATTATTCAGCTCGGATTCAGTGGATGTTGAAATAATATCCACCTGTTCTTTAGGGAATAATAGTTAAATACTGTATATTCTTTTTTATATATAATATTTACCTGTGTCTTGAACATTTTATAGGATAATATAAAAAGTGTCAAATGTGTAATACATGTATGTGTATAGTGAGGGTGGTGGCATGAAGGAGGAAGTGACATCAACAACCACAGGTTCAACAGAGGGAGGAGATGAACGGGCTGGAACTAGTGCTACACCTACCATGTGGCTTGGTGCTCAGAATGGCTGGTGAGTAACTCATGGACATTGATAAATGTGCGTGCGTGTGCGCACACGCACACACACACACACACACACACACACACACACACACACACACACACACACACACACACACACACACACACAGTTTCAGCCCTCTCATACATTATGTG
Organism: Plotosus lineatus; assembly: GCA_024760905.1. Classification (NCBI taxonomy): domain Eukaryota; kingdom Metazoa; phylum Chordata; class Actinopteri; order Siluriformes; family Plotosidae; genus Plotosus; species Plotosus lineatus. Next base: position 25,814,391 of record CM045738.1, read on the forward strand.
AAAGCATGTGTTGTATAGTGCAGTAGAACACGCACTCACCATTCATTCGCTGAATAAATTAATCTTAAGAAGGTCACAGGGAGACTGATTTCCATCTTAGCCAATACTGAGTGAAGGGCCTGAACAGCTCATCAGCAATCACAGAACAACATACACTCAACCATTCTCACCTAGGGGCAATTTGAAATAGCCAGTTAGCCTAATGTGCATGTTTTGTGGACTGTGGGAGGAAACCGGAGTACCGGAAGGAAACCCACGCAAACAAAGTGAGAACATGCAAACTCCACACAGAAACACCCGGCCAAACCCAGGACCTTCTTGCTGTGAGGTGGACGTGCTTACTACTATGTTACCCACAATAGAACCGTACTCAGTAAACACACTTTCAAATTAAGTGTGTAATGTCTTTGTGCTCTCCATCCTCAGGCTGTATGTGCATTCTGCAGTGGCAAACTGGAAGAAGTGCCTCCACTCCATCAAACTCAAAGATTCTGTACTCAGTCTAGTGTAAGTGAAGTCCTAGTAAAGTGATTTTATTTAAAAAGAAGAATACAGTATGTAACGTTATAATAAACACTTTCATTGACATGTTGCATGTATGATGTGAATATTCCCACATTCTCATTCTTTCAGGCATGTTAAAGGAAGGGTGTTGGTTGCACTGGCTGATGGGACCCTTGCCATTTTCCACAGAGCTGAAGGTCTTTGCTTTCTATTATTCCTCAAATCATGAACACTGACACCCTATAAACAATTTCACTGCTAATGTCATAAACACCAGTGATATACCCCTCAATCCAATTTAAAGAGGTATCAATATTAATTAGTATTATTTTGTGTAGTTTTTTAGCATGTAGGCTGTACAATGATGCAGGATGTAGCCGAAAATGACAATCTTAGATCTTTCTCAGATAAAAGGCAGCAGTTGCTATAAACGGATTCAAATTTTTTTTGAAAGGAACAGATTTTTTACAGAGGTGTATTTTTTAAAAAAAATGCACTTGTGGACACAGGATAATTAAAACACGTTTACTTTTATTTTGCGCTTGCATTATCTTAGGCAAACTTTCAGCTGTGAAATCCTAAACCACCAATAAGGGAGTGTGTTTTACAATTCTGTGTCCATTAACAAGCAGATGAATAATAAAATAAAGTAAAATGTGATGAACGTAGCCATTTACTATATTCTTTCAGTACATATTGTATTCTTTATACTCAGCTGTTTGATGTAATGAGTTATTTTCTGTCTCTATGCAAGCAGACTGTAGAGTATATATTATATAATTTGTATGTATAATATATGTATTACATTATACATATAATAATTCAATCACATTGTTTGACAAAGAGACAAAAAATGGATAATGTAAATAGTATGCATAATAAGGACAAAAAAAAGGACAAGCTGGAGCTAATATGGTGAGTAATGTGGAGCAGTGGAGTACGTATGAATTCTGGTAAGTGGAGTCTATGAGGGAACATGGACAATGAGGCAGGTGCAGGAGTCACTTTGACAGATGTTTGTGCAATTGCAGCTGAATACAATGCCTGGACAAAATAAAAGTCCCACACTGGAATACCACCAACACACGCAACCATTCACACTGAAAACCGTACCTAGGGGCAATTTGGAGCAGTTAATTAGATTATTATGCATGTTTATTGATTGTGCATGATTATTGTACTTTGGTAATAAACCAAAGCCCCAAAAGAAATCCGCACAAACATGGGGCAAACATACAAACCCCATACACACACACACACACACACACACACACACACACACACACACACACACACACACATACACACACATACACAAAAACAGAGCTCCGACCTTCAACCCAGGACCTTTTTTCTGTGAGGCAGACATGCCAACTACTATGCCACCATGCCTCCCTTGACTTTATAGTTCAGTCCATTTCATATGCACTTATACAGCACTTTTTCACTGGACATTGACGCAAATCAGCTTTACAGAGTTAAACAAAATTGGTAAAGAATTTTAAGCAGTTCGCTCTAAACCCTATACATCTCGAATGAGCAAGACTGTGGTGGCAAAGGAAAACATCCTTCGGCATCACAATGAAGGAACCTTGAGAAGAGCCAAACTCAAAAGGGAAACTCATCCTCTTTCTTGCTAAAGCAACCTAACTATTGTCTCTTGCATTTCATTAAGATATCCAAAGTTCTTCAACTTCAAGTTCTGAGACCTTTCTACAGAATTCAATTAAACATGAGATATACTGCAGGCTGATTGCTAATACATGACTGTGTATGCATGTGATTTCCACACAGATGGACAGTGGGATCTGTCTAACTATCATCTGATGGACCTGGGTCGCCCTCACCATTCGATTCGCTGTATGGCAGTAGTGCATGACAAGGTCTGGTGTGGCTACAAGAACAAAATCCATGTAATCCAGCCCAAGAGCATGCAGATAGAGGTAAGATAACATATTTTTCAGAGTTTTTTTTATTTTTGTTGGACCAAATTTTGAAATTTGGCCTAGTTTGCATGTCTTTGGACTGCGAGAGGAAATCTGAGTACTGTACCTATATACTGTGTGTGTGTACATACATATATATATATATATATATATATATATATATATATATATATATATATATATATATATATATATATATATCTTCTTTTCCTTTCGGCTATTCCCTTCAGGGGTCACCACAGCAAATCATCTGCCTCCATCTCACCCTGTCCTCTGCATCTTCTGTTCTCTTACGCCAACGACCTTCATGTCTTCCTTCACCACGTCCATAAATCTCTTCTTTGGTCTTCTTCTAGGCCTTCTAGGTAGTTAGGTAGTTACAACCTCAGCATCCTACTACCAATATATTCACTTATCCCTCCTCTGTACATGTCCAAACCATCTCAATCTAGCCTCTCTGATTTTGTCTCCAAAACCTCTTACATGGGCTGTCCCTCTGATGTACTCATTCCAAAACCTCTTACATGTACAGACGCTCCCTGACTTACGTTCATCCGTTTTATGTTTTTTCGATTTAACTTGTTTTTTTTTTTCCAAAAAAAGTGAAATTTTGAGTTTCGATGTACCTACATAGTACACTGACGTAATGACGCTGCGTCCATTGTTTACAAACGACAGACTGAACGTGCCCCTCCTTCTTCCCAGTTCAGTTATATACAGTGATACCTCAGCTCACGAACATAATTGGTTCCCAGAAAGTGTGTGTAAGGCGAAAAGTTCATCTTCCGAACATTTATTTCCCATAAGAAACCATTAAAATGAGAATAATCCGTTCCCAGGTCCCCATAAAACATAATTTTCTACTAAATAAGCCTTAAAACTACACAAAAATATACCTTATTTTATGTATAATAAATGTGCTATTGTATTGTAATTAAAGAAATAAACTGTACTGTATAATAAAGTCGTTTTATTTACCTTTGTGATGGTAGTTGATGGCTTGATGGAATGGAGTGGGAGGAGGAGGGAGGGAGGGAGTTACTGTTTGGAAGAGAGTTTGGAAACGCCTACTGTTTGGAAACACCCTTAGCCACACACGCACCCTTAATAGCTTCCTTGTTCTTAAGGATGGGAGCAATGGTAGACTTAGCGTACTGGTACTGGGACGCTGAGTCACACAAACGCACACCTCGTTCGTGGTTTTCAATGATCTTCGCCTGTGGTGGGGTATTTTTCGGTCCCATAATAGCAAAAGTACACTCAATATGGTCCAAAATGTCTAGCAAACACAAACCACTTCCGCACTCAAAGAAAGGGGGTGATGAACTGTGACGCCGTGAGCGTGCGTCAGCTTCTCGTGGCTGCCACCGTGGCGCTGTTCGACCACGTGGTTTGATTCGTCCACCGAAAACTAGTTCGTCAGCAGAGACTATATGCTCGCAAATTTAATGTTCTTGAGGCGAAAAGTTCATGAGCTTAAGCGTTCGTCAGCGGAGGTTTTACTGTATATATATCAGTTATATAGCATGTTACCCTTGTGTTAAGGCGTGTTTACACTGTTTATAACCCTAAGCAAATATGGTTCGTCAGAAACGTAAGCCTACGAGCATGGGTGCGAGTCTCATACACAGAGATGAATTAACTATCTGCTCGGATCGACACAAGCTACCATGCATACTCAGTTAAGCAAAGAGAGATGTAAAATGAATGAAAACCCAAATCCAGGAAAGAGAACTCTCCGCTCCGTGATTCACATCAGTGCAGGCTGTGTTCTAAATGAGTTCAATGGCACCTTTACGCACTTGAAAGGCCGGAAGTCCGTATAACCCACAGCAAGTACACTACTTTTGCAGGTACACTACTTTCGGTATTGAGCGCCTCACATATTGTAAGCGTTGATTGGCTGTTTTAAGCTTCATGTAAAGTGACTCGGTATAAATAAGTGAGTTCTTTGAAATTAATGTTGATATTATTTGATATATTTGATATTATTTTTGATTTAGGGGTGTTTTATGAGATACTGTAATGGTATTTATGGATGTATAGTACAGTATGAGCGTCATACATAACACGTAATACATCATACGTCACTGTAACAACTTACGTTCACTTTCAACTTAAGTTTGGCCATCCGTAACCAATTAAAAACATAAGTCTGGGAGCGTCTGTACTGTCCCTCTGATGTACTCATTCCTGATCCTATCCATCCTCGTTACTCCCAAAGAGAACCTTAACATTTTCATCTCTGTTACCTCCAGTTCTGCCTCCTGTCTTTTCCCCAGTACCACTGTTTCTAAACCAGGGGTCACCAACCTTTTTGAAACTGAGAGCTACTTCTTGCGTACCAATTAATGTGAAGGGCTACCAGATCGATACACACTTCTGAAATAACTAATTTGCTCAATTTACTTATAATTTTGTTATTATTAATAATTAATGATATTAATCTGACCCTTGATGCAGTCCCACCTCCACCTTGAACTCTTCTGTCACACCGACAGCACACCTCAGCACTGTCTTACATCTCTCATACATGTCCTGCACCTCTCTAACATACTTCTCTGCCACTCCAGACTTCCTCATGCAATACCACAGTTCCTCTCTTGGCACCCTGTCATATGCTTTCTCCAGATCCACAAAGGCACAATGCAGCTCACTCTGACCTTCTCTGTACTTCTCCATTAACATCCTCAAGGCAAACACTGCATCTGTGGTGCTCTTTTTGGCATGAAACCAAACTATTGTTCACAAATGCTGACCTCTGCCCTTAGTCCAGCTTCCAATATTCTTTCCCATAACTTCATCGTATGGCTCATCAACTTTATCCCCCTGTACTGCTGACTCTGCACGTCTCCCTTGTTCTTAAAAATGGGCATCATCACACTTCTCCTCCATTCCTCTGGCATCCTCTCACTCTCGAAGACCTTGTTGAATGTTCTTGTCAGAAAATCTACTGCTACCTCTCCTAGACACTTCCATACCTAAACCAGTATGTCATCAGGACCAACTGCCTTTCCCATCTTCATCCTCTTCAATGCCCTCCTCAATTCACCCTTACTAATCTTTGCTACTTTCTGATCCTCAACAGTCACCTCTTCTATCCCCCCATTTCTCTCTCATTTTCCTCATTCATCGGCTCTTCAAAGTACTCTTTCCCTCTTCCCAGCACACGTCTGTCATCAGTCAATACATTTCCCACTCTGTTCTTGATCATTCTAACTTTTTGCATGTCTTTCCCATCTCTATTTCTCTGCTATGTCAACCTGTATAAATAATTTTCTCCCTCCTTACAGTCCAACCTATCATACAAGTCATCATACGCCCTCTGTTTGGCCTTTGACACCGCTACCTTCACCTTACACCGTGTCTCCCTGTACTAATGTTTACTCTCTTCCGTCCTCTAACTGTCCCACTTCTTCTTAGATAACCTCTTCCTTTGTACACACTCCTGCACTTCCTCATTCTACCACCAAGTCTCCTTATCTACTTTCCTTCCAGAGAACACACCAAGTGCTCTCCTACTTGTCTCCCTGATCACATTAGCTGTAGTTCTCCAGTCATCTGTAAGCACTTCCTGATCACCCAAAGCCTGTTTCAACTCCTCCTTGAAGACAACACAACCATCTTCCTTTTTCAGCTTCCACCACTTTGTCTACTGCTCTGCCTTTGCCTTCTTCACCTTTCTCACCATCAGCGTCATCCTGCACAACTGTTTGGCAACACTCGCACCCACTAATACTTTGCAGACACTGACTTCTTTCAAATTACTTCGCCTACACAAGATGTAGTCTACCTGTGAGCTCCTACCTCCGCTTTTATAAGTCAATCTATGCTCCTCTCTCTTCTGGAAGACAGTATTAACAATGGCCATTTCCATCCTTTTTGCAAAATCTACCAACACCTTCTGTGTTCCTGTTATGGATACCAAACTTGCCCATCACTTCCTCGTCCCCTCTATTTCCTGCACCAACATGTCCATTGAAGTCTGCACCAATGACCACTCTTTCACTTCTGGGGGTACTATGCATCACTTCCTCTAACTCACTCCAGAATCTCTCCTTCTCTTGTAGCTCACATCCTGTCTATGGGGCATAAGCACTAACAACATTGAGCATCACACCTTCAATTTCTAACTTGAGATTCATCACTCTGTCTGACACTCTTTTCACTTCTACAACATTCCTGACAAACCCCTCTTTCAAGATGACCCCTACACCATTTCTCTTCCCATCCACACCATGATTAAACATCTTAAATCCTGCTCCTAAGCTTCTAGCCTTGCTACCTTTCCACCTGGTCTCCTGAACACACAGTATGTCCACCTTCCTCCTCTGCATCATGTCAGCAAGCTCTCTAACTTTTCCTGTCATAGTTCCAACATTCAAAGTCCCTATTCTCAGTCCTAGACTCATGCCTTTCCTCTTCTCTCTCTGCCTACGGACACACCTCCCGCCTCTCTTTCTTTGATCAACAGTAGTCCAATTTCCACCTGCACCCTGTTGGTTAACAGCATTGATGGCGGTCATTGTTAACCCAGGCCTCGACCGATCCGGTTTGAAATTTGTTTTGACGATTCAAATTCTGTATTCAGGCAAAAGTTTTACGCCGGATGCCCTTCCTGTCGAAACCCTCTGCATTTATCCGGTGTGAGGACAGACACTGGTTTATCCCCCCCCCCCATGGCTGCATTTTTTTATATTATATTTTTTTATTTTATATCCTGGCTGGTGATACTCTCCAGTGTCAGAGCCTGGGTAGGAAGTCTGATGGACTCAAGCAGCAAGTCCCCCTTCTCGGCACCACCAGAAGGATCCAGTGGAAGGGCAGAAGCTGATACGACTGGGTTTCAGTGCCACTGCAGGAGTTGACAGAACGTGGCTGTGAACAAACTGCCTCCAGGGACTCCGACTCCTAATTAGAAACATGCTGACAGCTTTGCAGCCTACTCTTGTTGAAAGTCAGGAATGGTTCTTTTACATGCCTCACACCATAGACAGTGAGAGACATGGCCGGCCTTTGATAACCCAGTTCGCTGCACTGGAGGAGACAGTGACAGCCTTGTGAAGAGTGGGACTCGAACCCCTATAGAAACCTGATCACGAGGTGCTTGCCTTCGAGCTCCGCTTCCAGGCCTGGCTCCAGGGGGAGGCCCTGATGACCCTCCTCCAGGAAAAGGAAACTGCGTCCTTGTTTTTTCCTTTTTCATAGAGAACTTTTGAACCGTTCTTCATCTTAACCTTCACCTAGGAACTGTTTGTCTTGGGTGACCCTACCGGGTGCATAATGCCCCCGACAATATAGCTTCTAGGATCATTAGGACACGCAAACCCCTACACCACAATAATGTGGTGATTCAAGGGAGAGCTATTTAATTGTCTTGCACCAAATCATTAGAATAATATGTGAATTCTTCCCTTCATATTATGGTAAGATGATGGCAAAAATAAGAGTATCTACATATTAAACTGACAAATGAGATATAAATAGCGAACCACTGTGTAAAATAAAACTAGGCAAAAGAAAACATATTTGGGAAATTCCTTTGTTTAGAATTTGATCCAGATCATCTCTAAAATCTGATGGAATATTATTTGACTCAGACTTCAGCTCTTATCAATATCCATTCTTAAATTTTTGTGTGAAGTTGCTAACAAATCAATAAACAATGAAACAGATAATCAAACCAATGCTGGCAAAAAGAAGGTAAAGGAGAAAATTTGTTTATTATTAGATGTTTTCCTTATTTATTCTTTATTCCCTTTCTTATGTAACTCATTTTCCCCGTTTCCAATCCTCTGTGCAGAAATCATTTGACGCTCATCCTCGCAGGGAGAGCCAGGTCAGGCAGCTTGCCTGGATTGGAGATGGCGTATGGGTGTCCATCCGCTTGGACTCCACACTGCGATTGTACCATGCACTCACTCATCAGCACCTTCAAGATGTGGACATTGAGCCTTATGTCAGCAAGATGCTTGGTAACACTGTTCACTCTTTGGGTTTAATCTAAGCAGATGTTAAATGCATGTCATTTAAATTTATACGAGTCAGTTTAGACAACAATTGGATTTTGCACACTTCAGCTCAACAGCAATTGATCTTTGCTTTATGTTTGCTTTGACTCACAGGTACAGGAAAGTTGGGCTTCTCATTCGTTCGGATAACAGCTCTGCTGATTGGTGGGAACCGACTGTGGGTAGGAACAGGAAATGGTGTCATTATCTCCATCCCTCTGACTGAAAGTGAGTTATAATAGAGAATAACGTATTTGCTTGGTCAGTGAAGTAAAACTAACCATCTTTCTTTCATCTGTCGTAACGTCTTCAACACTGAATCTTGCGACATCTTTCTCCATTTCTTTCCTGCCGGCCCGACTCCTATATCTGCACCCCCCCACTCACTTTGTCTAATGGATGGATTTTGCTCTTGTACCTCCACCTCCCTTTCTCCCTTTTCTAAATCCCATAGCTGTAGTCCTACATCGGGGACAACTTCTTGGCCTGAGGGGTGAGTTTAGAGCCACCTGTCACCCTATAATCCTATTACATCTTCCATCTTTTCGTTCCATTCTTATAGTTTACACCAGGGTCACCAACCTTTTTGACACTGAGAGCTACTTCTTGGGTACCAATTAATGCGAAGGGCTACCAGGACGATACACACTTCTGAAATAACTAATTTGCTCAATTTACCTATAATTTTATGTTATTATTAATAATTAATGATATTCATCTATGTGACGATATTGATTTGATTAAAAAATAGCAAAAAAATTAGATGCAGCTCAATGGAGAGTGGCACTTTGGATCCACAGGCCTGTTCTAAAAATAGCAGTGAACAGGCCTGCGGGCACCTCATGTTGATCTTGCGGGCGACCTGGTGCCCGCGGGTACCATGTTGGTGACCCCTGGTTTACACCTTATTGTTTACCAGGATTTACATTAGAAGCTTTATGCATGACTGCACTCATTTATTTAATGGCTCTTTTTTATTCTGTTATCATAAATTTGACATATATGTGGCATGCATGTTTTTTTATTTGTATGTGCATTCATGATTTTCAGTAGCAAAGCTTCCTTTTATAGTTTCTTTTGTTGCATTTGATTCTAATACTTGCATATCGTCCTCTCTGGAGAGCCTGGATGACTCATTGCTCCTTTCATTAAAAGGGGAGTTTGTAATTTTTCAAATGTGCTTGTAAACCAGTAATAATAATGTAAAACTTGTAAAAATATTTGGTTGTGTAGTGGTTACATCCACCAAGATGGCCCTGGGTTTGAGTAACAGGTTTGAGTGTTACTATGAGGAGTTTTCTTCCACACTGCAAGTACTTTCACATTCGGCTAATTAGGTAAATTGCTCTTAGGTGTGAATGGTTGCGTGTGTGCTGGCCCTGCGATGGACTGGCGAACTGTCCAGGGTGTACCCCACCTTTGGCCACTGTTGGCTAAGATAGCCTTCCTGTGACCCTATCAGGATTAAGCTGTTCTGTAAATGAATTATTGAATGTACAGGGTTATGTTAGTTTCTTTACTACCTCAACGTACTTACTCTGTGGTAAGAAAAGTCTTGTCCATAAAATGTTTTTCACAGGTGAAGTTCATATTACAGCCAACAGAGGGCTGTAAAATTACAAACTGTTCCTTTAGGACTTGGCCTGCTAGTATTTTTTTTTTTTTATCTATAGGATTTATGTTTCTAATCGATTTAACTTATTTTTTTTCTAGCAAACAAGGTTTCTCCCACATCATCAGGAGGTGTAATTCACGTATATGCTGATGACAGCAGCTCAGACAAAGGCAACGGGAGCTTCATTCCGTACTGCTCCATGGCACAGGCACAGCTGTGCTTCCATGGACACCGGGATGCAGTCAAATTTTTCGTGTCAGTGCCAGGTGTGTGCCGACTTTCTTTTCATTGTCTATAATTCATTCTTCAGAAAATACTTAAATGAGTATTAAAATCATCTGTTTGTATTTATGTGTGTATTCATACGATGCATTGGGTAGCACAGTCGGGTCAGGGTTAGCATGTCTGCTGCATATCAAGAAGGTCCTGGGTTAAATACTCGGGCTCAGGCTGTTTTATGTTAAGTTTACATGTTCTCCTTATGCTTGAGTGGGCTTCCTCCGTGTACTCCGGTGTCCTCCCACAGTCCAAAGACATGCACATTAGACTAAGTGGCTGTTCCAGATTGACCTTAGATGAGTGTGTGGGTGTGTGTATATTGCCCTGCGATGACCTTGTAAGATTTAAAGGTGTGTACAATGTCTTCACCATTGTTGGCTAAGATAGTGTCTAGCCTCCACACGACCGTAATTGGATTAAGAAGTATGGAAAATGAGAGCGATTAAACTGTTTTTTTTTTTGTTTTTTTTCACCCCAGGCAATGTACTGGCCACCCTGAATGGAAGCGTCCTGGACAGTCCATCAGAGTCTCAGGGTTCTTCAGCCCCAGCAGAGACAGAAGCCCAGAGTGTTCATAATGTATTGGTCCTTAGTGGAGGGGAGGGTTACATCGATTTCCGCATAGGTAAGGAACACTGATATATACAGTACACAGAAGTACTGAAGCAAGTAGCAGCTTGAAGGGGAAGATAGAGTAGAAGTTACCATGACCATCATTCAGACATTCATTCCCATTACGACAGTTATATACCAGCTTACAAAATATCACCACAGTGCTTGCACGTGTACACGTACAGAGGAACAGCGGTACGAGTACAATGTCCACGCCACAAAAAAAAAAATCGGACCAATGTTATAGCAATTTCTCTTACATATGATGCACAGTGGAGCTCCGCTCTAATGTGATTTAACCTGTGTTGAACGTTATTGTGAATTTGATCTAATTTCTGGTCATTTTAATTCCAGGTGATGGCGAGGATGATGAGACTGAAGAGGCAGATGGCGAAGCCCCTCAAATTAAGCCAACATTGGAGAAAGCTGAAAGGAGCCATATCATTGTTTGGCAGGTGTCATACGTCCCTGAGTAATGCTATGAGACACTTAATGCCTGCTCTCCACATCTTGTAACTTTGGCCCCAAAATATTCTCTATGAAACCTTGTGTATTCCTACTAATGCCCCTTAAATTCTGTATGTAAGCTCTGTAACTACCCCATAAGGCCTGTATTTACCATCCCTAAATTGTAACTCTCCCCTGTATGTTGGCTGATTTGCCCATGTGACTGCCCTTTATTCTAATGCAGACAAGACTCCTGTACATCTTACAGCTCAATGGCAATTACAAATGCTTTCGATACGTCTACCTTTCACAGAATAACCCAGTTTTTGCCAAATATCAAAACACACTCCTTCTTACCTGCAGACCAGCTCACAGCTCACTGGATAGTCACTGTTATTCCAGATGGAATAAGGACAGGGGCTGTGATTGGTCAGAAAGGTTAGCAGAGACTGTTGGTTTGTATGATCCTTATTTAGGAACTTGTTTATATGATATAATAAGAAAAACAACAGGGAAAACACAAGGGATGTGTACAAAGGTGTATATATTGTGCCTCGATATGTAAACTTAAGTGTCATTTTCGTAGAATGATTGAATGCGAGATCACTGATGGCTCAGGAATGGAAATGATAAGACATTAGGAAAGCACATTTGACGATCTGCTGCAAACATTTCAAAGAAAACTGTTCCTGGCAGCAGATTAACTTTATACACAATCTTGGTAACTATGATGAAACGAACACGCAGAAAGTAAGACGTATCCATCAGGTAAGCTGTGAGCTGGCTTTATCTTTGACGTACACTGGGTTTTGTGGGTCTCACACACAAGTTGGGGTCTATAGTTGGCTGCTGGGTTGATTGACAGTTGATAAAAGACTGATCCGATCCTCTGTATGTAACACTATATGTTCTCTTATGTGTGGTTAAATAATGAATATTAAACATATTTGTGAAAAGATTAACTTGTGTGATCATCGTGTACAATTTAGCAGTTTATCTTAAATTAATATGTATTTTAGACAGTGTTTCTGTTTACTTTTATTTGATATTCATATTAGATTTAGACAGGTAAGGATAATTTTTTAATTCATTAAACCTTACTCTAGTTTGCCAAACCATTTATTCCTACTATAAGGGTACTGGAAAGGATGGAGCCCATCTCAGCCAACACTGGACATAGGCAAGGGCCAGCCAAGATGGATACAAGACCACTGCAGGTCAACACACACACACACACACACACACACACACACACACACACACCTAGGGGCAATTTGGAACAGTCAATCAGCCTAATGTGCCTGTCATTGGACTGTGGAAACCCATGTAAGCACAGGGAGACCATTCAAACAAACACCACACAAACTCCCCAGCCTGAGATTCGAACCTTGAATATCCTTTCTGTGAGGTGTACGTGCTAACAACTACACCACCTCAGATTCATGTACAGTACCTCAAAAACATGGACTTACAGGAAGCTTTAGGATTATAGCTAATACACAGTCATGTAACATACATAAAAAGTGAGTTGCTTTTCAAAATACTTTATTTTATAACAAAGCACACTCAGAATTTGGTCAGCAGAGCATAAACAGCTACTATACATTGTGGTTTAAAAAAAAGGCAACAAACCTGGAGTGTAAAAACAGCACAAATGTATGGCCTGTGGATGAGCAGACTAACATTATTGCCGTCCATACATAGAGCAACATCAACTCCTCATTATCTCCTCATACAGTACACATGCTGGGGGTCCCCCCCCCCCAAGTGTAACATGATAAACCTGTTGGTTATCTATAAGTCATGATTTTTAAAAATCCTTCTTTCTGAGATGATTTTCAGTGCTGTACTGTACGTGCACTTCGGTCAAGGTTAGAAATTCTGCGTTGCTTAAGCACTGGATTGTTTTTTCGGCTGAAATTTGTACTCATAAAAGTTATGAGTGGCGATAAATGGATTCTTTAATTTTTGGGCACCCTTGGGTAAAAACAAATAAAATGGATTTTTAAATGTATCAATAATAATAATACTACTAATAATAATAATAATTACAGGGTAAATATTGCAGGGTATAAATTTATTTCACTCTTTCAGGACTTGATTGATCAGAAATGTGATGCAGTGTCCTATACACCTGCTCCTCGATCACGATGCTGCCTATTTTTCTCATCTACACTGTATTTCATCATCTCTCGAGCTTCTATTAATTGTAATCATTATCATAGGAAAACAGTGTTATCATGAGAACTTGAGAAAATTATCCTGTTATCATGAGGAAAACAACATAAATCAATCAGGATTGGCAAAATAAAAAACCCTTATTTGAAAATGCCGTAATTATCTCAATATCTCAAGAAAAACTGAAGGGATTTCAATGATTTCAATACTGGGTTCTCTTAAGGATTTGTAGTTGTAAAACAGAAATGTTTGTTTCACTCTATTGCCAAGTGTTATCAGAGCATCCATAGTGCAAGTCTTTTGTATTGGTGTGTGTGTGATATTTATTACACAATCATACATACAGGGATCCCTCACTTTCCGTGGTTAATGGGGACTAAGATCCCCCCTGCAATCACCGAATTCCACAAAGTAGGATCGACCCCCCCATGACTGACAATGGGGCAGTGGTGGTCTAGTGGTATAGGGCGCTGGATCGCTGATCCAAAGGTTGGGGGTTCGAGTCCCAGTCTCCACAGGGTTGTCACTGTCCCCCCCAGTGCAGCTAACTGGGTTATCAAAGGTGGGCCATGTCTCTCACTGTCTATGTTGAGAGGCATGTAAAAGAACCATTGCTGACTTTCGTAAAGAGTAGCTGCAAAGTCATCAGCGTGTTTCTGTCCCTTGCTAAAAAGGGTTGTGACAGGAAGGGCATCTGACGTAAAAACCTCTGCCAAATCAAAACGTGCGAAAAAGATGATTTGATATATATATACACACACACACACACACACACAGAGTAATCCCTCGCTACTTCGTGCTTCAGTTTCTGCGGCTACAGTGCATATTGGGATTTTCAAAAATATTCATCGAAAAATAAGGAAATTAAGCAAAAATAGAGAAAAAGTTAAAGAAAATGCCCCAAAACCGCTAATTCTGCCAAACAAAAAAAAAGTTACATTTTTATGTGAGGTGCGCATCTGTATGTATTTATATTTTAGGAAAGTGAGGGATCCCTATATATATATACACACACACACACACACACACATATATACATACAGTATATATGCACACACACCCAAACCAGTGCTGCCATGCGACATCTCTACATTAAGTGTATACACCAGTCCACAATGCTGTGTAGATGTAGTACAGGGAAGGTGTTACTCGTAGATCCAGTGCTCAGTGCTCTCATCCCAGCAGACCAGCTCATGCTCTTTAAACCACAGGGAGATTTCTCTCTGAGCGCCCTCTATGGAGTCACTACCATGGATAACATTCCTGTAACACAACACAGCAATGAATAAGGACAAGTCAAAATAAACTAATATTTTATAATATGTTTATATATTCCTGAGGCCGAATTTAGACGTACAGTACTCTGTTTTCAGCAAATCATTACAAATCAACATTCAGTTGATTCATCAGTGAATGGTTTATTCGATCTAAAATATCTTGTAAATTTTTTTTAACTTTCATGGTTTAGGGGTATAAAGAATAACTCAACTCATGAGAAACACAAGGTTGTAAGTCACATTGGTATTGTTTGGTATTGATTTAGAAAAAAAAAAAAAAACATTTAACAAAAATTGCCTAAAAAAAATCCAATAATTTTTCTGTTTTTCAGAATTTTTGCAGTGAAACGAATGTGCATGAAATAACAACACTCACTATTTCACTTTTATTTCACTCTTGTCACGTATGACCTTATATTGCTCATGGGATGAACTTTAGTGAAGAAACTAATAAAATTAATGTAATCTACCCCAATGTGCAAGGAGTAGCTCCAAAATTCTGGTTCAGGAATATCAAGCGATTTACAGAAAATTGATGACAATTTAGTCTCACTTATTTGCTGAATGGCTTAATTCTACTATGGCTGCAGTGAGACTAGTGCCTACCAGGCAGGGTACACCCTGAACAACGCGCAGACCATCTGAGAGCAACACTCGCACAAATTGGAAAAGCAATTTACCTTAATGAGCATGTCTTTGGCCTCTGGGAAGAAATTGGAATACCCAGAGGAAATCCATGCAAACATGAGGAGAGAACATGCAAACTCCACACAGAAATGCCAGAGCCCAGGACCCTCTTGCTGCGAGACACATGCACTGACAACTGCCTCACTGTGCTGCCATTTTTAAAGTTTGTATAATGTAATATTGGATCACAGCATTTTTGTGTAGCAACAATAAGCATTGTTCATGTCATTTAGCTTGTTTTTGTCAGTATTTACACACAAATATGCTGCGAAATATTCTTCGCCCTTTGACCTGTGTGTGTAGAGAAGTAGGTGAGAGTAAACATGCAACACTGAGGTCACAGAATCATGGTACAAACCTGGCAAAATGCATGAATATATATTATATATATATAACAAATACCAATTAGTTTTTCAGCTGGACTTTAAATGAAAGGGGGAAAACAGCACTGTGACTGATACTTTATCAGCCTACTGAGTCTACCTGTCGAACAGGTAACTACTGTATTTACCGGAATATAAGTTACTCTGAAGTACAAGTCGCATTGGCCAAAATATGCATAGTAAAGAAAAAAAACAAAAAAAACACAAGTCGTACGGGACTATAAGTCACAAACTCGTGGAAACCGTCGACCCTGGTTTAGAAATCTGCTGGCAGTTTATGTAACATTGTGGTCCTCACTCTGATGATAGCAGGGTGGTTGCTTTACATGAAGCGGTAACACCAAGAACGTCCTCACGCAAAGTCATTTATATTCATCTCCTTGACAACTACCTGGATGTGGAGACACAACTGCACTGTTGACAAGCCTCTCCCTGAGACACGTTGCTCAAGCCCCCATGTACACACTTGTTCCTCTAGCTGTGGCCATCTAGCTTTAAGCCCGTGATGAGCATATTTCACTACTTGCAGCTTGTAATCCACAGAATAGGATTTTCTTTTTGGGACCTTTTCTTCAGTGGTACAAGATGAGTAGGCACTGGTAGCCAAGCCTAGAGTGCCCTCTTAAGGTTTTGAGTGTAAAAATAACAAACATGTGAAATTATGTTTTTATTATGACGAATAGAATATGTAATAATTTCACATATATCTGGAGTATAAGTCACACCTTCAGCCCAAGTATGAAAAAAAGTGTGACTTGTAGTCTGGAAAATACAGTATAAATAAAACAGTAACAGCCAAGGCACATAATCTCATGATTTGTCCACTCTTGTGGTGGAATAGTTCTTGCTAATTTTGGTACCCAGTCCCCAAGCTATGCTTTCAGTATGTTAAAGGGATTCTGTGACTATGGCAGTGGTGGTCTAGTGGATAGGGTGCAGGATCACTGATCCTAAGGTTGGGGGTTCGAGTCCCCACAGGGGTGTCACCCCCAGTGCAGCTAACTGGGTTATCAAAGGCGGGCCGTGTCTCTCACTGTCTATGAGAGACATGTAAAAGAACCATTGATGACTTTTGTAAAGAGTAGCTGCAAAGCCGTCAGCGTGTTTCTGTCCTTTGTTAAAGGGTTGTGACAGGAAGGGCATCCAACGTAAAAACCCATGCCAAATCAAATGTGCGAATCAGATGATTTGCTGTGGCGACTCTCGAGAACGGGAAAAAGCCGAAAAGAAGAAAGGGATTCTGTGACTGACCGGCCCACTTCCACGCAGTAATCTCCACGGATAGTTCCAGGAAGAGAATCAGCAGGGTTCGTCTCTCCGAGCATCTTTCTAGATGTCTTCACTACGTCCAATCCTTGCCATACCTGTGTGAAATGGACCAGATTGTGGTGGCTCACACAATTCCTAAATAGGTTCTCAAGCACAGGATATAATTACGTAGACTATCTAGTGTGGAGGAGAACAGAAATAAACTCTAGAGCAGTGCTTCTCAATTATTCCCCCCCAATATAAATAGTGTTACAGTTGAAAATTGTTATAAGTAATCCTCTGCATAACTGGTCTGGTACCTTCTGAGGTAGGACGACTCTTGGCAACCTGCCATGAAGGATAACGCCTTGATTATCATCTTCATGGAGGTTTTCTTGACAAGATTAGTGCAGTGGTTTGCCATTGCCTTCTGCACGATGTGAACCTATGGGCAATTTAAAACAGCCAATTAACCTACTGTACATGTTTTTGAACTGTGGGAGGAAACCGGAATACCCGGAGGAAACGCACGCAAGCACGGGGAGAACATGCAAACTCCACACAGAAATGCCCAGGCCGGGAATCGAACCCAGGTCTTCTTACTGTGGGGCGGACATGCTAACCACTATGCCATCGTGCCGCCCTCTGCATAACACTTTATCCTTATTAACATAAATCCTTATTATCATTATGGAATACAAATAAACGAAGAAATATAGATCAATTGCCAACTAAGAATAACTTTATTAAATATTTTTTACTCTTTAAACAAAAAGATTTAAAGTGCATCAATTTGCTTGAAATAAAAAGTATACTTATTTAAACTGTAAACATTTTTGACCAACAATTTGAACCATTTGATACTGAAAAATAAAATAAAATAAAATCAATAAATAATAAATTAAAACTGATCAGCAATATTAACTCAGGAGCAGAGTATATAAAAAACTTTAACCTACAAAACAAAAATGAATAAAACAATGTATTATTTTTATTATTTTTGTCAAAATGATTAAGTCCAGATTGATGGCTATAATGAGCACATTTCCAGTGCACAGCTTTTCGAAGCCAGGTTTAAAGCACGATACTGAACGCTCAGTGCTGAACTGGGACCTGCACTTATTTTCACAGCAGTGACATCATCCAGCATGACAGAGACCGTGTCTGCTGCAGGTCGGATCATCGCTGGTTTGCTGGAGTAGCATTCACAAAGCGGGATGATTGTTGGCAATATTCGGCACGTTTTGGCTGAAAAAATTAATGCGGCTCATCACGTGATCGGGGTGTGATGTCTTTAAGTGACGCCTGAATTTATTTGGGTTCATGCTGTCTGCTGCTATTGTTTTCAGACACAGTAAACACAGCGGTCTTTCCTCGTTTCTTACTGTAGCACAGTGAAGCCAGGTGCTACATCAACTTCATCATACCTCCTCGACTTAGCTTTTAGGAGACTTTAGTTTCTCTCATTGTCTCAGTCTCTCTCTGCCTCGCTTTCCGTTCCTGTTAAAAATTTCCATGGTGGGTTTATTAACTTCACTAGTTATTTTACCTCTGGGCATACTCTAACAGTAAGGAAGCCACTGACACCTGCTGTAGTGGATGTAGAATTACACTTTATCCTAATACGGCCAAAAAAAAAGCATGTTCCTTGGGGTCACACGCCCCCCCGGGCATTGCACCACTATTTGAGAACCACTGCTCTAGAGGGATATGTGTGCGTGTGGGTGTCTTACCATTGCTACAATAGGACCAGAGCTCATGTACTTCACCAGGCCTTTGTAGAATGGCTTCTCCCTCAATTCCATGTAGTGCTCGCTCAACTGCTCTTCAGAAGCCTGAATAGCCAAAAACAAAAACAGCACGCACGCACACACGCACCTTGTGTTATACCCTACAAAAAGTTTCTTGAATGGATTGTCAAAATGTAAAAAATAAATAAGTCTGGAATTGTTGGAATTTCCTACAAGAAAATTAAAGAAAGCCCTCCAAATTCTCCTGTTTTTAACTTACATTTTCAAAGTTGCAATGTGTTCGATAGATTGCATCAACCCATTTTAAAAAGCTGTTAGTAGTTAGCTTAACTCTTCATTAAAGTGTGTAATTGTGATAACAGAACATGGATGCCTTAGTTGTAAAAAGATAATGGTAAAAATAACAGTATACAGTTATTGAACTGAGTGAACAGTGATGGCTCAATGGTTTAGGCTCTGGCATACTTACTTTTTCCAAAGAACAGGGGTTCAAGTCCTAGTACCACCAAGCTGACACTGTTCGGCCCTTTACCCTCAATTAAATTAAAGACGCTCTGGATAAAGGCATCAGCCAAAATGCTATAAATGTAACTTACTCAGATGTTTACTTGTGAATAAAATAACGCTGGCCAACACACATAAAACCATTCACACTCACACCTAGGGGCAATTTGGAACAGCTAGTTGGTCTCGTGTGCATGTTTTTGGATAGTCAAAAACTAGAGTACCCAGAGGAAACCGAGGAGGCACAACGAAAACATGTAAACTCCACACAGAACTGCACTGTGCAATTTAATCTGTATTAACTCTTATTAAAATCTAGATTTTGTTGTGGTTTTCACTAGTAACATGATACCCACCTCAGTATGATGCGCTCTCATAAGCATGGTAGTTATGTGTACTCTATAGAAATACTAAATAATCTATATAAACACACACACACACACACACACACACACACACACACTATTCCATACCTGCAGGAATTTCAGGCCAACCAGTTTAAATCCTTTTATTTCAAAGCGGCGGATGATTTCTCCCACTAGCTTTCTCTGGACCCCATCTGGCTTCACAGCGATGAAAGTCCGCTCGTTCACACCTGTCCATCCTGAAAATCCAAACACCAGTCAAACGTCTCAACAAACTCAACTTTAATTTGATTCATTGAGGGATCGGAATTCCAGATGAGCTCAAATGTACCCACATTTATTCAACATTTACTGAATGAAACAACTTTAAAAACTAAAGCGTTATTCCTTTCTCATTCTCTCACTGTCTCTCGTGTGCGTGCTGCGGGCCACACCCACAAGACGTGAATTCAAAGCGCATTCCCTGCTTGACCATTTACTGAATTAAAACAATTTAAAAAAAACTAAACTAAAAACTAAAGCGTGAAGCTTCCTTCTGTCTCTATCTGGGAGGCCAGCGGGGCAGGATGTTGAGAGACAGCCAATGAGAGAGCAACTTGCGCGTCGTGTGAAATTTTGATTGGCGCTTTTGAATTTTGAATTTCTTTTCGTAAGGGGGGGTTGTTTCGTATCTCCGGGACGGAAACTCGGGAAAATGGTTTTCGTAACCCGGAGATTTCATACACAGGGGTCTTTGTAAGTTGGGGGCCGACTGTATGTAATAATATAAAATAAATAATAATGAAATTAAGGAAGAATATGGGAAAAAGTTAAGGAAAATGCCACAAAAACAAGGACAATTATTAAAAAAAAAAAAACCCTAAACCAACACAAGACAAAAAAAAACCACAACCCAAAACCTCCCATCAAAACGAGTTACATTGTTGCACCTGTGTGCGCGCGCATCTGCACACGCACGTATGTTTGTCGACGTCTTCTCATGCAATACCATCTATATGTGTGTGTATTTAGATTTTATTTACATCTTGTTATTTTTTAATGTTTCATTGTTATTATAAGCATTTATAGCATTATTGAATATGTATACGGGGGATTGATCCTACTTCGTGGAATTTGGTGGTTGCGGGGGATCTCGGTCCCAATTAACCACGGAATGTGAGGGATCCCTGTGTGTGTGTGTACACACACACACACACACACACACACTATATATATATATATATATATATATATATATATATATATATATATATATATACACACACACACACACACACACACACACACACACACACATACAGTGGTATGAAAAAGTATTTGAACCTTTTGGAATTTCTCACATTTCTGCATAAAATCACCATCAAATGTGATCTGATCTTTGTCAAAATCACACAGATGAAAAAACAGTGTCTGCTTTAACTAAAACCACCCGAACATTTATAGGTTTTCATATTTTAATGAGGATAGCATGCAAACAATGACAGAAGGGGGAGGAATAAGTAACTGAACAATCACATTTAATATTTTGTGCCCCCCCACTTTGGCAGCAATAACTTTGACCAGTCACTTCCTGTAGCTGCAGCTCAGTCTGGCACATCGATCAGGACTAATCTTGGCCCATTCTTCTTTACAAAACTGCTGTAGTTCCGTCAGATTCCTGGGATGTCTGGCATGAATTGCTGTCTTGAGGTCATGCCACAGCATCTCAATGGGGTTCAAGTCTGGACTTTGACTTGGCCTCTCCAGAACGTGCATTTTGTTCTTCTGAAACCATTCTGAAGTTGATTTACTTGTGTGTTTTGGATCATTGTCTTGTTGAAGCATCCCTCCTCTTTTTAGCTTCAACTGTCTGACAGATGGCCTCAGGTCATCATCAGAATGGAACCTGCCTTAGTATTTTGGATACTTCTAGTTCAGAACCTTTGCCATCCAAAGAGCCATTTGGACCCGTTTTCCACATTAAAGAAAACACTGGGAGCCACAAATCCTTTTTTGACATTTAAAATCAAATAACACTGCATGTAATGTTTTTCCCCTTTTTCCTTCATGTTAATATAAAACAACAAAGTGTTGCATTGATTTAAACAACTGCAGAAGACAATTAAATTACAATTCTGCTTGCAACAAAAAAAAAAAAAAAAAAAAAAAAAAATTATATATATATATATATATATATATATATATATATATATATATATATATATATATATTCGCTCACCTCCCAGTGACCCCAATTAGGATTAAGTGGTTCAGAAAATGAATGAATGTGTTCGAGTCCTTCTTGTATTTTTATAAAGAAAAAGAATATCTATCCCACGAATTGAGGGACGGGGTGCAGCCAGATGTGATAATCATCACTCCCTTTGTGGGACATTCTTTTTCTATATTAGTGTTGTTTTGTAATAGTTCTAATTTACAAAAATGACAGCAACACAGAAAGCAGATGAAGACTTATTTTAAGAAGGAGCCTGCTCAACATTCTTTTAAATATTAATGCTTAATACTTCACTGACCATTCTCAGAGTGGAGACTGAACCAGACCCAGGTCTTTTATTTTGTCACTGGAGGAGAGTTATTTATTTCGGAGATTGCTGTGTATAAACAAATCTCATCCAAATCTAGTTTTTCAGTTATTATTCCAGTACAGTACTGTACCTAAGTTAGTGTGTGAAATATTATGTTCTGTAGCATGTTATTCAAGTGCGCAGTAACCACGTCATGTCATTTCAGGCACTCCATCGAAAGTAGCTGCTTGTCGCAAGTGACCCACAGACCTTGCGAGACGAAGTGCAGCTTGTTCAGACTTCCGATCTTTCAAGTGAGCAAGTCATGGTTAAGCACTGAACAAGTATTCAATGTGCACTTGCTCACTTGAAAGATCGGAAGTCTGGACAAGCCACACTTCGTCTCACAAGCTCCGTGTGTCACTTGCGACAAGCGCCTACTTTCAGTGGAGTGCGTCACATAATGCAATGCAAAGTAAATATAATGCAATGCCGCCCTCTAGTGGGCATTTTTGAAAACTACAGTGCTGTATGTTTAAAGGAAATGGTATGTTGAAAATGTGTTTTTTTATATATACAGACGCTCCCCGACTTACGTTGATCCGTTTTGTTTTTTCGATTTTACAGGTTTTTTTTTTTTTTCAAAAAAAGGGTCAAATTTTGAGTTTAGACGTACCTACGTAGTCCGCTGACGTAATGACGCTCTGTCCATTGTTTACAAACGACAGACTGAACATGCCCCTCCTTCCCAGTTCAGTTATATATATATATATATATATATATATATATCTCAGTTATATAGCATGTTACCCTTGTGTTAAGACGTTGTCTTTGTGATCTCTGTGTTTACACTGTTTTGCGGACCCTAAGCAGATATGGTTTGTCAGAAACGTAAGCCTACTAGCATGGGTGCAAGTCTCATACACAGAAATGAATTAACTATCTGCTCAGATCGTTGCAATCTACCATGCATACTCAGTTAAGCAAAGAGAGTTGTAAAATGAATGAAAACCCATATCCAGAAAAGAAAGAGAACTCTCCGTTCTGCTGTGGCATTTTCCTTCACCTTTTCTTTCTTAATTTCCTTATCTTTTATTTATTTCGATGGGGGAAAAAAAAAAAAAAAAAAAAAAAAAAAAACGCGATGCACTGAAGCCGTATAAATTGAAGCTCGAAGTAGCGTGGGATCCCTGTGTGTGTGTGTGTGTGTGTATATATATATGGAGAACGCTCCCTCGGGAGACTCACTCGTTGTCTTGGGAGACTTCAACGCCCATGTGGGCAACGATAGTGTGACCTGGAAGGGTGTGATCGGTAGGTACGGCCTCTCCAGTCTGAATCCGAATGGTGTTTTGTTGTTGGACTTCTGTGCTCGTCACAGTTTGTCTATCACGAACACCATGTTCAAACATAAGGGTGTACATAAGTGCACTTGGCACCAGGACACCCTAGGTCACAGTTTGATTATTGACTTTGTAGTCGTGTCATTGGACTTGCGACCATATGTTCTGGACACTCGGGTGAAGAGAGGAGCTGAGCTGTCTACCGATCACTACCTAGTGGGGAGTTGGCTTCGGTGGTGGGGGACGTTGCCTTCCAGACCTGGCAGGCCCAAGCGTGTAATCAGGGTCTGCTGGGAACGTTTGGCGGAGTCCCCTGTCCGAGAGGCCTTTAACTCCCACCTCCGGCAGAGCTACAACCACGTCCTGGAGGAGGACATGGAATCCGAATGGGCCATGTTTCGTGCCTCCATTGCTGAGGCGGCAGCCCATAGCTGTGGCCGTAAGGTTGTCGGTGCTTGTCGTGGCGGTAATCCCCGAACCCGGTGGTAGACACCTGCGGTGAAGGAGGCCGTCCAGCTGAAGAAGGAGGCCTATCGGGTTTTATTAGCCTGGGGGACTCCCGAGGCAGCAAACGGGTACCGGCAGGCCAAACAAGCTGCAGCCGAGGCTGTCGCAGATGCAAAATCTCGGGCGTGGGAGGAGTTTGGTGAGGGCCTAGAGAGTGATTATTGGTTGGCCTCAAAAAGGTTCTGGACCACCATCCGACGCCTCAGGAGGGGGAAGCAGTTCTTCACAAACACTGTTTACAGTGGAGGTGGGGAGCTGCTTACCTTGATTGGGGATGTCGTCGAGAGGTGGAGGGAATACTTTGAGGACCTCCTCAATCCCACCAACACGCCCTCCGTGGAAGAGGAAGACCCTGAGGGTTCGGGTGAGGGTCCGCCCATCACTGGAGTGGAGGTCACTGAGGTTGTCAAAAAGCTCCTCGGTGGTCGAGCTCCGGGGTTGGACGAGATCCGCCCGGAATATCTCAGGGCTCTGGATGTTGTAGGACTGTCTTGGTTGACACGTCTCTGCAACATCGCGTGGTCATCAGGGGCTGTACCTCTGGATTGGCAAACTGGGGTGGTGGTCCCAATTTTTAAGGTGTTCCAATTATCAGGGAATTACACTCCTCAGCCTACCTGGGAAAGTCTATGCAGGGGTACTAGAGAGGAGGATCCGACCGATAGTCAAACCTCGGATTCAGGAGGAACAATGTGGTTTTCGTCCCGTCCGTAGCACTCTTGACCAACTCTATACGCTCCACAGGATTCTGGAGGGAGCATGGGAGTTCGAGTCCAAGTCATGGTTTTCAGTCGGACAATGGTGGAATGCACTCTCCGGGTCGGGAATGAGGTCCTGCCCCAAGTGGAGGAGTTTAAGTATCTTGGGGTCTTGTTTACGAGTGAGGGAAGGATGGAGCGAGAGATCGACAGACAGATCGCTGCAGCCTCTGCTGTTAAGCGGTGCCTGTACCGGTTCATCGTGGTGAAGAAGGAGCTGAGCCGCAAGGCGAAGCTCTCAATTTACCAGTCGATCTACATTCCAACCCTCACCTATGGTCACGAGCTTTGGGTAATGACCGAAAGAACAAGATCACGGATACAAGCGGCTGAAATGAGCTTCCTTCGCCGGGTGGCGGGGTTCTCCCTTAGAGATAAGGTGAGAAGCTCTACCATCCGGGGAGAGCTCGGAGTAGATCCGCTGCTCCTCCGCATTGAGAGGGGCCAGTTGAGGTGGCTCGGGCATCTGGTCAGAATGCCCCCCGGACGCCTCCCTGGTGTGGTGTTTTGGGCATGTCCAACCGGGAAGAGACCCCGGGGTCGACCAAGAACACGCTGGAGGGACTATGTCTCTCGGCTTGTCTGGGACCGCCTTGGTGTCCCCCCGGGAGCGTTGGAGGAAGTGGCTCGGGAGAGGGACGTCTGGACCTCTTTGCTTAGGTTGCTGCCCCCGTGACCCGACCCTGGACTAAGCGGAAGATGATGATGATGATATACACACTGCATATATGTAAGAGAGAGCGAGAGAGCAAGAAGAAGAGTTTGAAACGCCATCCTTTCGCTCATCTGTAAATCTTTGTTCACAAGTTGAAGTCAAGTTTCTTGTAGTTCAAATGTTCAGATCTTACAGTTTATAATGAGAGTTCTATCATCTGCAGCATTCCATCCGGTTAGTTTCAGATACTTCATTTCTATATCAATGGATTACAAATGTTGAATCCAGGTTGACTTTTAAGTGAAGTCTCCAGACACTGTGTGTGTGACTTAAGTGCAATTTGAGTCCATGTCACAAAATCAAGACTCTCTCTCTCCCGTGTACACAACAAAAACCACACTGAATAGAACTTTAAAAATAAAATTATCTATTCCAGTGGATAGACATCAGAATAGCAGCTGCTTCTGAAATCAGGCAGGAATGACTTTGTACACACTAAAACCAGGGTAGCTAACATTAGCACTAGGATTTTTATAAACTTTCCCTCTCACTGAAACCGGAGTCATGACTCACTGTCAACCTCTTTGCTCTCTGGAGTTTCTTGTCGAGGCCTCTTGCCACGGTTCTCTAGAACGGCTAAAGAACGCTTCATTCCGATGTCGTTGCAGGGTATAAAGAATACAACAGCTACATGGCAGCTCTGTTTTAATGTCCAGCTTCACAAGACTCTTGGATACATGGGAAATGTTGTTCATTGGTAAACACATCAGACACCAACAGAATATAAAACACAACTACACAGTAAATACAAAATACACAACTACAACTAACATGAACACCAGGACTGGTGTTGGACACACACACCTATCTATCTCTCACCCATGTGCTGCTGTAAGGTTTATTGCTGCATATCCTTTTTATTAAAACTTGTAATACAACAGTGTTGCACACCACCGCCATGTTATTTAAACAATAATGAACCAGATTTGCATTTCAGGCAAATGAATACGGTGGAGAAACAGACGCAGTGATGGCTTCAGAGAGCAGAGACTTCATTCCTGTTTGGGTTTTCATTCAGACGTTTATGTACCCTCTGGATTCAGAACACTGAAGTTATGGGGGAAAATGTTTTAGCCATGACATCCGGGTAATAAAAGAGTCTCGACATCACACTGCACTAGGATCTCCAAATATATTTAAATAATGTCTCATGCAGGGCGGGATCAGAAAACTCAATCTCTCTCTCTCTCACACACACACACACTTTCACTTTCACTTATTTACTACTGAACTGTTCAACCTTACTGGGGTTGCAAAGAGACAACACACACACACACACACACTTTTGTGTGTGGTTCAGATATGTTAAAGAAAATAAAACTGAGAGCCATGTTGTCATGATGATTCAAACACCGGTGCCTCAGAGCATCAACGCCAGACAACTAATATGAACAGATTATTATAATAATACACTCACTACTTTACTTTATTACAGGGGTCAAGTTCCAGTTGAGGGTGGCCCTGTGATGTAGGGGTTAACATGTCCTCCTCAAAACAAGAAGGCCCTGGGTTCACCATTTCTGTATGGAGTTTTCAGTCTCCTCTGGACTTCCAGTTTCCTCCCACAGTCCAAAAGCATGCACATTAGGCTGATTTACCTAAATTGCTTTTTAGGTACGAATGGCTGTGTGTTGCTCTGTGATGGTCTGGAAAGCTGATTAGGGGGTGCCCAGCCTTTGGCTACAGATGTCTGAGATAGGCTCCGACCTCCTGATAGACCCTAATAATAGGATTAAGCAATTCAGCAAATGAGTGAACGTTCCAGTTGAGCATCCAGTGTGTGTGTTTTTATACAAGTACTGGTTTCTTAGTTGTTGTTTTTGTACATACATACACAGAGAGAGAGAGAGAGAGAGAGAGAGCATCACTGTCATTATCTGATGTGCTACATCTGCATTATGTGCTCTCTGCATAAGCAAAAAATGGGCATGAAGATGTAACTCAGGTGTGTGAGAGAGTGATAGTGATAGAGAGTGATAAAGAGGGTGATAGAGTGAGTGACAGAGACAGTGATAGAGTGAATGAGAGTGAAAGAGTGAATGAGTTAATTAGAGTGATAAAGTGATAGCGTGAATGAGAGTGATAGAGTGAATGAGAGAGCCAAGTACTAGACACACACTAAAGCCAGGTCGCTCAGCTTAGCTAGCACACACCGCTAATTACACACACGTATTAAACTAATGAAGGTTCATGGCAGCTTTCTGAATTAAACCGCTCACTCTGGTGAAGCTCAGTCCTCAGAAAGCACTCACCTGACTTCAAGATATAAGCGAAGAACGTCAAGAAAAGACAAATCATGTCTGTGACTCGAGCAGCTCCTCAACCAGGAGTCTTCCGCGGGCACGTCGGAGAAAGAAAAAGAAATACAGTACAGTAAAGCGCAGGCGTCCTCGACCGCATGAACGTCAGTGCGCGTGCACGGATCTGCTGGAACTGGTGCGCGCACTCAGCGCATGCACTCGCGAGGAGGGATTAGCATTATGAATAGCATGTTTACAAACGCTATAGCAGTAAGCACGTCCGCCACACAACAAGCTCCTGTGTCTGAGTGCTCGGGTCGGGCGTTTCTTGAGTGGAGTGGTGTTGTTGTTCTTGCTCGTGTGGTGGGTTTCCTCCGGGTTGTCCGTATTCTTCCCAGTCAAAAGACAATATAGATGAAGTTAACTGGCTAGTTACAATTGCCCTCGGTGTGAATTTGAGTGTGAATGTTTGTTGCCCTTGCAGTGAGCTGGTGAGCTGTTCAGGGTGAACTTAACATTCACCCAGTGACAGCTGAGGTAAGCTTTACTTGTCACGTCTTTACTTAGGTTGCTGCCACCGCGACCCGACCCCAGATGATGATGATGATGATGATGACGATGATGATCATCAAGCGTACATGTTTTACATGGTAATATCATGTTGTGTCTTCTTTTCCTTTCAGCTGTTCCCTTCAGGGGTCGCCACAGCGAATCATCTTCCTCAATCTCACCCTATCCTCTGCATCTTCTTCTCTTATACCAACTACCTTCATTGCTCCTTCACCACATCCATGAATCGTCTCTTTGGTCTTTCTCTAGGCCTTTGCCTGGTAGTTCCAACCTCAGCATCCTACTACCAATATATTCACTATCCCTCCTCTGTACATGTCCAAACCATCTCAATCTAGTCTCTCTGACTTTGTCTCCAAAACGTCTTACATGTGCTGTCCCTCTGATGTACTCATTCCTGATCCTATCCATCCTCGTTACTCCCAAGGAGAATCTCAACATTTTCATTTCTGCTACCTCCAGCTCTGCCTCCTGTCTTTTCCCTAGGGACACTGTTTCTAAACCATACAACATCGCTGGTCTCAACACCATCTTGTACACTTTTCCTTTCATACTTGCCGATACCTTCCTATCACACATCACACCGGACACTTTTCTCCAACCATTCCAACTTGCCTGCACATGCTTCTTCACCTCTTTTCCACAGTCTCCATTGCTCTGGATTGTTGAGCCAAAGTACTTAAAATCCTCCACCTTCTTTAGCTCTGCTCCCTGTAACCTCACCGTTCCTCTTGGGTCCTTGTCGTTCACACACATGTATTCTGTCTTACTGAGGCTAGCCTTCATTCCGCTCCTTTCCACGGCATACCTCCACCTCTCTAGATTTTCCTCCACTTGTTCTCTGCTCTCAATGCAGATCACAATGTCATCTGCAAACATCATAGTCCATGGAGATTCTTGTCCAACCTCATCTGTCAGCCTGTCCATCACCATCGCAAACAAGGGGCTCAGAGCTGATACTTGATGGAGTCCCACCTCCACCTTGAACTCTTCTGTCACATTGACAGAACACCTCACCACTGTCTTACATCTCTCATACATGTCCTGCACCATTCTAACATACTTCTATGCCACTCCAGACTTCCTCATGCAATACCACAGTTCCTCTCTCGACACCTCGTCATATGCTTTCTCCAGATCCACAAAGACATAATGCAGCTCCTTCTGACCTTCTCTGTACTTCTCTATTAACATCCTCAAAGCAG
Organism: Plotosus lineatus; assembly: GCA_024760905.1. NCBI lineage: Eukaryota > Metazoa > Chordata > Actinopteri > Siluriformes > Plotosidae > Plotosus > Plotosus lineatus. Next base: position 25,844,040 of record CM045738.1, read on the forward strand.
ACACTGCATCTGTAGTGCTCTTTCTTGGCATGAAACCAAACTGTTGTTCAAAAATGCTGACCTCTGCCCTTAGTCTAACTTCCAATATTCTTTTCCATAACTTCATCGTATGGCTCGTCAACTATATCCCTCTGTAGTTGCCACAACTCTGCACGTCTCCCTTGTTCTTAAATATGGGCACCATCACACTCCTCCTCCATTCCTCTGGCATCCTCTCACTCTCAAAGACCTTGTTGAATGTTCTTGTCAGAAAATCTACTGCTACCTCTCCTAGGCACTTCCATACCTCCACCGGTATGTCATCAGAACCAACTGCCTTTCTATTCTTCATCCTCTTCAATGCCCTCCTCACCTCACTCTTACTAATCTTTTCTACTTCCTGGTCCTCAAAAGTCACCCCTTCTACTCTTTTTTTTTTTTTCTCTCTCTCTCATTTTCCTCATTCATCAGTTCTTCAAAGTACTCTTTCCATCTTCTCAGCACACTTCTGTCATCAGTCAATACATTTCCCTTTCTGTCCTTTATCATTCTAACTTGTTGCACTTCCTTCCCATCTCTATTTCTCTGCTGTGATAACCTGTAAAAATCATTTTCTCCCTCCTTACTGTCCAACTTATCATACAAGTCTTCATACACCCTCTGTTTTGCCTTTGACACCGCTACCTTTGCCTTACGCTGTTTCCCTGTACTCCTGTTTACTCTCTTCAGTCCTCTCAATGTCCCACTTCTTCTTCGCTAACCTCTTCCTTTGTACACACTCCTGCACTTCCTCATTCCACCGCCAAGTTTCCTTTACTTTCCTTCCAGATGACACACCAAGTACAACTGTGTCCCTGATCACATTAGCTGTATTTGTCCAGTCATCTGGAAGCACTTCCTGACCACCCAAAGCCTGTTTCAACTGCTTCTTGAAGACAACACAACACGCTTCCTTTTTCAGCTTCCACCACTTTGTCTTCTGCTCTGCCTTTGCCTTCTTTATCTTCCTCATCATCAGTGCCATCCTACACACCACCATCCTATGCTAATTGGCAACACTCTCACCTACTACTACTTTGCAGTCACTGACTTCCTTCAAATTGCATCACCTCCACAAGATGTAGTCTACCTGTGAATATCATTTTGTGTACCTTTTACATGTTATTTTAAGTACACTGTTGAACCTACAGGGGCAACGGGGGTGGGGGTAGGGGGGTTGTAAGATGCTGGATTACTTGATCCTGAGGACAGGGGATCACGTCCCACTGGGGAGACAGCAGTGACAACCCACTATCACCGGGTTGTCACTGCTGTCCCCCCAGTGCAGCTAACTGGGTTATCAAAGACCAGCCATGTCTCTCACTGTCTATGGTGTAATGTTCATGTAAAAGAACCATTGCTGACTTTCAAAAAGAGTAGGCTGCAAAGAAGTCAGCGTGTTTCTGCCCCTTGCTAAAGGGTTGTGTCAGGAAGGGCATACGACGTAAAAACCTATACCACATCAAACGTGCAAATCAGATGATTTGCTGTGCTGACCCCTGTAAAAGGGAAAAAGCCGAAAGGAAAAGAAGAGAAGACTTTGGTTATCAAAGTGGGCAGTGGTGGTCTGGTGGTGAAAGGTGCTGGATTGCTGTTCTGAAGGTTGGGGGTTCGAATCCCACTCTCCACAAGGTTGTTACTGCCCCCCCCCAACTAACTGGGTTATCAAAGGTCGGCCATGTCTCTCACTGTCTATGATGAGAGGCATGTAAAAGAACCATTGCTAACTTTCGTCAAGAGTAGGCTGCCTAGCCGTCAACCTGTTTCCGCCCTGCAATGGCCTGGCAAGCTGTTCAGGATGTACTCTGCCCTCGCCCCGAGTCAGGCTGAGATGTGCGCCAGCCTCCCCGTGACGCTAATTAGGATTAAGCCTTTCAGAAAATTAATAAATAACACCCAAGCCTATTTGTATGTACCCATTGGGCTTCACCTCATAGCAAGAAGGTCTTAGGTTCAAATCCCGTCCTTTGACTTTACCGTAATGTCTGTTCTCCCTGCACTTGCGTGGGTTTCCTCACACATCCAAAAGACATGCACATTGGGCATGGTGTAGGTGTGTTGCCCAGTGTTGATTGAGAAATGTTTAATTTTACAAGTTTGTCTTTAGTATCTTGATTTTATTGATAAATAATGCAAATGATGTTATCAGTGCATGCACAGTAATGAAAATCACAGAGAGTGATTGCTCTTTCCTCATTAATGAAACACAACAGTTAAATTGTATTCAGGTCATTCTTTAGCAGCCTTACTCAGTGGAATAGACCTTTTACAGTTCAAATCGTTAACCCAAACAGAACCAATTTCCTTTCCCAAACATGTCTACTCATATTATACATGGCATGTTTATTAGACACAACGTTTAGACAAGAGCAAGGTAAGAATTTGGGCAGGAAAAGCTCGTCACTGTGAGAAGAGCTTCCAATTTGAGGAAAACTCCAGACTGAAAAGAATGCAGGAGCAATTCATTAACTCAAAGGTTTATCCTCTCAATTCTTCTTATACAGGAGTCCCCTCCCGTTTCTGTTGTTCCTGGATGCGGAAGTACTCTTTACTGAGAAGCACGTCTCGTTTCAGTGGTAAACTGGGTTCAGGTAGAGTACTGGCATCAACACTGAGTTCCTTGGCCTGCTGTGCTAAGATCATCGCCCGTAGGAGTGGTGGGTAGCACACATGTCGGACAGGGGGTTCGGGGACAGGCTCAAAGCGTGTAAAGGCCTCTTCTTCATGTTTGGGTATCAAGCGCCAATCATGGTACATGACCTTATCTATCTCCTGCTCAGAGGCCTCCTGTTTACCTGGAACACAATATACCTATAACCATTATATCTAACATTTAGGAAATTAAACCAGATGAGGTTTTTGTACAAATCAATCGTTGCAGTTTAAACTATTCAATGATTATTTCATGTATAACAACAGCCCATCTAGATTTTTTTAAATTTCATTTTTTGTTACAGTGGCAAAAGGTATGCCTTGAAGCACACTACAGACACTATAAGCTAATTTAATAAGCCACCATATTACAACACTGTATTCCAACATTAAATATCCATTTAAGTAAAGATGCTCAGCCTAATATAGCTGTATAAATTAATAAGCATCTTACAACTAGATCTGAGGAACCAGACACTGTGTGATATTTATTTTATCTCACATCTTAAAATTTAAAAGGCAAAAAGCACTGTTTTGGAGACTATTCAGCAATATCTACCTCATCTTCAGTAGGTAAATGTTCTGATATGAACTACATTAGAACTAAAGTAAAAATCTGATGGTTCATTTTTGCAGTTTTGTAAATGCGATAAGTCTTGCACTCAAATCATCTTTTGTGACTCAAGTTTGTGCAAAAAAATACATATAAATCTTGAAAAACAAGGCATATTACATGCCCCCATTTTGCAATTTTTACCATTTCAAAATAGGTGTACACGGCAAACCATCAGTTTTTGTCCACCTTTTTTTGATTCAAGAATTATCCCGAGTTTGTGGGGTGGATAATGTGTACTATTCCAATTTTTCACAATTTCCATGTAGTGTATACTTACCTTTGAATGTCAAAATGCCCCATGCTTTTCCATGGTCCATATTCTACAGGAGGAAAAACAATATGAAGAAATCAATAACATCCTGATCTTTGACAAATAACTCATGCTTATTGCTCATTTCTGACCCATTATTAAGTAGCCTAACTTTACAAACTCTGAGGTAGACCATCAGTGCTCATACCTCTGCTGTGTAGTCTACTTTCACTTTAGTTATCTTCCAGTAACAGGGCTCTTTGTGTTCCTCCAGCCACGATTTCCGTGTAAAGAGCCGTCCCATGCCGAACATGCGCATTCCAGCGAGTAGCCTGAAGAGTGGAGTCTCCTTTCGTATATCCTGCCAGGCCAGCACTGGCAGCCTTTTACCTGTGAGTGGCCGTGTCATGGTTTCATAGTCCAGGGCATAGCGTTGCGAATCCCGTGGTCGATTTTTCATCTCTCGATAGGCCCGGATCTTTCGCGCCATCTCAGCAATTAGTCTCAAGCGCTTCTTTTTAACCATTATTACTAAAGACAATGATAAGACAGAGCGATACATGACATGTCAATGTGAGTTTTTGACTGAAGTTTCACGTCTGATGTACCGGTCAAAGAAAAAAAATAGAGTTTGACATTATCAGATCACACTGTATTTGGGGTTACCAAATATCTCGAAGCAAGTGGAGCCAAGCACCTCGCCACATAAGTTCTGGAGAAATAAGGTTCGGAATGGTTTCTTAAGGTTTGCTGATTTCTCCAGCACAGACTGTAATATTCATGCAGCCAGTCAGTGATATGACTGTTACTGTTCTAGCCACCACTGAACCACTATGGCTCATCCGAAAGCATTCAATCCCCAGTACCATTGTGCTTCCCCTGTTGGGCACTTGAGAAATAATCTTGCTTTGGTGTATGAAAAAAAAGCAAAAACTTAAGATGCTCTGGATAAAAGCATCTGTCAAATACAATAAATGTACATGACAGCTTATTCACCTTCCAGTCGTGCACATACACCAAACATAATGTAAATATAAAAGGTCATGGATTACTGGTAGAGTAGATCTTGGGAATCTAAAATCTTGGGAAACACTGGGAATGTGTTTATTACACCATCAAATATTTAAATAAACAGCAACATCAAGATATTACAAGATCCTGCCAAGTTAGTGGCGTAGTGGTTAGCACAGCTGCCTCACAGCAAGAGGGTCCTGGGTTCGATTCCCATCACGGGCGTTTCTTTGCAGGTTTCCTCCCACAACTCCAAAAAACATGCACAGAAGGTTAAATGGCTGCTTCAATTCGCCCATTGGTGTGAATGTTTGTGTAAGTGTTCTCTCTGTCGAGCTGTTTAGGACTGAGCGGTTTAGAAAATGAATAAATGAAAAAAGTCCTGCCTGAACAGAGGCATCGTGTGCAGATTTTGAATTAACAGCCTGATTTGGCGTCTAAAAAATCATATAACTAAAACAGCATCATGCTGAAAAACGTTTCATTATATATTATTAGTAGTATATATAATTATTATTATTATATATATATCATAATAACCATGGCGAGAATAACACGTTTTTCTTACCTGTTTTAATTGACTTCAACGATTTAACGTGACCTCCACACCGTCACTTCCGGGAAAGTGGCGGCAAAGTAAAAGTCCCGACCGGAAGCGGAGTTACATATTGAAGGGTTTATACCTGTTTCTGTAATTAATAGATACTGATATATGAGGGGTCGCCACAGCGAATAATTCGCATGTTTGATTTGGCGGAGGTTTTTACGTCGGATGCCCTTCCTGACACAACCCTTCAGCAAGTGACAGAAACACGCTAACCGCTTTGCAGCTGCTCTTGACGAAAGTCAGCAATGATTCTTTTACATGAACCTCTCACCATAGACAGTGACAGACATGGCCAGCCTTTGATAACCCAGTTCGCTGCACTGGTGGGGAGTGGGACTCAAACCCCAACCTTATGTATCGCTTGACCACCACTGCCCATAATTTTATATATATATATATATATATATATATATATATATATATATATATATATATATATATAAAAACACAAACGAATTAATGAATAAAAGCACATTAACAAACCAACAAAAAAAGGTACGTTATGTTTAACTTATCTTTTAATTATGTAGAAAACATTATATCCAACAGACAATTTATGAAGAGCGTCCACTTTATAAATACATAAATTCCAAAGAAAGCCCAAAGTACGTATGTACACATTTTTACTTCACTAATATTAGGCTAATCGGCTGTTCTAAATTGCACCCAAGTTTGTGTATATGTGTGTGCGTGCGCCCTCCAATGGTCTTTTCAAGGTGTATTCCACCTTGGTGCAGTGTCAGCTGGGATGGCTCTTGCTTCCTCATGACCCTAATAGTATGATGACATGATTAGGCAAATAAGTGTGTATACTTATTTTCTGTCCTCAGCATGACTGTCAAATCATGTCAAATATCTCAAAAAATAAAAAAAGTGGTATTTAGGTGTGCAAAAAAAGCAATATGACTGATACCCATACATTTACACAACAGAAACTAACCACATTTTTGTACTGAGCTGAGAAGGGTATGCCACAGCGATATTTCTCGTCATATTCCTGTTCAGCGATGGCCAAAAGTTGGCAAAATACAGTATGCGCAGCTGCAATTCAGTGTACCTGTTTGCTCAGTGATTGAAGCTCTCACTTATTGATCTAAAGGTCAAGTGTTCAAGCCCCAGTACCACCATGCTTATGCTCTTTGATCAATGTCCCTTAATTGCTTGGTTGATATCAAATAATAAATGTAACTTGCTTTGGCGAAGAGTGTCTGTCAAACACCACAAACTTAAATGTTTGGTAAGCTTACCTTATAATAGGCTCAGTGAATTGTAGGTATGGGTTTAGCACAGCTAAAGATTGTAATCAAATAAAAGGGGTGTACACTTAACTAGTTTTGAATCATTTATTATGCTTAAAAAAAAAATAAAGCCAACCCCCCCCCCCCCCCCAATCTACATATCCAGCCTTTCCCCTTCCCCCACATATATGCATCTCATCCAACTCATTTAAACATACATCAGTTAAAGCCCATGCTTGACATATAGTAAAGGGAAACAGATGAAAAAAAGAATAACCTAAAACATACAGTATGTAGAGCATAAAGAATCTGAGTTCATGTATATATGCATACAATGACAGGAAAAAGTGCCTTAATGCATAAAGATTGAGATTTTTAATACAATATATGAATTACAAAATCTATACAGACTTAAAACTCCATAGAGGATAAAACCCTCACAGAGATGTACAAACAAAATACAATTTTAAAAGTGTGATTACAAGAAAAAGGGCAGGTTCAGACAATATGAATCAGCTCCTGCATCTTGCAAAAAAAACCCAACATTAATTACATTAGTCTGTTTACGTCGTGGGTGTATTTTCTTTTAGTTTTTTTTTTTGCAAGTGGGGTACCAATTGTTTTTGCTTTTCATTGGGGTAAAAGTGGCCTGAGTAATAAGCCCTAGAGACATAATGAAGACAGTACAGCGCAGCATAAATGGTGGGTGCGTCAAGTCCAAAGCGAGTTCAAATCACAGGTTCATGCAGAATTAGATGGCAGCGTTTTACACATTTGTGAACAATTCACAGACATCTCAATCTTCCACAACAGTACGATGCCAGTGACAACTAAAACACAGCCAGGAATTTATTGAACTGGACCGGTATGAATAGAAAAGTCAGCAAAAGACTACAATCAATTTGGTGTTGATATACTTGGCAGAGGTGGAGTTATCTAATTAAAAACAGGAATTAGCATGTTCAAGATATTATACAGAGAAGAAGAATGAGAAGGAGGGGGAGGAGGAGGAGGAGGGAAGTTATTTGAAAGGACAGCGTAAAGGTCAGGAGGATGAAAGTAATAAAGTGGAATATCGTCCATCAGGTTCACTGCTGCAATACCAGAAAAATATCTTTAAAAGTAGTAACAACAAGTCCAAACAAGAAGAAATAATGGCTAGGACGGACCTGGACATAAAAACCTGGCGGTGAATAAGGTGATTAAAAACGAATAGAATTTAAGGGGGGGGGGGGGCACGGTGCAAATTCACAATGTCCTCTTATCTTTCACTAGAGCATAAATGTAATAGAATGGTTTGCAAGTCCATATGCATAAAATTTGACCTAACAAACCTGATGCAGGATAAAACTACAACCAGGAGAAAATTTGCATTTTCATCCTCTTTAGTGTACTTATATTTATTTATTTGCTGGGTGTCTGTTGCTTCTATTTGATCTGAAGGTTGATTTATATGAGAACACAGTAAACTGGATTGTAACGACTTGTTTTACTCTAGAAAACAAAAATTAATCATTTATTTTGTTATTATAGTTCATTTAACATACGTTCTGAATTCTGTAAGGTTTGTCAATAAGACAAACCCAATTTTTTTAAATACAGTATCTTCAGCTTCCACACACATTTGATATTCTTATGAAAAATAAAAATCTACAGTACACACAAAGGTTACCAACAGGGGGCGATACAAGACTCTATTAACACGTACATTCATTTTTTAAAAAGTCATTTAACCCTAATTAACGTCACAGGGGGCTGGTTAACATTCCAGCCGACTCTGGGCGAGGGCAGCAGGGTTACACCCTGAACAGCTCACCAGGACACTGTAGAACCAAAACACATACAACCATTCACACCTTGGGGAG